>JAPMOQ010062520.1:359709-405866 GCA_026543055.1 Argiope trifasciata
TGAAAAGAGGAGAAAGCGAGAAACTTGAAAATACTTCTGAAGATATTTACTAAAATATTCATTTCAGATCAAAACACATCTGAGAATCATTGAACTTATAAACGATTGAAAACTCTACAAAATAATAATAAAAATAAAAATATGAGGCTGAGACGAGAAGGGGGGAGGGAGGAAGATATTTTCAAAGCAATCGCTCATCATTTTTGCTCCTCACACATAAATATATTTTCTTTTCCCATATGTAAATGTTTTCCCTTTTTACATAAATAATATTTCACTATTTATGTTTGTACACATGAATTTCAAAAATATTTGTTCGAAAAACAAACATTTACTTCAAGATGCGATATATATATTTTTTTCAAACAAACTTTTTTCAAAAACCTGCTATACTTCTGATAATTTTCCCTCTTTTATTTTGGCATACGATTCCGGTCTACCAGGCACCCTAACTGCCATACTCTCACACACACACGCAGCTACCTATACCTACCATTGGGGCATAATTACAGATCATGCAAACACAGCGAGCACGTTGGAGCAGCTGATGTTTTTCCGCAACCCCGTACCTTCCGTACCACCCCCGTTTGCGAAAAAGGGGGGAAGGCGTCCCAGGCAGCTACCCGCCCAAATTGCATCGTCTTTTTCGAGCCTCATATGTGTGTGACTGACCTTTGTGGTTAGTCTTGTTGCTCTGTTTTTGTTCATTTCAACATGACTTTGTTCTGGTGATTGAGCATAGATCTCTGTCCAGGGTTGTGAATATTGATTAGAAAGGAATTTCTTTAGTTATATGAAGAATTGATTTATAATACTGCATGATGTATTGTATCACGTAATAAAGGGTTTAATCAACATTAGAAGCAAGATGAAAAACGAAAAATTTAAAGTTTCAACTAGAATCAAGCTACTCGGAAATATTATAAGGTTTTTTTTAATTATAGGATAAGGAATTTAACTGAATGAAAAGCTGAATTTTTGAATGAATATTAAAAGCATTTATTATACCATTAAAAAATCTTTATAGATTCAATATTACAGTTTCAAATACACTGATGAAAAAAAAAATCCCAACACCAAGAAAAAATTATTGTACAGTGATGAAATTTTAGGAATACATTTGTCTAGGTAACATATTTAATTGATTAAAGTTTCAAGATCACAGGTAGAGTCATTTCAAATGTGAAATGTTGGTACATTAGTAACCGGTGTAACCGCCAGAATTTTGAATGCAAGCATGCAAACGTGCATGCATTGTGTTGTACAGGTGTCGGATATCAGTTTGTGGAATGGAGTTCCATGCCTGTTACACTTGGGCGATCAATGCAAGGACGGTTAATGCTGGTTGTGGATGACGCTGGAGTTGTCGCCCAATGATGTCCCATACGTGCTCGATTTGAGAAAGATCTGGTGATCTAGCAGGCCAAGGCAACATGTCGACACTCTGTAGAGCATGTTGGGTTACAACAGCGGTATGAGAGCGAGCGTTATCCTATTGGAAAATACCCCCTTGAATGCTGTTCATGAATGGCAGAATAAGGGGTTGTATCACTAGACTGACGTACAAATTTGCAGTCAGGGTGCGTGGGATAACCACGAGAGTGCTCCTGCTGTCATACGAAATTGCTCCCCAAACCATAACTCCAGGAGTAGGCCCTGTGTGTCTAGGCCGCAGACAGGTCACTAGCAGGCGTTCACCTGGCCTCCTTCTAACCAACAAACGGCTATCACTGCGACCAAGGCAGAACCGGCTTTCATGAGTAAACACAACAGATCTCCACTCCGTCCTCCAATGAGCTCTAGCTTGACACCACTCACGTCACAAACGGCAGTGGTTTGGAGTCACTGGAATGCACTGTACAGGGCGTCTGGCTCGGAGTTGTCCTTGAAGTAACCGATTTGTAACAGTTCGTTGTGTCACTGTGGTGCCAACTGCTGCTCGAATTTCAACTGCAGACGCAGTACGATTAGCCACAGCCATACGCCGAATATGACGGTCTTCCCTCTCAGTAGTACCACGTGGCCGCCCGAAACCTGGTCTTCTTGAGGCATTACCTTCCCTCGACCACTGCCGCCAATACTCATGCACAGTGGATACATTCCTGCCAAGTCTTTCAGCAATATCGCGGAAAGAAAACCCACCTTCTCGTAGCCCTACAGCACGACCTCGTTCCAACTCAGTGAGCTGTTGATAATGGCTTCTTCGTTTTCTCAGAGGCATCCTTGACTAACATTAACCCACTACGTCAAATCTCAACTGTAAATAACGATCACGAACCTTACAGCGCTTATTTAAAGCAAACTTCATTTGCATGTTCATAGTGTCGCTACTAGCGCCACACTTACGCGCGTAGCTCGAAATTTGAATCGAAGTCCTCTTTCAGATGTATAAACAGGCTTACCAAATTTCGTTTATCTAGCACAGCTCTTTCCTAGTGTTGGGATTTTTTTTCCCATCAGTGTATATTAGAAGCGCGTTCGCCTATTTTTGAAGTCAAAGTTTAATATTCGACTCTCGGCCAAACTCAGCCTAATACATGAAAGCAAACATATGCCTCATTTTAAATCTTCTGAAAATTTTCAGAGTAATTAAGACATTACCTATCTAGTGAATGGATTATGCTTTCAACTTGATCCTTTTAAGTACAGTGGCCTTTGCCGTATTGTATCTTGGATGTGATAAATATAATTTCTTTTAATCTTCTATAATAGTGACAATCGATTTTCGACAAATTATTTTTCGTCAAATTTAATAACAATGAATATTAACATTTTATTATTATTTTATGTAAGTATATAAATCATAATAAAAATATTTTTGAATTTTAAAAAAATTAATGAAATTTATTTCGTCATCTAACCCCTTCAGACCAGAATTTTAAAATATAAAATCAGTAACAGTCCATATAATCTTGTTCGCTTAAAGGGAAATTGTATGAGAAAAATTGCTTCAAATCTTCCTATAGAAATTTTTTTTAAAGAAATTATTAAAGATAGTTTAATCAAAAAAGTTTAAGACCTTAAGCGAAATATTAGCCTCTAAACGTTTTCAATTACTACAATGAATCTAATGATAAGTCCAATAAAAATTATTTTACTCTTGAATGAAAAATACATATCCACAGCTGAGCGATACGAAGCAATCCTGAGCTTTTATTCCGAGAACCGAACCATTGTCTACCCGTTCATATCGCTTCGAATATTTAAATCTAACTTTTATAATTTACCCCTATCCGAAATGAATATCTTACCATTTCTGACTAAGAGATCGGTGGCTGTATTCGGCAAAATGGACAGCGACATCAAAACACAAAGCGTCGCAATTTTTTTTCCTCTGTGATGAAACAGGTCCTCTTGCCAAAACCTCACCCTCATTTGAAATCGTGATTTGAGAGGATGCAATGAAATGACCTCACCCGGAGAGGAGGTTAGTCTAATGGTTTGGTGGGAGGGGTACATCGGCCGGTAAGGATAGGTGTATGGGAGTCCTCGAATAAAGGATATAATCACGATCGGGCTACCGAGCCTCTTTAAGTCTGGAGGTCAGAAACCTCCAGAGTCCACTACCGGGATCGCCTTGTTTATTCCTTGCTTTTTTCCCTTTTGGACCTCCCGATTCGCATGCATAGTGGAAGGATAATTTAGGCTGGAATTCAAAACCCTGATGCTATTCTTTGATGAGATTCTTAAATATACTGCCCACACCCCACACCCCTCTTATTCATTCAATGTTAATCTCCCGGGAAACAGTTCAAAATTTCGATTTCGGCTAATTTTGTTATGAGTTATTGGACCTTGAAAGAGAAGTTTCGGTTTCCTTTGGAATTATTTTTCATCAAATATAGATTTCCGTCTTCCTTCCTCCCCCCGCATGTTTAACAATCTGATTCTTTCAGCCGAGGATGACGAAAATTATGCTTTTGAATTGCTTCAGGGGGTGGGGGGGGAGTGGAAACTCGTCATAAATTGTTCATATTATAAGGCACAAACCTGGAGAAAAGAAAAAAATTCCGTCGAAATAACAATTTTTATTTGTGAAAAAATATATATATATTAAAATAATAACTCATATATATCAAAATATATTTCAAACATGTAATAGCTAACTGGCAAATAATAATCTTTGACATGTTACGATTATTATTCTTTCGGTTAGACGTTTATTTTCAACTATGAAAAAAGCTACTGGTTTATCAAATATAAAAATAACTTCTTATGGTATGCAAATGTACTTCTTAAACACTTTAACAAATTTAACAAAGTAAAAGAAAAAAACCGTTACCAAAAGTAATATTTCTAAAAGTATTTTGTCTCGAGGAAGAATTAATTTTCGAAAATACTACAATTGAAATCCTTTTCATTTTCATTTCAAAAAAAAAAATCCTTTAGAGTAAAATTCATCTATTATTTATTTCAAAAAATAATCTGAACAAGTGAATAAATAGCAACTAAAAAAAAAAAATTAACAGACAAGTATATAACAAGTAACAGTCCTTCTGCTCTATACATTTTCACAAGTTATTTACCAAAATTTCACAGTATTCTTACAATTTCTCATAATTAACAACACCGCATTCTAAAAATGATTAAAATAGAAAACTCATTTGGGAAAATTCATTGTAAAAAGAGTAAATATGATAAATTTCAATTTTATATCTTACAGTTTTTAAAGCTTTCATTCCCTTGCCTTTCAAAAATAATACATTTTTTTTTTTCAGTATTACAATTGCGATTTACAAATCTACTCCAAAATATTTATTATGTTTAGAATAAATTTTATTATGCCGCATGCTTCAATTAAGTTTTTAAAATATGACAGACTAAACTGAATTTAAACAATTGTTTAATGATATGATGTTTTTAAATACAGTCGAACAAAATATATTTCAAAAGGCATTTTAATCTTTTATTAAATAAAAATGGTAAATGAAATGTTAAATAAGATTATTTGCAATCATTTTCTTTACAAAAAATTCACTAATGACCTTCTTGAAGGGAAATTGTTTTTTTAAGAATACAGAAAATGAAGAATGTACTTTAATTCTGCTTTTACAAGTACAATAAAAGCTTATTTGTTGAAATATGTTTTTTAAAACACGTTTTTTAAGTATAATAAAAGTTTTAGAAAGTAATAAGATTTTTTGGAATATATATGTAGTATTTCAACTTTATTTTGTAATCACAACTAATATGCATTTAAAAGAATTTCTTAGTATGCCTGAATCTTCAAATTTAGAAGAATATAAATAATTTAGTATATTTTTTGTTTATATGAATTGCTAATTTCTGAAAGGGAACATGCTCAAAATTCACAAAACTATTATTTCGTAGAAAACTTGTCCATATAATTGATCTGTCATTTGCTGTAGAAAGGGAGTATGAATGGGAATACGGCTTGCAATTATACTATATCTATAATAAAAATGTGATTCTTATAAAAAATTTATTTGAAAATGACAAAATAACTATCGTTGAAAGTAATGTGATTTTATAAGAAATTCTTCCTATACTTTTATATTTAATATTTATTATTTTCCGATATCTGACCGTTAATGCTTTAAGCTTTTATATTCTAAGAACCGGCAAAAGGATATATTTTGATTATCAGAAGGGAAGAAGTGTAAACATGATTTTCGATGATTCAGTAATACAATCAAAATAAAATTGTTGGAAATGTCGAAAAATTTATTCGAAAATTGGTATCATGGTTTAAAAAAACATACATGTCGCATCATTTAACTTTTAAGAATGAAAATTTTAAGAAAATTAGTTGTTTTAAATTATAGTCAACTTGATGTTTAATATCAGACTGAATTTGAGTCATGTAATCCTCAATAATTCTTTGATAATGTAAAAAACTTTGATGCTGCAATTAAGTTTTTTGATCACCTATAAATACAGACCAATGATGTCTTCAGCAAGCACTGAATAGCTCAATTTCACATTTCGACAGTTACAGAGCCTCTATGTCATAATTTTCTCAGTCATTTCAGCATCATTTTTGTTTCTAAATATTAGTTTTCTATTTAAAAATATTTATATTTTCATATGTTTGCAATTATTACAAATTAGAAATTTGTTCGAGGGAAAAAAGATTTGTTAAATCTACAATAAAATGTATTAAATTAAAAATTTTAATTGTTTTTAATCAGTAAATAATGTTTTGTTCCATTTATAGAATTTGAATTTTGTAATATGCTCCCATTCTGCAATCATCGATTTATGTGTACATTTAAATTTATTTTTATTTTTAACTAAAAGCGACAAAATCTAATGTTATTTCCTTTAAACAAGAGCAAAACTTTTGCAAATATTTTGCGAATCGTAAAATTTCAAGTCTCCGTTCGAAATTGCAAGGCGATGACCTCAAACCAACGTCTTGTTTTTCCTTTTGATAGAAGGTACCATTTTCGTTTTCCGTCCCACATCCATCGCAAGAAACATTCGGCCAGCAAACGCGAGATCACCTTTAATTCCTATAATTTTCGTAAGCGCGTCCATGTTTACGTACCTGACAAAAACGCCGAACAAGAAAAAGCACAAAAACCCACGCATGCAGAGGCCGCCGAGGAGCCAAAATCAAAGAAAATGAACAACAAACAACCGACCTGATGTAAATATGCAAATAAATAAGATAGTGAACGGCTGCAAACCCTGTATTTTGGAGCTACATGCTACCGTATTGCGTTGCCCATTACAAAGCTATCGCCAAAAAACTGCCATTTAACTTTAATAATTATTTTGAAAGCGTTACGCCCAAAATATATGTCTGACCAGCAACACATATATATTAAAAGATTTTCATAAGTGAAATCACCTGATACTGGTTGCTGCTGCGGTCATTCAAAAAAAAAAAAAAAAAAAAAAAAACTGAAAGGGAAAAGGGTAAGGGGAGAAAGGGAAGGCCGAACGATTCTTCGCTTATGTCAGAATTCATATTTGCTTCTGCTGATGTTGTTGTTGAATATCTACTTTAAAATTCCGCTTATTTTCTTCCACTTTTCCTATAGGAAGGCTCACGATTCCTACTAGACGACCGGTTATTTGAGACCATAGAGTCCGCTTAATGAACTAGCTAAGTATCATTAGGGCAGGAAAGGGGTTGGAGCGTACCAGCAGTCGTGAAGAAATTTTGTTTATTTTATTCCTTGATACTAGTCTTTTCCCGACGGAGATTTTAACATCCTTAAACGATGCTCTTCTTAGATGGTCTGTTCTCTCTTTGTGTGAGAGCAGTGGATTTTTCGTGATGGACAGCTCTAAACCTGTAGTTATTTATAAATCGTGTTAGGCTAGTTTTTCTTTATTCTTTATATACATACACACGGCTCCCTATCCCATATGAATTACAGGTAATGATCCAGGCTTCTTATTTGAAAGAATATCATGTTTAGTGCAAATAGCGGTTCGCATTAAATCTTACCTGAGTCGGATCAATTGAAGTTTTAGAAATATTTAGTAAGTGAAGCTTTGGTATCCAGATAAAAGCCTGATAAGAGTCCAATAGCAATTTAAAAGCTAGTACATCTTATAAATGCATGAATAATTTCAAGAATCAAACCATTATTGCAATTTTAATATCATTTAACTACTAATTATACCCAAAATACTTTTTTTATTTCTTTATTTATTAATTGGAAGATTTTCAGAATTATGAGAAATGATTCGTTTTTTCTATATTAGCTAAAATATTTTGTAATATTTATGACATTTGAATTTCTAATATTAAGCAGATATTACACAAAGAATTAAAAAAATTTAAAAAAATATGCCACAAAACAGGCAAATATAGACACATTTCGAACTATTTGAAAAAATCATAATCCAGTCTGCATGATCCATGTATCACGCGACAAGATGTAACTGTATGTGCAGTCTAATGGTAAGTTTTCTTACGTTTAGGTATTACGGGATTTATTTACCATTTGTGCAATATGTCTCCAAAATTAAACTGGATAAAAAGAATGAGCAGAAACTAACTCACTTAGGAAAGTACCTTATAGGGAAAAAATGAATTTTTGATGAACAAATGATTATTTTATTCTTTAATTCACCCAAATAATTTTCACTGGATTTTTCTTCGAGGATTTCTTGAAATTCCTTTTACGATCATCTTTTATATTATTCTGAATTCTTTTAATTTTTGATACATGTGAAATCTTAAGAAATTATTTAAAATAGGACTTCAGTCTTAGTAAAATGAAATAAGCGCTTATTATAAGCATTATAAGTATTATTCTCATTCCAATGAAATTTATCATGTACTTTAAATAAAAAAAAGTTTTTTTAATTATTCTTTTATTTCCATAACTGAAGTTCATTTCAATAAAAAATTGAATTATTTTTGTGATTTATATAAAAATGTGAGATATTGCATAAAAGTTTCTTTCTTCAAAATAAATACGTCTAATAACGTAAGATATTACAAATATTTGAAGTAATATTATCAAATTCCATAACGATTTGAAAATGTATCAAAATGTAATAGTAATTAGCAAGTACACTCACAATTAATAAAAATACACTATTTACCCTAGCACATGCGAATTATAGTAAAAACAGTCATTGTAATGATTGTCAATGAATTCGACTTCTAGATTGTAACGAACTTTTAGTTTTAGATGTTCCTAAATCAGAAGGAACATTTTTTGGAATTATGTCTGTCTGTTTATTTACACGATAATTAATTTTAAAAAACATTTTAATCTAGATGAAAGAGGGTATGTGACTTTTCATGTTAAATTTATAAGTACCTATCAAATTTTGAATGAAATTCATTAACACTAAATTTGTCTACTTTCCTGTCTGCATATAAATAATACAATAACTACAAAGAGCTACAATCAAATGACATTTGATTCTCAATTAAGGCATACAAAGTACAGATCTATATCAAATTTTGAATTACGTCTGTCGAAAGGTTGCCAGTCTGCTGCTCTGCAGCCTGCAAGCAAGATTATTCATAAATATAAGAAATGAAACTTGGTATGGGGCCTTGCTATTGAAACTTCAGTTCTGTGTCAGATCTTGTTGTCAAACGGTTTAAAATAAAGCCCTGTCCAAAACTTTTGGTAACAAAGGTCTTACTCAAGACAGCTTATAAATTTTATACGAATAGAGGAATGGGAATAATAATTTTATAAAGGAATAAAAAAAATTTCGGGGTGACCACTCTTTTTTTTTTGTCTATATATGTATGTTTCAATTTCCTATTTCTCAAAAGCCTTTGAAAAATAGGAAATATCCTTTGATTTAAAAGGGATACTATTAGGAACACTGAAATCTGTTAAAGTACAATTCAAATTAAAACTTGGATATTAAAAGATAATTTTATTAGAAACTATTAGGGTTAATTTTTTTCTTATATCTTAATGCCAAATTTAGTTTAAATGGCATAATTTTGGATGGTTAATGTGCTTCAATTAAAGGCGTTATTTGTCTGAAAAATATACAAAATATTGTCTTGAAATTTTCTTTTCTAAGCCCTTAATTTATTGAAATGATCACAATGGGTTTCATTTAATTAGAGCAAAGAACATGGCAATTACATGAAAAAGTTTTCAATTAAATTTTAATAAACCCTATTTAATTAAGTAATTAAGCTTCGCTAATTTGATTAAAATAATAACAACTTATAGTCGTGAAAAGAAATTTCGTATTCAGTTTAAGTTTCTGCTAATTTTTTTTTTCTTTTTTAAAAAATTGAAGGAATTTTTTAATAAAATAATATATTGATTCAATGCAGATCACGAGAAATCCCTTTAATAGGGAAATTCCATTACATCATTATACAGAAATTAAACATTGCCTATAAAAAATTACAGCCTCTTTCTTAAATTCAAAACCTGAAAGTTTTTTTTTCTGTTATCTAAATGCGAAGTTTTAAGAAAAGAGTAAAATCACATAGAAGATAGATTAAAATAAAAAAAGATCCAGTCCAGCTTTCTTCGCTTTTGTAAAATAAATATAGAGAGCAGATACGATATTTTTAATGAAGGGAAATTCTAGTTCCCACATTACTGGTATTATTTTAAAGGTTTTAAACCAAACTGGAACAAGAAAATAGAGCGTGTGAGTACTTGAGGTCAGTTACTTTAGTGGTTATATAAAAGTAAGGTGGGCCTTTAAAAATAACAATGATCATACCTTTGAGTCCCTAATTTGTCTCCACTAATATCTCGCTATTCATTTTCTTGGAAACCGTGGGAAATTATCAATTTGTAGTGAAATGAAGTTCTTGCTCTTTCCTTTTCTTTTGTTTTTTATGGTATTCTAAAGATAGTGTTAAATATAGAAAGAAAAATAGTTGAAAGCTTGATTTTTGGAATTATTTAAAGATTTATGGTTTAGCACGCTTTTTACTATGCACAAATTTGTTGCCTAAAATAAATGAAAATTCGAGTGAAATTGTGCAGTATTCTTTAAAATAGAGTGCTTTAATTTTTTTTTTCATTTTAAAGTCAATAATATCCTAGTGGATAAATGTGACCCTAGAAAAAAATGAGAGAATGTTTTTGAATAGGCATTGGGTTGTTAAAATGAAAATAACTTTTTTATCGCAATCAAGTTCGGAATACGAAAGTTTAGAATTCATAATGAAACAGTTACAAAAAAGAGATAGCGGCCTACAAAAACTTTAAGAAAAGGGGGAGTATAAATATATTATAATTCTGTTTAAGAAATTTGAGTCTTATTCTAAGTTGATGACCGTTTTATATAGTATTTCAATAGAATAAGATTACTGTCGCACAATTTATACCATATTACATTTCCTTATTAATATTTAAAACTTTTAATTGACCAATAAAAAATATTGAGAAAAAATAAGATGAAAGATGCAGATAAAGAAGTTTCAAATTTAGTAAATGAAAACTTCTACTTGAATTTTTACATTGGAAATTTTAAAACTAATTCCGCGATTGTCCTAGTTTAAAAATCCCTTAGTTTTAAATTTAAAAAAAAACCTATTAGAGATTGCAGGACTTTCTACATTTAAATAATATTTTTAACATAATTAACATATATTAACATAAAGTTTAAATTTTTTTTTAAAGTTTAGCATAAAGTTTAAAGTTTAGCAATTTTAATGCATTTACAAATTGCAGGGCTAGCACGTATGATCATAATATAAAAATTATTTGAATAGAATACGTGTATAAAATCATGCTCGTATCAGAAGAATCATTTTTATAAAGCTTTTAGTTTATTTTAAATTGGCTCGTTTCAAATTGCACTGATATATGAAATTCAGACATTTATTATAAAGTTGGAATAAATCGCTAAATTTTTTATTCATAATTAAAATAAATCTCTTGCTTTTCTGTGATTATTGGGAGTAAGGTAGAAAAAAAACTATTGAATTTAATACATTTGAAACGAAACATAAAAATGTCCTAAAATGAATTCTGACCATTTGTATACAAAATACTACTGGAATATATTTCCTTTTCGGTATTCCAAAAACGTAGAATTTATTACAATGAGTTATAAAGCAATAAATCAAATATCAAAAGTCTATTTTTTTTCCCCTCTTCCAAAGAAAATTAATTAGATTTCTAAGTTGTTATTTCTGTACTGAGCATTTATTAATTTCAGTTTTGAATTTGATTACTACTGTAGAAAATACTGGGCAGCAGCAGAATAAAAATAAAAAACGGTTTTGCTCCCCCCTGGGATGAGTGAAATACCTGCTTTCATTTGGAAGCATAGGAATGCTTCCCCTGGTATAAATGTTCCGATGAGAGATGGGGTGGTAGTAAAAGTGTCACACGGAAATGAGCCCCTTGGGCACAATAGAGCACTTCGGTGACCGTCGTCACCTGGCAAATAGTGGCCCTGGTGCCATTTCTCTTTTTCTTGCATAGATCTGTCGGGTGTATAAGTACATAAAAACATATCCCTCTTATATTGCTTCGATGGCATTACAGTTTTTGTTGTTGCTTTGTTTGTTCACGGAACTAGTAAAAAAAAGTCACAATTTTTTTCTGTTGTTTTTGAAATTTTTGAAATTTCTTATAAAGAGTACACTCTCAATATTTTTCTCAAATAAAACTCCTTCGCCTGCTCTCTGAACAATTTTGGTGATATTCGGCCTTTGGAACTTTTTCTTAGGTCAAACAGTTTTATCAAAAAAAAAAAAAAAAAAGGATTTATGTATTTTTTTTAAAGTAAAAATTAAAATAAAATTAAATTAACTTAAAATATATAAAGAATAAAAGCAATTTAAGTTCGAATGTACTGAAAACGCGCAGGACCATTCTATTATTGGTGTCAGAGACTAATTTTGTGCGAGGAGAAAAACTACTTAGCGCAGTAAAACCATACGTACTATCTGAATATAATTTATGTGAGTTAATTTACAGCGAAATAGGAGAATAAAAACATACAAGTACGTGTATATAATGAAAATTTTTAACTTTCCAGGTACTCACGATTAATATATAACAGCTTATAGCAAATATGCGATTTTTTATACCATGACAACAAATATTAAAATAGAGTATTTTCAGTTATTCTAAATTATACCCCAGTTAAGCCTTAAAAGATAGTTGCGCGATATGATATCAATATCAATCAGAGAGAAACTATTATAATTATTTCTGAGAATTAATATTTAGTAAAAGTATCAAGCAAAGCAAATAGCTTCTATAAACTTATGGAACAAATGCAAAACTATTCCACAAACCATTCATTAAAAAATATGATACTGATGATTCAATAAAGCCTCTATGTTTTCAAAAAAGTCAGTTTACATAATGACGCAATTAGGTGAAGAGTAAGTGTGCATGGAATTTAAAGGCTAAATGCGTGTGTTCTAATACTATAGAGGACATCTCATTACTAGCTAAAGACACTTTGGATCATTGTTTTTATGTTAACCTATGCATGCTTAAAAAATACGTAAATAAGTAAATTAATAAATAAAAATAATGTAACTTTTTTGCGCCAGTCATCATCAGTGATTAAGTAAACATAAACAAAGGTTTGCGGTGAGATATGTTTGCAGCATTTCATGATATTTAATTTCAAAAAATGATACAAAGCATTAATATTTTGTCCAATAGCACACTGTTAAGATTGGCGGCAGATTCACCGATACCCATCTTCACTATAGGGTTATTAAGCGCTCGTATAAAAAGTTAAATTAAATTAAATTTCATATGCTTTTATTTTCTGGAAACTATTGTTAATCTGAGCCAATCACCACGTAGCTTTCTGTCTTTTCCACGAATAAATTCAACACAAATTAATTTTAAAAATTTAAAATCAAAATTTTTTATAAAGGCATGTTTGAAATTTGGAATATAATGAAAATAATTAGATTTTGAAGAATTTATAACAATAAACTATTAAATACTTTACAACCTACATAACTTTTTAAAAAGTATATCTATGATTCTATTTGATCTTATTACAAAAATGTTTTAATCAGTATCGTAATCGGATTCTTTTTTAATTAAAAAAAACTTCAATATTCTCAGTATTTCTAATTCTTTTTTATTGGCAAATGTTACTGCAAAATTATTTTTTTAATTACTTTTTAAAAAAATGGAGTATTTGTTACATAGTATATTTTGCAAATCAAACTTCTGGGATTTTAAAAATAAGAAGAAACTAACAAAAAATTTAGTTTTTTTAATTGTCTGCATGGCTTGTTACAGTATTACTACAACGAATTGTTCATATAAACTAGGCATATTTTATATCACGTTGTAGGAATTTTCTTAGAATAAAGAAACAAAAATTCGAACCCCAGAGTGTTAGGGTACAAACCGAACAAGTCTTATTCAATATTTTTTCGAACAGCGAATTCCTTTTATCAAACCTCGGCCTTTTTGGACGCATCAGTCGTCCACTACAAATGCAAAAAGTCTCCTGTTAGTTGTTGATGCTCAAAGATGGAAGAAAACCGATGCTTCAGACGTAGCATCAGACAGAAAAATCCTTCAAGGTGCAGGGAAAAAATAAAATCTGCAGCGTCCACTTCTGATATTGACATGAAAGGTGTTTTCAAATAAATAAAAAAAGAAAATCTAGCTCACCTTCTAGGTATATGTAGTTCGGATATTTTATTTACCGCTGTGAAACGAAATGTTTAGGAAGAATCCCGAGAAAATTCCGTGACGCTTTTCTAACTTTACTCTAGAGTAAACACATCTTTCAAGGTGCATATTCTTGGGCCAACAAAATTTTATTTCAAGCGCTATTCCTTTTCAATGCAATAGACCAACTCCCCTTTTAATGCAATGGTTTAATTTTACTCCCGTTGCACCATATTCTATGGGCATTTGATCCTTTTTGAGTTTCATTGTTACTTGATGATAAACTTGTTTCAACCATTAAAAAAAAACTTTTTCAGAGGTTAATAAAAAGTAGACTTTACAATGAGAATCACATTTTTCAATGTTGTCAAGCGATTTAGAGAAATGGAAATATTGATAATCTCTTGCTACTAATATATAGATAGAATGTTTAAAATAATATTCACTTTTTGCTAGTGCAAAGAGAAATAAAAAAATATTCAACAAGTAAATACTGCTTTTTTCTGCAATTGCAGTGATTTTGGTCTATTTTATAAGATAATGATTATAAAAATATCATAATAAAGTATATAACTGAATAATAACACTTAATCATTCTTTGCTTGTACTTTGAAGCTGAGTTTATAAATATTTCCATACCCATAAATAAAAGAAAACGTTTAAATAAATATATATTGTGTTTAAATTGCTCAGGCAAAAAAAAATTAATAAAAATAAAATCATATTACCTTCCGTTAAAATAATTCTTAAACCAATTTATTTTTTCTAAAATTTAATCATTTAACAATATTTTTAGGTAGTTTTTGGATTGCCATCCTTTCTTTGAACAAATAACACTAGAAATTTTCAGAAGACTAAGCTACATTATTTTATTGATACGCAATTAGGAAAATATTTTCACTTTATGAAATACTGTTTTTGTTGTTATGACTTATGGTACTTTACAAGCCCGCTGACCGATACCTTCAGCGATTTAAGCCGAAATGAGTTTATTCAGTAGCGCCAACTAGGGCCAAGAGTACGATGTAATTACTTCATGCTTCATTTTCCCGTGCACGACCCCTTTTTACAGGGGGCCCATTCACACTACTCACAGATAGAACACAGAATAACAACCGAGTCCGAATTGGGACACCCAGAACACTAGGAAGACAAGCTACCCCTAAGCCAGGATGCCGGCATAAAATATAATAATATAAAAACTATAAAGCATTATTATCTCAAAGAAAATGTTTGAATATTTTCAATTTTCTTGAGGAATAGATGATAGGTAATAGACAAATATCATTTTTTAAAACTTTGAATTCCTTCTTGATAAAAGCATTGAATTTCAAAAAAAATTCCAATAAGCTGCTTTATTTGAAAAAATATTTTGATTGATAAAAGAGGTATTGCAACTTTAGATTCCGTTGAAAAAACTTATTTTTAATTAGCTATTTTTAGTAATTTGCTTGATTTTAATAAAATTATTTTACTTGCAAAATGCAAGATCGTATTACAGAACGAATACAAATGATGGACATGATTTTAAAAAGAATCATGTTTTCGAAATTACAGCGCATATAACAATAAATGATACATGAATTTAATGAGAAATGTACCAAGTTTTTTCAATTAAAAATGTCCGATGTGTGACCCTCTTGTTACACATCATAGTCCAATCAATCAGCCAATGCATTCCAAACATTTTGTACCATTTTTTTTTTGTCTGAAAAGACTCCATAAAAAGAAATTATTGCGGCCAGATATTGTTTATGAATGACCAATGCCGAAAACACTGCCAGAACTAAAAAAACATATTTGTGCAGCATTCAGAACCTTTGATAGAGTGATATTAGAAAATGTGTAGAACGAATTGGATTTCAAATTGGACCTATGCCGTGTAACAACCATGTCACCCATCAAGCATTTATAATTGAAAAAAAGTTTTTAAAAAAAATTAAGATTCATGTATTACTTATTGTAATATGTACAGTAATTTCGAAAATAGTTTTTAAAAAACCGAATAAATTATATGTACTTATCCTGTATGTTAAATCACCATTGTCAAAAATGTCAAAAACATATTTAAATTTAAAAACTAACAAATTTTTTATGTATAATATATGTATATATAATATGCATTTTAAAACTCATGGTAGTTTTATTGTTACAAGTATTAAATTAAATCAATATTTAAATACAGTATTTAAAGTCTAAATTACTAAATTTAGTATTCGAAAGTGAAAGTTTTTGAAAATACTGATAAAAATTTTATCCCAGTCATTCTATTCTTTACTAAAGAAATGAATTAAAAAAAAATTCCCTTTTTTTTATAAGAATCATTAAAAGATACACTTTTGGCTTGTTTCTAATAGCAATGAAAATAATTTTAAATGAATATTTCGTTACAATAATTCATATTATATGTCATTTTTTACAAAATTTCCAACAGTTAACTAACATTTATAGTTACTAAAGTTCTATAAAACTCAAATCCATCTTATTTTTATTACAACTACAAAACATATGAAAGCAATAATTCAGAAAAAGAAATTATCAGCATTCGTTTTATATCTAACATTTAACTAGTCTCAATTATTCCAAATTTTAGATGAGATAAGATTATGTGTTAAGTATAATTGCAAAAATAAATAATTTTATCTTTTCAAATATCGAATTTCTCTAAGTAGCTATGAAATTGTCACAATAAAACAAACTAGACAAAACAGTAACCCGAAATATAGAAGATACTTTTACTTAACGAAAGTACTTTTACTTACTTTTAACAAAAAGAACACTGTATTATATTCCCCATATTGAGTATTTTTCAGAATTTTTGAGAATATTCTTCAATTCATTACTTCATTTTTATGGATTAAAAAAATTATTGAAGCTAATTTGGCTTATAAATTACTCTCCATGTATTCAAAATTTGAACATAATATCAATAAAAATACCATTCATGTTGATTTCATTAAAATTCCAAATAAATCTGTTATGAACAGGAAGAGAATTTTTTTCAGCAGCAAAATGATGCCACTGCTAAAAAAAGAAATAAATAAAAATTCTTGCAAAAAAAAAAAAAAGATTTTGACGAAATACGAAATCGTTTTCATTTCGCTTAAAAATACATCATGCTATATAAACAAAATAAACTCATATTTTAAAAATTGAAATAATAGCAAATGATTTTGAGATAGTTTGGAATAGTTTTCCTTTTTATTTATTTCAATGTTATTTTTCCTGTAACAACTATTAGCTCATAAGTAAAATAATATCCATTGATTGATTAAAAAAAAAAGGCATTTAAATCAAAGAAATCAAGTGCTTTTATTTTTATTTACGTAAGCTTTACAATTAGATGGGTGATAGATTCCGTAAATACGATTTTCATTCCACGAATACTATAAATAGCGCTTTTCGAATGACTTCCTCATCTGACCGAACATTAACGACTTCTAACTCCGATTCGAGAGCGGGGAGACAGCGGAAAAGGCAGGGGGTAATAACGGGCCCTCTATTATATGTATTTCACTGATAATTAACATAATCAGACGCTATTACCGTAACCCCAACCGTATTCACACACGCCCTGTCTACGGCCGCGCTAGCAGCTCAGCCGCGCCGCTGACTGATGGGTTTATAAGCGGTGAACCAGGCGAAGTTGGCAACGGCACGCGACAACGCAACTAGCCGCTACAGCAGCGGAGGAAATGCGGCAACGGTTTCGCGGTGGCTGCAGTTATTATTATTTTTTTCTTTTTTTAATTTTCAACTGTGCTCTCTTCAGGTCTTGTGGAGTCATTTTTTTTTCCGGATTTTTTTCTTCCAGAGGGAGGATTTTAAACGTTAATAAGTGATTAGCAAATAAATTTGGAACTCAAAATCGCCTCATGGTTTAGTTTAAAAAGAAATAATTTGTTTTGGCTTCCAATTTAGTTTTCTAGATAATCAGTGTGATAGGATATGTTGTGTTTTAACCGTATGAATGTCCCCCCATTCTGAAGCAAATGAAAATTTTGTTCATTTTTTTTTCAAACATTTTTATTTATTCAACAAATTATGATATTCAAAGCGTCAAAGAAACATTTTCTCTTATTGCAAATCAATGTTAGCTGTACAGTGTACTATATAAATGGTAATAATGTTTTAATCTTGGAAATATGAATTTCAGCTAAAAAACATTAATATTCTGAACCTGCTGCATTATTTAAATTTAAAAAAAAAATCCTAGCTTTTTTTTTGTATTAAAAATCGATTTTCTATAGCAGTTATAGTATGTGATGAGATATGTATGAAACATAAGTGAAAAAAAAATGCATTTCTGTTAACAATAAACATTCTTCGCTATTCGTTTACAAGCTAACCATTAAAATCATTACAGTTTTCAAAAGGAAATGGAAAATGATACATTTTACTTTGTTATAAAGTTATTATAAAAACAATTCGTTGTTTTTTGAAATAAAGTAAAAAGTAAATAAACATTTCAATAAAGATAATAGTGCTATAAAATGTTTTGCAAACGATTTTTAAAAGATTGAAAAAATATTTAGATTTCTAATATGCAATTTTAATAGGAAATAGCATTTCAAACGTATCTTCTCAAAAATTGGTTCGGTTTCCTTTTCAGCCTTCTCTTATACATTTAAAAAATATTTTTGTGTGTAAGGGAAGAATGAAATTTGGAAGATTTTTTAATCATTATTTGTACTAGTTCAAAAGATCACAAGAACATTTTAAAATTATCCATGTTGATTGAAGGAAATAACTTATCGCTCTGTTTATGATGGTAGATTGTTAAACAAATACTTCGTGTGTATAGCCGACCACTTGCCACCACTGATCGAGGCAGTATCGATTAATGTTAATAATCAAATATAATAATAATGTTATATATTATTCATAAAAGTTAATGTTAAAAAATACTAAAAGAAGTTTAAAATTCTTTGAAAGTCTATATATTGTTCGAAATTTATGTATTTATTGTTCGAAACTGTTTGCCTGGTTTATTTTTTAAAACTAAATGCATATACTGACATTTGAGAAATCTGTATATTTATATCAGTTATATAAATTGTTAAATTTATTGATTATTTTTTTATATTATATATATATTTATATAAGTATGCACTTTTTTATTTTTATCTGATTAGAAAGTGAAACAAACGATTTTTTTTCATTGATTAGTAATTTATAATTTAATATGTTTTATTTAATAGATTTTCAATAATTAATGGGGGATACAAAATCTATTTCGACAGTTCACTCTAAGTACTGCCTTTTTTTCTCTTCCAAAAAATGTTTTTTTAAAAAATTTTTTTTTCACTATCTTCTTTTTAATTTATTTTTTTCTCCCCTCTTGAAAACATGTCACGACTCTTAGCGTAAAATTATTCACACATCAGGTATTGGCAACATGTCATTTGATCTTCCGTGAGCGGTAAGTTATTCTTACGATATTTAAATTTTGTTCACTTCCTACTCAAATGTCTTCCTGAATCAACTTCAATCCAAAATCTAATTTATTCGCGACTTCAGCGGGAAATATTTTTTTTTGTCCTTAATTAAAAATTTCTGTTAAATTAGAGGTAAGTTAATTTAAGACCTTTTATGCTCCTAAAAATGTTATAACGATACTTCAAATTGAAAATATCTTCATGTCCGTATTTTTAATTTAAACTTCAATAGTATCTGATAACCTCATAATTTTTAAATTTTTTGATAGTTAAATAACAAAATTTTAAATATGCGATGTAAATTTAAAAATATAATTAGTTTAATTACTTAAAAGTATTGTAAATTCTTACTAATCAATGAAATCATATTTAAAGCATAAATTTTACAGGAATTTTTCATATTTCTCATACAGATAATAAGTTTTGGAGCTTTGATGCAATATTTACAGTCCTGTACTGCATTAAAAATTATCAGCTGTAAAATACACCTGTATTAAAATTTAAACTTGAAGCATTAAAATATATGAATTTTAAGATTGTCACACAAATTATAACTATTTAAGAGTTTTATGCGAAATTAATTCTACATTAAATTACTTGAGGTGTAAAATATATAACATTAAAATAAAATCCACATATTAAAGACACAAAATCTCAGACATTAACCTTGTCATTTTTATTTCCTTTTTTTCATATAAAATACAGTTTAATCCATATTTCAAAAATTCCGGCAATGGCACATTTTTATTAGGTACCATTGTTTGAAAAACCATTCATCGCGATTGAAAAGTACAAAATAAATAATTTAGGAAAATGATGGTAAAAACTTTTCTGTAATTTTCAAAAAAATTTGAATATGTTTAGAAATAAAATGTATCAAAATTGAATTAATTCAGACATTATCAGCCTTATAATACGAGTTTCCTCTACTTGATTTTGTACATATATCGTCAAATATGTAAAAAAATAATTGTACATATATCATTAAATATGTACAATTATTTTTGTATATATTTAATGATATAAGCAAACACGTCATTTTTTTTACTGTTTACACAATTTCAAATTTTGGATGTCAAATATGTTTAGTTTTGTTTTACTTTTGAATGATTAATTGAATGTCCCTTTTGATTGCAAGCAAATATTTTAGGAAGCTTACTTCCTTAAATATTTTTTTAAAAAGTACGCACCAGCATTTATTTTAATTTTACATTTTTATTATTATTGATGCAAGTGTACGTCATGCACACTTAAATCAATAATAATTATTTTCGCAATTTTAATATCTTGTACATTTTATTTCCAAAATTAATCGTTTTCAAAAAGTTACATCGTTTGTATTTCTAGTTTTAAGTGAAAGAAAGAAAATTTCCCCCGAAAGATTGAAAAAATTGTGTTTAATTTTGCAAATCGGTGAAAAGGTGAGATATAATAACAAAATATGTTTTAATTTGTTTAATTATTTTTATTTTGACGATTTTGGAAGAAGATACATGCCCAACCAAAAATTTTTTAATGACTAGTTTAAGGCACCTTTCTGAGTTTTCGAAAATACTACAATTCTGTTAACCCTGAAAAATGTTAATTATAACAACTTGCAATTTAATGTAGAATTAATTTCGCATAAAACTCTTAAATAGTTATAATTTGTGTGACAATCTTAAAATTCATATATTTTTATGCTTCAAGTTTAACAAATCAATTGATTTAGAACTTTTTTATGGCCTATTTTTTTTCAATGAAAGCTATGCCTCTAATTTTAATTGTTTAGAATTGGGATGGCATATTTTCTTTTTAAAAAATAAGTTAATGTTTCTAATAAATTAGAATTTGTAATACTCTGACATTATAGTTGAAAAGATGAAGATACTTAACATCGATACAGGACAAAATATGGTTGTTATATTTAAATTCAAATTACAACTTATCTTAAAAGAAATTAAACATGGTTTATAAAGTCTTTGAATTGATTCTTTTAAATAATACGAGTGAGAGATATATAATCGTTAAATTAATAAACTAATAATGGAGAATAATAGAAAGTAGATTTTAATTGCATGATATTTTTTTCACATGCAACCGTTATCATAAACTTCAGTAGAATTTCTCGAAAAGAAAGCTTTGGGAAAATAAATAACTCATGATTTTTATCTCTATTCAAATTTCTGACTTTTAATTGTTCTTTTCTGTAATTTAAAACAAAAGAAATAAAATCCATTTGTTTAATTTTTTTAAAAGTATTTCGAAATAATATATCTAGAGTAAACAAAATTCCATATTCTCGAAAAATTTAAAACATCCTTTTGCACAAGAGACTGAGCTCAAAATCCAAAATACGGCTTTGTCTGAACAGCAGTTTAAAAGAGAAGAATAGAAAAGAAATCGAAATCGAATTTAGAAATTTATAATGAAGCTAAATAAATAATGGGGGTGAATCAGTGCGGAGCTCAGAGCCGTCCTGAATTATTAATCTCTAATTCCCAATTGAGAAAGATGAGTGACATTCCAAATATGTGCTCAACTCGCCTCATAATTTAATCATCGGCTTTGCGCTGTTTAATCTCTCCTTCTTCAAAACTCGTAAATCACTTTATGAATTAGTCTCAATTACTCAAAATGCGACGCATACATTTCACTTAAGTCGACTCGCAAGAAATCTCGAAAAACATACATTAATGTAACTTTCGGATTTGTTTCGCTTCAATCATGAATTAAAAGATAAGGTAAAAGTAAAGTGCTGCAAAGGTTTCATTCCATTTAATTCATTTCTGTTCATGAAGTTGCAGTTAACATTAAAGAGGTAAGCGTTATTAAATACTAAATAATCGTTTGATTTTGAGTTGCTCCTTTCATAATATTAGAGTTAGATATTTGAGTGATTTTGAAGGAATCGTTTGCTGTAATTTATTTTCGCGATTTTATATCTTATACCTTGCTGGTAACTATTTTATTTCCAAAATTAATCGTTTTCAAAAAGTTGCATCATTTGTATTTCTAGTTATCGCATTTATTTCTTTATTTACTTTATTTCAGTATAAAAATATTTTTTAATTTTTAAAGTGGAATTATTGTTTGTTACATTTACTATGAATCTGTAAGTTTTCAAGTATATTTATTTTTAAATTATAAATTTATAGCAATGTAAATATATTCATAAAGAGAGTGATGCTAATGAAAATTTATTCAATCATCTGATTTCTCCTATTCCAGCTAGGCAAAAAGATAAATATACCAGTGAAATACATAATGAAATAAATCCTATATATTCTTAATCAAGGAGACTAAATAAAAATTATGAAGCGAAGTTTTAATAAGTTGTATGTATATTAGTCATATATAATTCAATTAATACTTGCACTAAATGTTTGATTGATTTTTTGTGGCTCTGTTTGCTTAATTTAACATTTACGATTAAATTAATTTTTTTATTGTATCGTCATGGTCAAGGTTTTGTTTTTTAATGTTTTTTTTAAAATTACTTTAATTATTTTTTTTCACTTTAAACTATTTAAAGCCGAACAAGGAAAGACTTACTTAAATACTTTTGAGATTATGTGAAAACGATGTTAATTTTTTTATTTGCTAGAATTAATTCTAACAATCAATATTTATTCTACACAATTAATATTAGACATAAAATATTAATTGTCTAGAATATATTTATTCTAGGCAATTAATATTTTTGGATTGCAAAGGTTCCGAAATCATTTTCTGGTCACTTTTTCAAATTTACAAATGCCAATTAAAGAAACATTTTTAAAAAATTGAAAAACTTTAAAGGCAAAATGAAGAGAATTTAAAATCTGGAGCATTATTTCGAAATTAATATAAAAGTTATAGATATTTATTTATTGTAAGCAGTGGAAAATTAACGTTTTCTTTCTTTTGACATAAAAACAAAAACAATTATTTCATCTAAGAAAATAAAGCAAAGAAAAATTCTCTTCAAATGCTATTTAATATGAAAAAGAATTCTGACATAATAATGACAGCAAATGTAATTAGATACATTATGCAGGTTTCAGTTAGTAAAAAATACAAATAAGATACCGAATTTTGGCAAGCATACTTTCAATCATTACTTATATATGGATATAATTAATATTATATTCATTATTTACGATTTGCTTCTTGAAAACTTGTTTAATACCCCAATGCCGAAAAATAAAACAAAAATTTTGTTTTTGATAACTGAAATTACTTTATTCCTTTCTGAAAAAGCACTTTTTTTACTACATCGGATTTCTTTTTTTAAATATACAGAAAAGAGAGAAATTCAAACAAACCCTTTTACAATAAAATTTCATGAATTAAGACATTCTCTGAATAGTTTCTGTCTTTTTAAAATATAAATATTATTGAAAATTCATTGAACTTTTCAATGTTAATATTTTTTTTCTTTGTAGACATAATTATCAACGAATTTTCATATTTTTCATCTTTGTAGAAATTAAAAGCAGTGCTTTCAGTGACGTTGAGGAAAATTAAATAACTCTAAAAAAGAACTATTAAATAAACTGAATCAGTGATAAATTTGTGTGACTTTAATTGAGCATTCTTAATACAAATATCTAGGCCTTAAAATCGCATCCAAATAAGCATGTTGCAACACGGTCGCTTTCAAATAATTTAAAGATAATCATACATATAATTAAAAAAGATTCATTTACGACCTTACATTCCTTATTTATGAAATTCGAGGATATCATAAATATATCCCAAACACTTTTATAATAACAAATTTCCTAACAAGCATTTATAAAATATTTTTTTTATTTTTAAAAAGACACCTGTTTTAAAGATATTAATGGAGTCGTCAATTCTATCTAGCAAAACGAGGCATTCTCATTTTAATAAGTTCATTAACTTATGCAATAACAGGTCTTTTGTAAAAAAAAAATATAAATAAAAAAAGATTTTGTTACGAGAATTTTCATTCATAATTTCGGTCTGTGTACTTAAAAGTTGAAGACTTTCTCTATTCATAACATTTACAGATTTTGAAGCAAAAGTTGGTACTTACTTGAAGAAGTCGTTCCGGCAGTAGAGCTTTCCTTCCCTGGAGAAGCACTTTTCTTGGAGTGTACATTTGCACTCGCAGCATAAGACACATTTTGCGTGCCAAGATCTGTCCAGGACGCTGCACAGGTATCTGTCCATGATGGGCCTGTCGCATCCGGCGCATTGCACCATCTTCATGTCGTCGGTCCGTATCAAGGGCAGGGTTCGGCCCCCTCGCCCTCGCCAGCCGCCCAGGGTGTCCACCTTCGAGGACCTCAGCGGCTCATAGGACAAGCCCAGGGCTGTCAACTCGCTCACCAGAGACACTTTGGAATCCACCTTGTAGGAATTCAGCGAGCAGTTGGGCAGCACCTGGGTGGCCACTTTTAATCAAGAATACCGCTCGATCGGCGGAAGTCGGTGGTTGTTCTCTCAAAAGACCTTTTAGAAGGTCTTAAATAAGAAAAATTCTTTTGGTGTCTTTTGGCACCAAAATTTCGCAACTGCAAGTAGGTCTTTACTTGCAGAAAAGTCAAGTCGCTGTTTTTAGTTATTTACTATATTATCGTCCAGTTTAGATGATAAAGGTAACAATCTCTTGAACTGTTATGGTTGAAAGTCCAAGTATGGCCAATGCTAGTTGGTATCTATGGAATGGAAACAAAGGCCAGTTAATTTGTAGAGATGATCAGACAATAAAGTGCTAAGCTATTTAAATGTTTGGTCAAGAGTGATATCTATTTTTTTCACCACCAGTTAAAATTACGGTCATGTATAACTTACTATCACATGGCTACATGCCATTAAAGTTAAAGCCAAAATCAAACTCTGACAATCCAACGAACTATTTGCCTTACTTCTTCAAGAATATAAAATTCTATTCAATGTCCACTTGCATAAGAAAAACATTTGCAAAGAAAGCGAGTTTTCAACTGATATTTGACGTAACTCTTCAAAGCTGAACGCTAGGAAACTTGATGAAGGGGAAATAGAAGTGTCCGGTGAAAAGAGGTAAACAACGTCTGCCGACCTCTCGTGACCAGTTCCACGGCGAAAATGGGACGTTGGGCACCCCGCGTGCGTTCAGTATAACCGTCTGTCCCAGACTAGCTTTTTCTTCTACCACCACTGGCAGGCGCGGCGTGTTTTACCACCACGTCCCCTCCGCTGGCTTCTTTGGTATCTCGGATGGGAGGCGGAGTCACGGTCTGTCAGTCAACATCGCAGTTGCCAAGGAGACGAGATTTGGGAACGTCCTTTCTCCCGTCACGTGGTTTTGCACTACGAAGTTAAAATTTTGAATCCAAAGAAGACAACCATTTGTTCGGCCTGACAGATTACGAAATGGAGGGAGACACAGCAATAAGAGTTCCCCCCTCTTTACCCTTTTAATACATGTGGTGTGAAATCACTTCCTGTTTTGTGGATTTTTCTTTCTTTCTTTGTAATTTCTTTCTAAAAATACATAATTTATTCACCAAAATTTTTATGAGAAGGATTATTTTAATGCGTTATATTCAGTATAAAAATTTTTATGCCAAAAAAATTTCATTCAAATTGAAATAAAATGATGAAAGAAAGATGGACAGTCTTAAATTTCGGAGATAAATTCTGACAATACAAATTTAAAAGGTATGCGAACTTTTACAAACAGCGAATTTCAAATTTAGCCATTTATTTCAATGATTTTAGGCATCACTCCTATTATGATTTTTAGAATTTAACTAATTATGGATGAAATCTATTCAAATGAAAATGTTTCAGGGGGGAAGAAGGGGGGGGAATGTTTCTCCAAAGTTCGTATGATATCTCACGACACAGGCGCCCGAAGTAAATCACAAAACCACTAATCAGATTAAAAAAAATTAATAACTAAATCCCCTATTTATTCAAAATAATAGATGGAAATTTCGGGAACAATATCCCAAAGCTATTCTATTAATTAGAATACGTTTCTATTAAATACCTCCCCTAAATTAGCAATTGTGCTGATTAGAAAATTGACTAAGTTTAGTTCAGTTAAATTAAATACTAATAATAGTATCCATAATTATTTTGCAATCATGTATCAAAAATAAGTTTAATGATTCTGCAAAAGAAAAATGTATTTTAAGGACAAGCTTATTGTATGCCGGAAGATTATTCTGCTATGGTATGAAATATATGCGTGAAATTTTCTATAGCTTATTTTCAAAGATATAAAAATGATTTGAAAGGGACTGAAATGTTTCCATTAAGTGAATAAATTCTTTTTTTTTTTCATTGTATAAAGGGACAATCCCAAAGAAGCAAAATTTTTTCCCTTTCATTAAGCTTTATTAATAATAATTAAAAATAACTAAAATTATTTCACTTTCATCACTGTTATTTTATTCTTTAAATGAATCACATTATTTCATAAACATTACAATAATTAAAATTTATCAATTAATTAAATTAAATTAATGCTTTAAGTTAAAACAAAGAAAAAATCAGGAAGAATGTAAATAAAAAAATTTCAGTAATATAAATTTTTATATATAAATTGTTTAAAATAATTTTTTAAATATAAATTTAAAAAATAAATTACAATTTTTTTAAATCTAAATTTAAAAAATTTATATTTATAAAAATATATATATATATATTTTTTTCCTTTTAAAAAAGTGCTGGCAAAAATCATAATTATTTTTCACTCCGAAATAAAATCATTGTTGGAAATTCTTCAAATCTAAATCCTAAAATCAACAGCAATATTTAATTTACAAATAATTACTAAAATATTTTATGGCAAATCACATTTGAACAACAGGGAATCAAACATATCATTTATTAAAATTACTAAATTGTTTTTTATTTCTTTTTTTAATAAAATTTATCAGTCAAAAATTTTAAACTTTGAAAAAAAAAACTTTTAAATGTTTTTTAAAAATAAACGATTTTTCTTGCACGTATACAAACTCACACAAAAAATTCCGGACATTCAGGACTTAGATAAACCCACTGTGAAGTTCAAGTTATTAACCCGCTAGGGAGAGCTTCAAGCTATTTTAGAATCTATCGTATATCAATCTATAATACTCTTCAGCAGTTTCGTCGAATTCTTGTTGCCCAAAAGAAAGTCGAGAAGATAATGTGGTCTTCTCAAGGGAAAGTTAATGAATTACGGTCAGAAAGGAAGAACCTTATCCTGTCTGAAATACAATTATCCCTCTTCCTTCGCTAATCTCTAGTATTTTTGCTTAGCATGAAAGATAATCATTGACACCTAAGGTTTTCCTTTCTTTATTAAATGAAAGTTTTAGTTTCAACTGCTGTTCCTCAACGAATTTTGACACGACAACAATTCGACCATTCCATCTCAATTAGCAATGACACGCAGAACGATGAGCGTATTTCCGGTATACACCTTTGACCTTGGATTTCTCCTATTAGATGCTTCTTAGTTCAATTTTTTTTCAAGTGTATGCTAATCTTAAAATATTGCCCAAAAAATTTAATGACATATAAAAAAGAAACAGTTTAATATTAAAAATATCAATTATTTTGTAAAAAAAAAATTACTAAATTTTAAGAACAGAAATTTTTTATTTATTCTTCATAATTTTATATTTATTCTCCTTACATCAAATAAAATTTGCTCCGAAATATTTTACTGTGCATTAGTACCTTTTTCCTTCTGCATTTCTAAATCTGTAACATTTACGTCTTATAAAATCGCAAATCTTCATTGTTAAATATAAACATCTTTCATCATTCATCATTCTTTACACCGCTATGCTGATGAATTAAGCCTATCCTAACGCATATGCAAATTGGCAGAGGGTTTTATAATCCGTTGTCGAACAGAATACTCATACCGTTATCCCAGCAACAAATCGACAATCGAATTTTAAAAATCACCAATAGTTTAATCATTCATTGATGAATAACTCAGCTATTACATCATGAATTGCTCAAGTAATACTTCTAAAGACAGCTTAAATCATAAAAATAGTCTGATATTATATCCACGCTTTTTTGTGTCTGATAGAAATAAGCACAGATAATTATATTTTTCAACGAAATGAGCTCTACCATTCAAACTATATTAAATAGCCTTCAATACCAAATTTAGATTGCTTTTGGAACATATTTCATTAAATTTCACATTAATTTCAAGTATTCAATAATTTAAATCTTTGTTTATATTACATCTTAAAAATGAAGTATGTTCAAAATTTTCACGTTTTCAGTTCACTTCTTTTGAAAATAATAATAATAGTAATGTTTTCTTTTTTAAAAAAAACTGGAACTCTCCTTGTATATATATAATTAGTATTTTGATTATTTATGGCTTAAATTTTGATTTCACTTTTGAAAAAGTAGCTAAATTTTGACAAATGTATATGTATTTTATTGTATTGGGCAAATGTATCAATATGTATTCTAAATTGATCTTTTAACATGCATGCTTCTGTAATGAAATATTTTTGAGAAGTTAAATTTAGATTTTAGAGTGTTTCGAAATGAATGCAAAGTAGTTACAAATTAATAGTTTGAAATATATGATATATTTAAAGAATTCCCGATTTAATTTTCAAAAAATATTTCCTAATTTCTTGCTCAATATTAATTTATTTTCAAGTGCCAAGATTTATATTTATCGGAAGCAAACTTTCATAGATAATTTTAGTAGATAATAAATACGTAACGAATAAGATTTAATCAAGGAAATTTAAAATAAAATTTTAAATTTGTATTCGAATATACTCAAAATGGAAAAAAAAAACTTTTCTTTCTCAGAAAAAGAGTGGTTGTGAAAATTGGTTACTTCCTTTCGCATAGTAAACATTCATAAATAAAACATCAATTAAATAGGATAGTCCAAAAAATTAAAATACGAGGATGAATTTTAACCAATGTTTTAAATCTTGTATTCCATATCTCCCAAAAATATCCAATTACATGTGTGTATATAAAAACACACACTTTGTGAATCGTGCATGCTTTAATTTAAAAACTAGAGATTTGTATTAAATTTTTTGTCCTGAAACGCGTTGCTCTTTACAAGGAATGAAACTTATTTCGCATCGAACTTATCCACGAATTGCTATGTGCCGAGGACATATTTAAATGTATTTATTCGTAGTCGCATTATTCCAAAGCTAATTTATAAAATGTTCTTGAGATTTGAAGTCTAGAGCGACGAACGAATTAGAATTTTTGAATAAATTAATAAATTTTGAATAATTTCTTTCTTATCGCCAGAAATTATAAAATTAAGAAACTGAAAAATAATAACTGTATAATGCGTGAATTAGATAAGGATAATTTTGGATACTTTTATCGGGTAAAAAACGTCTTTTTAAAAAACTTTAATAAGGAGAATTTGTTACTTGACATATGGGAATATTGATTGACTAAAACCTTCCGAGCATTTGATCATGCTTTAAATTGTGTTCAATTCATTAAAATAAGGGTGAAAAAGAAAATAGAAGGCGTTTACATTTAATGATAAAATAAATTCGGATGGCTCGCAGGCTAAATTAAAATAAAATAATGTCAGAAACTATACGATACTCACATACATATGATAAAAACTGAAATAATAAGTATCTAATAGGACGAAAATCAAGGTCAAACAATCACTAAGAATTCTGGGAAGGCATCCTTCCACGTATCACCCCTTAATGAGATAGAATCGTTGAAAAGTGGTCTTCTCAGAATACTGAAACTGACGCTACTATTCGACAACAGACTGTAAAACCCTCCAAGCTTTTGGATGGGTATTATTCGTCAAAATAGGGGTGAAAGGAGAGATGAAAAGAGGAGAAATTTATGTTTAACAATGAACACTCGCGTTTTTCTCAGATGTAAACATTACTGATAATTAGTAATACTGAAGGAAAAAAAGTATTAATACTTAGTAAAATATTTTGGAGCAATTTTTATTTAATGTAAGGGGCATAAACATTAAATTATGAAGAATAAAGAAAAAAAATTTCTTAAAATTTGATAATTATTTTTTTTACAAAATAATTATGATCTTTTTTTAAATTAAAATGCTTCTTTTTTTATGTTGTTGAATTTTGGTAATATTTTAAGACTAACAACAACGAATAATCAAGAGTTTATTTTATTTAAAACATTTTATTTCCTATTAAGGAACTGCTGTAAATTTAGAGCATCTTAAAAACATTATTTTAAGTATATTTATTTAGTTAAAAATTATTAATTAAATTTATTTTTAAATAAAAGGTGATCAAAAGTGACACAATACTCACATACACGTGGAAAACGCATTGAACTAACAAATATCTAATAGGGAAAATCCAAGGTCAAAGCTGAATACCGGAATTGCGTTCATCGCTTCGCGTTTCACCCCTTAATGAGATGGAATCGGCGAAATGTTGACGTCTCAAAATCCATTAACGAATAGTTAATATTCTTCCAAACATTTTCCTTTCATAATCTTTGTAAATATCATGTAAAAAAGTAGCACTGGAAACAGGTAATGTATGTGAAGAATACATATATGTAGGTCCCCACCACCAATTTTTCAAAGATTTTACGAACAAATTATGAATTCCAAGATTTAAATTAGCATGTCCTGAAATGTCACCTTAAATGGAACGTTAATGATAGTTTGCTAATGGCTTCGTGTTTTTCATTTTATATGTACATAACACAGATGAAGGAAAACGCTTTTATATTCAAATGTCATATATGGATGTTGACACTAAAGCCTCAATGATTGATGGTACCAAATAATGCCCATACACTTTTTTCTTTCCCGATTATAATTGAAAATTTCAAGTCACTAATGATTCACCGTTTCGCTGACTATACTGGGCTACACGTGTTTGGAAAATACAAGCCGGAAGAAATAGGTTATTAACTGATAACCACAGACAGCTGAGAAGTGATAGTGTTCGTTTAACAAGACTCTGAAAACTGATAGCACTGATGGATATTTAATGATCTTTTGAGACTATAGAAGTTCTTAAATACAGATTCTAAGAATTTGTCTTTACCCCAAGTGCAGTTGAAACCGGACATAATTAAGTAGTGGAATCTACTGGACCTTTGAGAACCCTGAAAAACTTTTATCTTGAATGTTTGAACTCTCTTGTAGCAAAACTCGTTTGACATTTAAAATCGTTTGAGCAGATTTTCTGAATTCATGATTTTATTATTTCTAATTTTCAGAAATAAAAACTTTCTTTTAAGGCCTTATCACACGGTGAAATTTCGCCAGCACTTTTCCGTTTCTAACCTCAAAAACCGGTCAAGCAAGTTTCATAATCGACAACTTTTGCGAACCAGTTCGAAAATGTTGTCGGAAATATTGTCCACAAACGAAATTCAACCAATCATGTAAAACTTTGAAGAGACATCACACAAGTGACGTCACTTTTCTTGTCGTTTGCTGACAGAAAGTGTCGAAGATATTTTGCCGTGTGATAAGGCCTTTAGGTAACAAAAATGCATGTCGATAACCAAACTTATATTCGTCATATTATGCAGTACCACTTTGAAAAAGGATGAAAAGTACCGCAGTCATTTCGCGATCTCAACGAGCTTACGGTGAGGGTACAATCAACGAAAGTCGACACAGATACTGTAATAACTTCCTCGCTTTTGCGCATGCGTTAGGATGGGTTTAATTCGTCTTAATAGGGGTGAGAGGAAAGTTGAAACAAGACGATGGTTGCATTTAATAATAAAGTAAGAGTGTATCAATCCGTGGTTGAATAAAAATAATAAGGTCAAAAACGGCAGGATATTCATACACATTTGAGAACAAAATTGGGCAAAAAAATATGTAAAGGCCTTATCACACGGTGAAATTTCGTCAGCACTTTTCCGTTTCTACCCTCAAAAACCGGTCAAGCAAGTTTCATAATCAACAACTTTATTTAACCAGCTAGAAAATGCCGTCAGAAATATTGTCCGCAAACGAAATTTAACCAATCATGTGAAAAGTGACGTCACTTTCATTGTCGTTTGCTAACGGAAAGTGCCGACGATATTTTGCCGTGTGATAAGGCCTTAATAGGTCGGAAATCAAGATCAAAGTATGCGAAAAATTTCAGAAATGCGCTGATTCTATCACATCTTACTTTTTTGTTAGATTGAATTATCGAAAAGTGGTCGTCCAGGATACTAAAACGAACAGTATTTTTAATAAGCAATTCTGAATTTCTGCACAGATTTAAAAGAAAATAAGAATTCATATTAGAGTCTAGACTACAACAAGTTATAATGAATATGCATTATGAAGAAACTGGAAAATCAAAAAATCCTGAATTTAGGGCTACACCATTAATTAGTAATTCTGAATTTCTGCCTATATTCATAAGAAAATAATAATTATTCATTTTAGTTTCTTGTCTATCGCATATTACAATGAATATGAATTGTTAGGAGACAGGAAATTCAGAATTATGATTATACTATTAATTAGTAATTCAGAATTTCTGCATATATTTATAAGAAAATAATAGCTCATATTCGATGCTAGACTGCAGCGTATTAAAATGATGAAGTATTGTGGAAAGACAGTGAATTTTACTGTCGATTTCATATTCATTTACATTTATGTCTTCAAATCTATTGTTCGACAACGGATTCTCAAGCCGTCTGCGATTTTGCGCATACGTTAGGATGGGCTTAATTCTCCAAAATAGGGGTGAGAGGAAAGATGAAAGGAGGGGATGTTAACTTTTAACAATGAAATAAACTCGGAATCCTCGCAAACTGAATTCAAATAATACGACAAAAACGGTACGATATTCACATACACGTGAAAAAAATGAACAAAAAATTTCAATAGGGCGAAAATCAAGATCACGGAAAGATGAAGAATTCTGGAAATGCGCTTATCCTTCTGCGTCTCACCCCTTAATGAGATAGAATCTCGAAAAGTGATCGTCTCAGAATACTGAAATGGACAGTAAATATTATTTCCTAACTTAAAAAAATAGTACAATCATTAGCTTTAAAAAATCATTTTTGATTTAATAAGTGCTTAAATCATGTAACATTTCGTGTACATTTTTCTTGATTTTTATTACGGAAGTAATTCTTAAAAAAGTAATAACGAAGAGTGTTCCATTTTCCTGATAATAAAAATCAAATTTATTGATTGTTTAGTAAGATACGTGCAATGGCTTTAAAAACACCGCTGAATACCAAAGCTGAAATATGTGGGCGTACTTGTTTCGGTGAATTCATTTTTTTAAAGACATGCGTAAATCTGTCAATAAAAATGTGAGAGAAGGGCTTTATCCTCTAGATGTAACCACAACTATAAATCAGGACGTCTATTTTCAACATTTCCTGTTAATATAGAGAAAAAGGTGGATTTTTGAAAGGAAAAGACAATACTTTTTTTTAATGAAAAAGTTGAAGTACATTTTGCCGGCTCGATCTAAGAGGATTTTTTCCTCATACAAAGAGAAAGTATCGCAATAAATAAAGTCATTTCAAATTTTTCTCATTCCAAAAAAAATATTCTGTCGCTCTATCTACTTTTGAGCAATAAAATGCACTTTGTGTAATACAGCTTTTTTTTTGTCGTGTCCGTGTTTTCACGGAAAGGGGGTGCGGTAGCTTCTGAGGGTAAAGACCCCTGAGCACCCAGAGGGCGGAAGTCTGACTTGTAGCTCAGACATACGACACCACCTTTTTAGGGGGCGGTCGTATCGTCATTCATCCATCCGCAAGTCAGAGACCGACTCATCCCTGATTCAGTATCCTCAGAGGTATCGTTTTGTTATGAGATCTTGGAGGACTTTGCAGTCTCGACATATTTAACGTGCCCCCACTGCCATTAGCCAACACTGCGATCTTTGGCCGAGACGAGGACAGAACCCGAGACCTTTCGGTTACGAGACTGACGCTCTACCAACCAGGGTACAGTGGCCCGTGTAATACAGCTACATTTGGTATATGGATTTAACTTCAGATTTAAATATTTCTATCAAATTTTGATAAAATTGATGTAAATGATATCTACCGAGTATTAGTGAACACCATCATAACAAAACGCAAAGATTTAAATCGTTACAATCTGTTACAAAGTTGTAGCATTTAAAACGTACATGCGACAAATTTGAAATGAAATCTATCTATTGGCTGACCTCTGTCGATCTGTAATTTGTATGAATGTAAATGTGACAATTTGAAAATGCGGGGCCTTAAGAAAATGAAATTCACCATTTTAGGAACTAAGATGTAGAATTTTTATCAAGTTTTGAATTATATTTACCAAGAGTTGACCATCTGTCGATCCTTCGTCATTATGCTGTTAAATGCGAAAGCTCAAATACGGAACGAATTAAATAAAGGTTAGTTTAGTTTAGTTATATTAACGTCCCGTTTAAAGCAACACGTGGGCTAATTTAGGACGAACCTCGTCATTTTGAACCAAGATCAGATGACGAGGGCGACAACTGAACTGGCACCCCCCTCTCCACACCACACCACACCAGCGGGAGGACGTTTGGCCTGACAGATTTAACGTGCAAGAGATCCCCTCACACGACGGTTCTTCGGTGGAATCGAGTCACGAACCTGAAACCCTCCAGTTCCGAAGCCGAGACCTTACCACCAGGCCACCGCGGCCCCGAATTAAATAAAGGAGATTTGTCATCTGACATAATTGCTAAAACTGATATTTTGTGTCAAATTTGCTGAAGGATTAGTTTTATTTAGAGGAAGATGAATAACATTTTTTTAAAGTATGAGGTAAACAATTTGGGAAACTGATTCCAACGTTTTTTGTTTTGTTTGTTTTGTTTTGCTCCAAACATAGAACTAGCATTGAATGTTTTGTCTTATCACTGTTCCGATGACATTGCCACAGCTGTTCACATGAGAAAAATACCGGTTCATAGCGAAAAATCAACTGTAGCGCTTAATAGTTGGCCTAGTGTGAACATTATTTTTTATTCCATCAGTTACAAAGTTCCAGAAAGATCATGCATGAGCAGGAAGAAGATTTTTTTTTTTTTTTTTTTTTTTTTTGCATATTCAAATCAAGCAGAGGTCGGTACCATAGAAACAACATCATTGGGTAATCATAAAGGCCTTATCACATGGTGAAATTTCGTCAGCCCTTTTCGTTTCTACCCTCAAAAACCGGTCAAACAAGTTTCGTAATCGACAACTTTTTCTAACCAACTCAAAAATGTCGTCGGAAATATTGTCCGCAAACGAAATCAAACCAATCATGTGAAACTTTGAAGTGACGTCACTTTCATTGTCGTTTGCTGACGGAAAGGGCCGAAGATATTTTGCCGTGTGATAAGGCCTTAACTGTAACATTATCATTTTGTAACAGGAAATACCTTTTCTTTCCAGATGAACTATCATTAGATTTTTGTTCTTTTTAAATACTTTGAATATCTTGCAGAATGCTGCTGTATATTTTGCAAGATGCAGACACTATTACTTCTTTTATTAAAAGAATTAGATTTTAAGCTGATGCCTGGTTATTTTATAATCTGCTAATTTTTACTGAAAGAATACTCCAACAGACTATGAATGAGCTGAAAGAACAGACGATATTAAATGCTTATCTTGACGGAACAAGTAGATAAATGCTAATGTACAGTTTTTGCACATGGGTGGTCTTACTGAATTGGTCTTGGCTGGAATTTACTGAATGTAAATTATCTTCAAAGTATTCGTAGCCTTGAGAAAATTCTTTGATATTACAAAATTCTCTATTCGAAAGTCTACCCCTCTCCCCCCTTCAATTCATTACACTCTTACATGATAAAGGCTTAATTAAAAATATACTAATATGTTTAAATCCTTATAATTCCTATTTGTATAAACAAGCCCTATTCCTTTATATATGGAATCCCTATTCTTGCATTTGAGCTTAAGAGTTTGACTATATATTGAATTAGCGGGGTTTCCAAACTAGTCTCCTAATATCTAAAATAGATTTTTATTTAAACTGTAGTATAAAAATCTTTTAAAATCTTTTAATTAATTTTGCACAGTTTAATATGTTCTCCACCCACAAAAATATTCTTTTGAAATTTTCAGCAGAAATTTTAATTTGATAAGGAATTAAACATTCAGATTAGGCTAACTGTTTGAAAATAGAACCAGTATTAATTTTATCGAGATGAAATTAGAAAATTTCAGTGATTTTAGCCAGAAAAATTATTTTAATAAAATTATTTATGGTTTCGATCAGTTATCTGTTAATCGTCAGAAAAATCCGAATACGGGAATTTTGCGGATCTCCTTGTTTCTGACCTACCTGAATAGTCCAAAAAATACATTGTCAGAATTATATTACACTGTTTATCCGTGAACACGATGGCTCAAATTTACAGTGTGGTCTTTACACTAAAATTGTAAATTTCTTTCAAACTTTGAATGAAATCCAGTCAAACTGTCTGTCTGATTGTCGGAATATAAGATAACACGATAAACACAAAAAATTTCGATAGATGAAATTGGGGCACAAATTTAGCATTAAATTTTCCCAATTTTGTGATTTTGTGAATACAAATTTATTCTAAGTCAAATTTTTGTTTCAATCGATCAAAAAAAAAAATTGCTGAAAATTAACACTTTTTTTACTTGTGTATTAATCGTATCCCAGTAATTAAGTACCAAAGGTCGACTCTAATAGTCTCTTTTTTAAAAATTTTGCTCACAAATGGCATACAGTTAATAATACACAGTACATTTACTAGATATACCATAAAACTTTGAAGAAGTTACTTCTTCTTGTTCTCTCTTAATGTTTATGGGGCCGCTGTGGCCGGGTGGTAAGGTCTCGGCTTTGGAAGCGGAGAGTTGCAGGTTCGAAACTCTCCAAGAGGGTCTCTTGTACGTTAAATTTATCAGGCCAAGTCCAAAATGACGAGGTCAGGCCCAAAATAGTCCTGGTGTTGCCTTACAACGTGATGTTAATATAACTAAACTGAGCTAAACTTTCAATATTTATAAATATCGAAGTTTGAACTTAGCAACTATTTGTGGAAAATATTTTGTCCCTCACTTGTGTTTCGCTTGGAGAAAAACGCAGAAAAATTTCAAAACCATTCTAGCAATTTAGCTAGATAATCTACCATCCTAAATTGAAAAAATAATATAACCATGATCATCTTTCTCCAATTCAGATTTTTTTGTCACATCATTAACATTCCATTCGTGGGCATAGACCGTAACTAATATCGAAAACCACAAAGATGTATTTTCAATTTTATATAAACTGATGAGTCATAAACACACATTTATAACAACATACGATTGATTTACCATTTTTTTTTCTCTAAAATAAAGAAAAATAATAAATAAAATTATTATAAATCTCAAAAAAAATATGAAATGTATAATTTGTTTACTTGACGTGTGTAAATATTGTTATATTCTTTTATTTTATTACAGCTTAAAAGCAACGAAATGCTTATCTGTTTAAAAAAAGCATTCATCACAAAAAACTAGGCTCGAAAATTGCCCGATTTATCTTATAAAATCGCACACAATGAAAATGTTTTGAAATATTGCTTTCTAACGAGGCATAACTTTACTTTGCTATCAAAACACACATTCTTACCAATTTACCATACTACACGTTAAAGTTAATTTCCTGTTATGGGATTTTTCTTTGTTTGGTGAAAAAGTCACTTGGTACATGGCCTTTCTCTCAATACAATAGGAGGGAAGATTTGATGTAATTAAATTCTTCGTTGAAAACAAAAGATCTTTCTTTGCGTGTGAATTATTCACACGGTGTCCGCTAATATCTTAAAAGACCTGGACTTGAATTTCTGAATGATGTCATTCACCTCTACAGCTTATTAATTTGAAAATCTTTCAGAAAATTCACTTTTTCTTTTTAATCTTTCGATTTATTTATTTGGAAAATCTATGTGAAAGGTCACTTTCTTTTCTGTTTATCGATTTCTTTTAGTTGTAATATGACTCATGATGATAGCGCTTCATTTCCTTTTCGCTCAATTTAAGAAAAGGGGGATTTTATAGTTTATGATATAATTTCGCTTTTATTTAGATTTTCATCGTATGAATTATATGAAAACTTTAAAAGAAATTCGTACGTTTCGATTGTAATATCATTATAATATTTTTGTACAATTCTCTTGTCTTTATATCATTTAAAAAAATTTTCTCTTAATTATAGTACCCAAAACATAAAAATTCCTCAAAGTTCATGAAATGCATCTAACATCCTAATGGCCTTGAATACTAATCCAGCATATAAAACAATGTGCAGAGTGCTTAAAATTAAACTTCTCTAATAAATAGCATCATACAACGAAAACGAATTGCAAAGTAATTTAGTAGAAGAAGATTGTGTAAGGTTGATTAGACAGAAGATCGAAAAAAACATTTATAGTTCCAAAATGTCCACAGGAGGGCGTATTTTTCCAGAAAAGCATTAAATTTAACACAATAAAGGATCAAAACAAAATACAGAAACGATATTAACATTTATTGACTAGTTTTTTTTTTCACCTTGTCATCGAACCACATTAAGGAAAGGTAAGGAAAAAATAGCAGGACACCTTTTGAGAAAAACAGGAAGTTCAGATTGAAGAAACAAGAACAGATTAGGACGAAACCTCACAAGTGGAGCAGTTGTTAATCGTGTCCAGAAGGATGTAGAGAAAAGTTTTCAATGCGACCACACTCATTCATCTTTAAAATTTCAGCTCTATAAATTTTGCAGGTGAATGAGTGTACATATATAATGGACAGTGTGTTCAACAGCAGATTTGTTTCGTATATGAAGCGTTATGAAATTCGCAACAAGATGCCGTTAGCATAATAGCCGGAAGCATCGATATAAAACTTGAAACCGACTGCAAACTTTTCTTACCCTAACCTGTTTTGCATAAAACTTCCTCTTCTTCGCAAGTATGCAAACCTCAACATTTTTTTTTTCTCAAGAATTGACAGTTTTTACCGGTTTGACATTTTATTACTCATAAATCTTGTTCTGAATTTTCGATATTGTTTCTGTATTCCGTTTAGGGCTCTTATTATGTTAAAATTGATGTTTTTCCAAGAAGCCCGCCCTCTGGGGGACATTTTTGAAAATAGTTATTTTCCCTCTACAATTCAGTGAATGCATACATATATACTTTATATATACCAAATTTCGCCGAGATCGATCCATCCGTTTGCGTTGTAGGATGCTGCTTATAGAGGAAATTTAATTATAACCACCTTGTATATTCAGTATCCAAACAATTTCATTTTCATTTATGGATCATTGGGTTTTTTCAGCGAAAATTTTTCGATAATTAAGCATCTTAATGATTTTAGACTCTTTTCTTCTTCGTGATATCGTGAAAGATGACCGTACCTACCCACTTCAGTGTTTTACTGGGAGATCACTTTCATTGAGATCAAAGGCTCTTACGACGCGAAACCATACAAAGGAGCTGGAATTATACCACCAGAAATTCAAGGAAATGAACAAAAATAAGACGTGTTGCAGAATTGAAAGTTCGTTGTAATTTCTTCTGGGTTTTAAGATATTTCATTAGACTGGAAAAATGTTCTAATATTCACTTTGTTAAATTTCTGTTGAAAAAAAATTGACATTCTTTGTTCTTTATCTGAATTTCTGAGAGCATCATAAACTGATAACAAAATTGACTATATTCGACGCATGCAGGCAATATTAATATATTCACCAAACTGAAAAATCTGTTTATAACACACTTGATAATAATAAAAAAATAGAAAAAAAGATTTCCTATTCGTATTTTTCAACCTGCACTTAAAGTACTGAAAAGTAATTTAGTAGCCAATAAAGTAAATGATATTTGTTGTGTTTAAAATAGAGGAAATTAAAATTGAAACAACTGGTCTCTGTCTTTTTATTACCATGCCGAGAATCTCAAAATTACAGTTTAGAGAATTATAATGTTAAAAATAGGAAATATAATATGTATAATCAGAATACTCAGCTCGAAGCTTCCACAGATTCAATAGTTATTTCACGCCGACGAAAGTATAATTTAGTTTTTGGTGGATGATTGAGTCAAAGTTTTAGTTAACAACAGAAAGTGACAAATTATTAACTTTTGTCTTGAATTTAGCATTTTTACGGTCTCTATTGTCAAATCCTTCTTTTTGGGAATTAATCTCTGGAACTGGTTTAACCCGAGAGAGATCGCGCGGGGCACACAGTCACCCCATTCTTATCCTAACACCTGTCGTAAGGTAAATATTTATCTGTAATCAATCACCCATTCAGTACCTTCCTATCTGACAGTCCCCTTGGTAGGTGAAGTGTTAATTTTACTTTTCTTTTCTTTTTGCGCTTGAAGTAATCATTTCTTGGAATTCAAGTGGGAATGGGGTGACTCACTCTCCCCACATGACTGTTATTGCTTCGAAGTTTCTCATTCTAAAGGCCCTATCACACGGTGAAATTTCATCAACACTTTTCCGTTTCTATCCTCAAAAACCGGTCAAGCAAGTTTCATAATCGACAACTTTTTCTAACCAGCTCGAAAATGTCGTCGGAAATATTGTCCGCAAACGAAATTCAACCAATCATGTGAAACTTTCAGGTGACGTCACTTTCCTTGTCGTTTGCTGACTGAAAGTGCCGACGATATTTTGCCGTGTGATAAGGCCTTAAGCAGCCTAATTTTGCATTCTGTAGCTCTTTCTTTGGATTTATATTGCTGTTGACGAAATTTCGTCACACTGTTGATGAAATGTCATCATTTTCAACAGCTCAAAAAACCAACAGGTGGCCAATGGTTATTTTCTATTGCGCTTGGAACGTCACCGCCATAAATGCCCGAGTAGCTCTAATGGCAACAAAGAAACCTCTCTTGAAATATGCAAATAGGAGAAAATTTCTGAAGAAATTGGCATTATCACTTATTCAGCCACACATAAACATAAGGCGAGACATGAAAATGCTACCTAAAACACTTCGTGAAAGTATGGATGCCACCACTTCTAATGGATCAAAGGAGATCCCAACAAAAATGCTGAAACAAGACAAAGGATGATGTTTTATATGTTCAAGATCTAAAGATAATAAAACTACAATTTCTTGCATAAAATGTGGTAATTTTACATGTAAAAATCGTTCTTCGTATATTTGTCATAAGTGTATACAGAATAAAACTCCTAAAGAAAGTATGTAATTTTTTAATGTAAAATTTTCTTAAATATAAAAAACAGTTTTTGAACTTAAGAAGTTTATTTTCTTAAAGAATTAATGCACTTATTATTATTTATAATTCACATATGTTTATTCCTCTAATTTATGGAAAATTTTAGATAAAATGGATTGGGGTGACTCAGTACCCCGCGTGATCTCTTTTGTCACAATTAGGTGCGCGCCTTCTGCCGGGTTAATAGCATCCAAATTTATTTATTTTTTTGAAAATGAATTGAAACAAGCAGTAGACACATTACTGCACTTATAATTTGATATGTTTAAGTCATTGCATTTTAGAGTTATCGCATTTGCATATTTCTTGAAGTCCAGACCAGCAGACATTCAAGCCCTCTCTGGATTTAACTCAAATTTGATAGGTGATTTGATATAGATATTAAATATACGTACAGAATTTCACCCAACAATCTGTCTTTATTTTGTAATTATTGTGTTAGCACATACTTGAACAACCGGACAGATAGTCTTTTTCTCAATAGATTTTGCTCAAAATTTGGTAGAAATCTACGATTTCGGCATTAAATCCACATACCAAATTTCATCAGTTTAGCTCAAAGCATTTTTTAGTTCTAGTTGTTACAGACAGATGGATGGCCATTTCCCAAAAATGTGTCTCTGTAACTCAGGGTGGTCCAAAACGTGGGGATTCATCAAAATCTCGAGTTTTTTTGTTTTTTTTTCAGACGAATACAATATCTTTTCCTTACTACGGAAATGAGAAAGTAAAAATGTGTTTTAATATAAATTGAGAGTATTGTGTCAAAACGTGATATGCACAAGTGTACATGGACTGATTGACGCTATCCATTGGCATGTTTCATCAAAGATTTAAAATATATAAATTTAGGACGAAAAACGACTCTCTTCTTCTTTCATTATTAGATTTCATTGGTGTAGCTTGCCAGTGTCCTGACTAAGGGGTAGCGCGGCTTCCCCGTGTTCTGGGCATCTCGGGTTCGATTCCTGATTCGGGCATGGTTGTTCTTCCCTTGTGGTCAGTCTGTGAGATACGTGAATGACCCCGCCCACCAATAAAAAGTGTTGTACGAGTGAATGTGTGTGTACATCATCTTTATTTGAGTTAGGTCAGATTTCTGCCTAAGGGTGCTCAGGTGTCTACCCACAGAAGCCACTGCATCCCCTTTCTGTGTTAACACGGACACATCATAATCATTATTGATATAGCTTGTGGTATTTGAGAGTTATTGTGTTCCAAGATCGAAAAAGCAGACATAATTTTTGACGTATGTTTTGTTAATTCAAAGAGAACTAAAATTTGCAAAGAGACTCTTCAAATTTATTAGTTGAAAGTTTTTCATTATCAATACATATACTTATTATATTAAATATAGATTCGAGAAAAAATTTCATTTTTTTTTCTTTTCAAAAAAAAAACCGAAAAAGCTTCTCGGAAAGAATCGTAAGGATTTTATGTCCGAGATATGAAGTGATGCAACGTCATATCAATCTGAATACGAAACTTAAAGAGTCAATGGAATATGTATCCGTCCGCTGAATATTTTAAACTTTTAATACATAAAGAAAAGGTGCACAAAAGCAAAAGCAGAATACTGGGTTTAAAACAAAAACTTTTAGGAAAAGTGCAGCTTCACAAATAAAAATTTCCGTGTCAAAGCCTATGTTTTAGGACATATGGTTCCACAAAACAAGCACAAAAGATTACAAAGAAAAGAAGAAAAGGATTTAAAAAAAAATGGAAAAAGAAGAGCAGCGAAAAAATAACTTCTTTGCTAAAGAACAGTGGTTACGATCTTTTCACGGTCGACTTCACCGGGAAAAACAAACGCGTGTATCGTTTAGGCACAAACAATGGCGAACGGCAAGTCTTCAACACTGTTCTTTTTAAGTACTCTCGCAGAGCAGCCATGCATGCAAATACATCAGCTATTCAAAACAAATGGGAATCATAAGCAAATAAGTCTCGAATGAATCGGTAGGGTGTGGGACAAGAGCAGGCGGGTGGCTTCAAACGCTTGTGTTTATCTATTAAAAAGTCATTTTGAAACGTCGAAGGGGAAGGCATGAATAAAGATTTCTTTTCTTTTGTTTGCGGAACGCATGAACAATGGATGTTTGTGTTGCGTTTTGCATTTGTTGCGTATGATATCTTTACTGCTCGAAATTTAGACTTTATGAAATGAAACGAAAAAAAATTATAATAATATTCATGCAGGTGTGCGTGCGTGTATGGGTAAGTTCTTAATATGCCTCGTCATTTGAATTTTGTTTGAAAACCAATGAATCGTCATTATTTGGACGTGTAAACATATCGAGTGTTTAAGCTAACTCAAATGCTACAATGACAAATCGTATTCATAGACATTCTGAACACTTAACGTGAACTATTGATATTTCCGGTTGAATGGGAGTTTATAGAATAAACAAGGCGGAAAAAATGAGAATATGTTTTTAAAAAAGTATATAAATTATATGTTCCGTTCAAATGAATAAATGTAGAAAGAAAAATACTCTTATTTTGAAATTTTTCTTTTCAGCTGCAGTCGATTCATTTTCACGAGATACAAAATAATTGTGTGGAGCTTATTTGACCTTAAAATACATTGCACTTTATACATGATTAAAAAGAACGAGATGTTACGTCACAGTTTAGTTTAGTTTATCTAACTTATGCTGCATTGTGATATTTATCTGAGATTTTGAAAAGAACTTCGACAATTCATTTTCACAACATTCACGACAAATGTATAAAGCTTATTTAATTTTAAAATGCATTGTACTTCATGCAGAAGTTCAAAATTGATCGAAATTGCATGACAGTTTAATTTAATTTAACCAGCTCAAGGTCCCATTCAGAAATCATAAGAGAGATTTTAGAAAAGATTTTCTCATTTTTGACTATAATCGGATGAAGAGGATATCAATTCACTTTTTAAACTTTTCAGCGATATTAATGGGAGGTATGCTTGAAACCTCAGACGTTAATAGAGGCATTAATAGTAAACCTTAGATGTTAATAGCTAACGAGACGGATATTTAACTCGATCCTTCAGTACCAGAAGCTTCGAACGTCGTAGTCAAGAGGAGCTGAAAATTATGTAATATTGGTTGTGTGTGTTGGTTTTTTGCGAAGACTCATATTTCAGTGCCCATTATAAGAACCTATTTCAATAAACTGAGGAATTTAGTTTTAAATTTTGATAATTTTTTTAACTCAATCAATTTGCTATTGAATCAGTTTAGATGATTTTTTTTACTGTTAATAACTTGGTGAAATGTTATTTTTAAATCTATTTCTTTATTCTAATTGCGCGACTTCTCGAGATTGTACATGATTATATTTAAATAAATGATTGCTTTTGACCATAACTATGAACGCAACGTACAGACATAAATCAGATTTATTAAACGATAAAATTTTAATATTCAATTATTTTTAAATTAATAGAGTTTGATTTTTTTAAGATTAATTTATTTGGCAATTAAACTAACAGTATTTTCTTAACTACATTACTAGCAACCTCAGTTAGATCAAAAGCGGTTGCCTAGTTCGAAAATCCGCCATTGTATAGCATGCACATATTATCACGTGACTTTGACGTTAGGTGAATTGATTTCACATAATATCACAACAAAAGCAACTCGAAGAGCGCTGCGATTCTATTGTTGGTTTTTTCTGATAGTAAAGAGAGTTATGAAGCTTAATTGTTTAGGTCCTCAAATAGATTTTAAGAAATTATTGTTTTGTTTTGTTTATTATTTTATCACGTCTCAAATTCAAATTCAAAATTACTTCGCCTTTACATGTTTCACTGTTTTTTCAACAAGATTCAAAAACTCACACTCACCCTGAGTGAATAAAAAAGCAGTGTAAATAATATTGGATGGTATTTTCAAACAAATGACAAGCACAATATTAACAAAAAAATAAAATTCCAAAAAGATGCGCCATCTTGAATGATGCCTGAGAGGATCCATTTGAGTGGAAAAGGTTAAATGCGATGAAAAAATAATTATTAAATTCTTCTTCCTGCTGGAAAAAATAATTTAAAACTCTTAGGCTTATAGGGAAAATGAATTCTAGCATGCACAGCAAAAATAAAATATTTATTTTTAAAAGAACATCTAAAGGTTTGAAAGTATTTTTAAGTACATCTGATTGTCTAGTGTAAGAAGGTTAGAAAATATTGAATTTTACGAAGACTGTAAAAACACATTACTCACAAGTTCATATTTAGAACAAATAAAAATTAGAGGGCCTCAAGAAACTCCTGCTGGTATTTCTTACTTTGATTAAAAGTGGTGAGGTTAACCTTTTTCCTATAAAATAAAACTTTTATTTCTGATGTTATGAGGAATTAAATAACTTATAAGTAATTGCTATAAATTTCACGTGGAGAATTAGTGAGTAAATGTGATAAATTAATTCCATGAGAGGGTGCTCAACATTTCTTCCGGTGCTAACCAGCTGTCAGAGGGCAGAGTGCAGAGAGTTCCCTAGACCAAGAGGATAGACGGACGTCCAAC
>JAPMOQ010062520.1:405876-442444 GCA_026543055.1 Argiope trifasciata
ACGAAGTTTTTATACCAAAACTCACTGTTATAATTCTTATTCTCTTACTGAGTACTAAACCTTCTATTTATCTCGAGCCACTTAAAAAGTGAAAGAGGCTGGTAATGCGTCGAATTAAAATAGAAGACTCTGTGCTGGTAATTTATATACTTCACAGACCATTTAAACAAATTATAAAAGAAAAAGTAAACTAAAGATATAAGTTGCTCACATTTTAACATAAATTCTGTATTGCCTTACTTAACTAAGATGAAAAGAAAACTAGGCCGGATAGTCTCGACCCGGTTACACTGGAGTTTACAGTGCATTGAAACAATATCCTGTTGAATAACATGTATAGGCAGTGTCGGTCTGAAACCTTCCACCAGCAAATAACTTTGCATCTTTTCTGAAAAACAATTACACAGAAAGAAAAAAAAAAGAAAAATAACAATTTTCATCATCTTAATTCTTTCTTAAAATTAATTTTTATGAACCAAACCTTCTGAAAATTCGAAGGAATGTGTGACTCAATAACACACATGTGAGCATAAATGCAGAATACGCGAGTTAAAAAGAATCTTTGGCTCCGATGAAGAAGTATGATGAATTAGTTCTTTTGTCCGATTAGTGTCATGTCTTGAAGGCAAATATTCGCATTTAAATCACTTCGCTTGTCAACTGTTAACATTGATTATATGTTAAGAGCCGTAGGAAAGGATTACTTCTTATATTTCTATAGGAACCTCGAAATCCAGAAGCTGCGAAGTGTATTTCTAAGGTAGAATCATTCTATGCACGGACAGAGTGCGGTTGACCACAAGTATAACAAGATAGACTCCCCACTGGGTGTCTATTTAGAATAAGCGCATCAAATGTGATGGTACTACTGTAAAAACGAGATCTTTTTGATTGATGTGATAATAGTATTATCAGGGATTATAGCAACCTTACACATTTCAAATTCGGGGGTATATTGCCTGAAAAAGAATGAAAAGAGGTGATAGAAGATATGACCTTAAGAATACAGTTACGGGAGACAAAGGTTTTTTTTGTTGTTGTTATGGGCGGTTGTAGCGGTTGAGATATTCAAATCACTACCTGAGTAAAGTCAAGACGAAGATTAGAGGCAATTGCTTACCTTAACATATGCTATATTACATAAAGTACTAACAAAAGCCTTCTTGTCAACTACTAAAATGAATTAAACGAGGTACATTAAAGGATTATTTACTACTTTTCTTAGAAATCACCTGGAATCAGAAGTCGGATTTAGAATAGTTCCCATTAAATTTACCAGAAGATCACAATATAAAAGTATGCGCAGTTTTGGCATCCAAAAGACCAGCCTCTTTACATAAAGCTATCAAATTTGGCATATATTTATATATATATATATCCTGCCACTTCACCAAATTAGCAAAAACGTGCTAAAGATGGCAAATGTTATGTTTTCAAATCTTATATGACAACGTTTAGCCGTGTTTTTTCACGCATCTAAATAAGAAGAATTCTGTCTGATCTAGTTTCAAGATGAATAAAAACGATGAAGTAAAGCTTACCTCGGAATTTAAAAGGTAGATGATCCACCCTTTGATAGTATTATGATGTCTGATTAACAAACAACAACGAAAAAACATGCAGCTCTTTATATGCAATTTTAAGGCTTACATTTTTTTTTGCCTAATTATTTCACTAGCAATAATGAAAATTTGAGGATGACTTAAACATTTGCTAAAAGTAAAAAAAAAAAAACCCTCTAAAAGAATCATTTTATTGTAATACCAAAAGTACAGAGTGGCCCAGAAGTCACTTTACATTTTGAAAATTAAATAACTTTTTTTTCTTATAATATATTTCTTTTTCTCTTTTCAGAATCAAAAAATATAATCCCTGGAAATTTTTGGCATGGATAAGTTTACAACAGAACAACAAGTGAAGATAATTGAATTTTACTTTGAAAATGGACGGTCAATTGTTGCAGCGCAGAGATCGTATAGGCGCCATTTTAATGTTCGACATCCCCCTAGTAGGCCTGCAATAAGGAACTTAGTGATGTGTTTTCAACAGCATGGCTCTGTAAGTTTTGAAAATTTTGAAAATTAAATAACTTTTTCTTAAATGACTGTATTGACTCTGTTGCAACAATTGACCGTCCATTTTCAAAGTAAAATTCAATTATCTTCACTCGTTGTCCTGTTGTAAACTTATCCATGCCAAAAATTTCCAGGGATTATATTTTTTAATTCTGAAAAGAGAAAAAGAAATATATTAATAGAAAAAAAGTTATTTAATTTTCAAAATGTAAAGTGACTTCTGGGCCACCCTGTAACATCTATAGTATCCAACTGAAATAGTTATTCTTTTTTAAAGAATATAATTAGTTGAAATAAATATTAAATTTTTTTAACGAGTGAGATTACTTAGATACAAGTATCATTACGATTTCGATTTCATATTTTTTCATCTTTCTTGAAATCGCCGGTTCATTTTTCGCTGTTTTCTTTCCAATAACGGTAAGTTATGGTATAAGATACATATAAAAGAGTTTTTTATTGCAATTATTTTATTATTTGTTGAAGAAATAAAAAATACTTATCAAACCCATTGTCGGCCTATTCTAAAAGAAAAAAAAATTAAGAATCAATAAATAAAAAGGCGAAATGAAATCATGAGATATTTATAACAACTGAGAATTATCTAATTAACATTGAAATTTTTCAGAAAAATTAATATTATTAAAGGATTGCAAAAAATTTTTGAAATAAAATTAGTCATTGCTACTAAAATTTACAAAGAAAAGTTTTTTAAGATTCAATTATCCATAAAATTATATGCGATAAATAAAAGTTTATTTTCAGGGGTTTTTTTCGGAGGAGGGGGGGGGGTATTTCTTTCATTTAAAGACAGTATATGACGAAATATATTTTTTAAAAAATGAATGAATAAAACAATTGTTAAAATGTTTATAAAACTAAACTTTTTCATATATATATCTATGCTTTTAAAACTTGATTTTACTTCTGAAAAAAAAGTTTAAGCAGAAAAGCGCTTATCATATTACAACTATTTTGTTTTTTAAATGAAATGAAAAACAGAAAACTGTTCAAGCTATCAATGTAAAATTTAAACCAATTTTAAAAATGAAATAATATTTTCCTATTTTAGTATGAAAATAATTCATCATTTTTAAAAATTTTAATATGAATAATTTTTGAATTATAATTTATAAAGCTTGAGTTTTTTTAAAAATGTTTTTATGTTTCGAAAGTTTTGCAAGGTAGAATTTCAAATTTAAGTAAATTAATTAGATAAACTAATAGTAAAAGAATTAATCGAATTTTCAAAATTTTATATTGTAACAACACCCACCCTCACAAGAGAAGTTTTTTCCCCCCTTGAATCCTGTTCTGAAGAAGGAAAAAAAAGTAAAGAAAAGAAAAAAAGTGCCGAATCGTATTTTATTGGGTTTTGAAATCTCATGTTCCGAAAAGATATTTTTTTATTTATTTAATTTAAAATTATTTCAAAGCAGAAACGCCGCTTAAGTTTTTTTTCATGGCGAATAGGAACTCAATTTAAAACAAAGCATCATAATAATACACACACACACACATATATATATATATATATATATATATATGCATATACTACAGTAAAATTCTAACCATTTTTATACTTTCATGCAAACGCAAATAGTTAATTGAGTTTTTCTTTCTCGCTTAGTCAGTATAAATTCGAATTCAAGATTTTGGAGAGTCTCCACGTTTTAGACCTCCTTGAGCTCGAGAAACATAGTTTTAGAGAATGTATTTCTATCTGTTAGCGATAAAGATAACTTTTAGCCAGACAAATGAAATTTAGTAAGTGACTTTGACATCAAGTCTGCAGATTTTAATCTAATTTTGAGTAAAATCTATTCTGAGGAAGTCCATCTACCTGGAAATTCGAATATAATTTAACACGATTATGACAAAAAGAAAAGAGATAGTTAAAATTCAAACCACAGATTTAACATATGTTGTTAAATTTTAAACCAAATCCAATTGCGTGTTGAATGTCTGTTATGTATTTCCAGAAACATGTAAATGTGATACGTAACAAAAACGCAGTGATTAAAATATGCCAAATTTGGTGTGGGATTTTTTTAAATAAGGAGTGTAGTTTTATGTTAAAATTTTGCTTCAGCCGGTTGATAAAAACCTGTCTAAAACACACATTGGATTTTGAAATACCATTAAAGTATGCTAGGAATAAAGATGCTAATTTCAAGACAAATGTTAATATTCTTTAACTGTGCGAAAATGCCATGGAGGGCGTTCTGTGACATGAGAAGTTTATTATAGAGTATGAGAGAAAGATTTGAGGAGACCACTCCCGGTGTTTCCTTTTCTAAGTTGTAAACAAACTTCCTGCTTGTAGATGTCTTTATATGCGACTTTTATTTCTCAAATTTCTGGATAAATCATTTCGAAATTTTTTATTATGGCTAGTAAAAATTTTAATCGTTATTTTATGTGTTAATACATTTTATTTATTTATTATGTTTTTATTAATATTATAATTATTTTTAAGTTCAATTCTGTATTTTAATACTTATTATTGTATTTTTTTCTTCTTCTTCTTTTTTTTTTGGTTTCAAGTTTAGTGTCCTTTACGTAAGTTAGATTGTGTGAAATAATCTTACCATAAGTGTATGGTAAGTGTGTGAAATCTCATTTGAATTTAATATAGTTACCTTGTTTAATTAAGAATGATTGGAAGAATGATATTTATTCTCTTTATTTTTATGACAGAATGATATTTATTCTGTCGGCAATGAATACATTCATTGAAATGGAAGGATATATAAAAGAGAAGCATAAATAGTATTTATTCTATTTTTATTATTTTATTCTACAAACAAGTATTCATTTTTATGTATTAGATTTGTGTATCTTTTTAGAATTGTAAAGCTTGGCTTTCTTTCCGAATAGTAATGAAACTATTTATTGTATTATAAGTATATATCAGAGTTCCTTGAATCTTTTTTACTTGTGAACTGTCAGGTGCGGACACAACTTCCAAGTTGACTCTGTAACCTTTGCTATTATTAAGTACTTTTACTGATAAAAGTACAAGATAACCTACTTTGCCGAAGGATGAAAGAAAAATTGTTTTGGCAGAGACAAACCAGTGTCTTGGTTCCAACCATGTGATAACCCGTCTCACTTTCCTCACCGCCACAAACACCCAGTCAGCAGCATTTGCACAGCAGCGAGGAATGTTCGAAAAGGCAGTGGCGTCATCCCTTGCAGATAGGAATCAACAGCCATAAAAATGCACGCGGGCAATCAAATTTTAATTGAAAGTTGACAAAAGGGGAGCGGATGAGGAACTCTGTCCTTCCATGCAGGTCTCATCTGAAAAATCTACAGGTGCAGTTCGATCTTGTGGCAGGGCCAGGCAACCGTTTTGTCAACACGGCAAAAGTGAACGGGAGGGGTTGGCGTGCGTGGAATGGTCTAAATCGATTTTGATAAAGTAAATACAAGGTTATGTGCTCCGTGTACTTATGTCATCAGAAAGTGTTTGTGCAGGCTGCCTAGATTAAATAAATAAAAGACTTGAGTTGGATTTTCGGTTAATATGATTTTCCGATGAATTCGTGTCTTTCCTCCTCCTTTCCGATCAGCTTTTGTTCCTGAATGTGAGCTTTTTTTAACGGTTTTTGTTTCCGATTTTTTTCATACTTTATTGAAAAATTAATGATTATAAGATTCAGATAGGCATTGAACATTATTCTCTTCCCATTAGATTGTGGTTATTTAGATTTTTTATTTTTATTTTCACTTTCCTTTTACTGAGAGAGATCAATTTCCAGCGTTCTTTCTTTATTATTTTATTTTTCCCTTCCTTTTTTTCGATTTTTACTAATATAACACTACGCGTCTGGTGCTCTATTGTTTGTGCAGGGAAAAGAAGCATGCATTTATATCTCAAGACTAAACTAATTGTTACAGCCACTTATTTATTAATATTGGAATTTTAGATTAGTTTTATATCCTAGGTTGGTTGGTTGATTTTTATTGGCGCGAGAGCCATTCTTGGCTATACTGTGCCAAACTTATGGTGGATAAACAAGATCGTGGTGTTAATATATATGGTGATTTTGTGTAAAAGGTGTTGAAAGTTTTCAATTTCGTGACCTATACCAAATTTACTTTATCCAGCTTGTTGCGTTTTTGCTTTCTTGTTTGATGCATATTCACTGACAAAAAAAAAACAAATAGTTAATCTAATATCCAAAGGATCCAGTTCAACACTGATCAACATTAATGATCTGGCAAACTATATCAATGGTTTTCAATAAATGATCATAGGAATCATTTATTGAAAGTCAGCGTAACGTTCCTCTCTCCCATTCATGATGAGTGGCATTTCCAGCCAGCTGCGCCAACGCCTGTTAAAACCCTCAATGGTTAAATGCCTCCAGATTGCCAGATAGGGAATCTTTTTCACCCGTGTGATCATAGCATCTGGTCAATAGTGATGTCTAGCTGAAGAACCACAAGTGGGGTTCATCGTTAAGAGAAACTTATTGCAACTTCAAGAGGAAGGAGTGTCAAACCATTTGGATGCTAAATTTTTCCCATTGTGAATGGAATATCATTAACACGTGTTCCAAAACGTTCAGTTACGAAGACACATCATTAGCGGACATTCCCACTCTCGACTAGTGATAACTGAAGGGGGTATTTTGTTGATAAGGCGATAGAGAGCTCAAGTGGAGCAATGTGAAATGAGAGGCAGAGATTAAGCAGAGATAAAATGCTTTTTTTAAGGGAAGGGAGAGAGATTTTTTGGATTGCTGACTGGTAAATTACGCTTCACCATAGAGTAATCGTGTTAACTAACAATTTGTTTTCTGTGGTGTTACTTATCCGAATTGATGAAGAGCTTTTTTTTTATGATAAGCCTTCAACCTTCGATTGTTGTTTAAATATCATCAAATTTCAAATGGTGTAAAAATTAAATATTTTAACCTATATTAGAACAAGTTATTCTTATGTAAATAAACGAATTGTCTGAAATTCCACACCTTTTTTTGATCGGTCAGGATCAAGGCCCTCAGTTTGCTATATTTCTTAACAAGCCCATCGTCACAGGAGCTGACATATTTGATTCTTTAATAAAATATTTAATCGTCAAACAAAATTCAGAACCTATTCTTTGTATTTTTGAGTTGTAATATTAAAATGCTTAAGAATAGATATATCCTCTCTGATGACTTTCATACAAATGTTAAAAATTTTGACATTTTGACGAAAAACTCTCATATAAAATTTCATACATTCAATAATTGCATTTTTGAATCATCGCATTTACTGAAAGATAAATAATATTATTTAATTAAATTTTCTAATTCTTTTGCCGATTAACACATTCTATCATTTTAAACTAGAGGAAAAGCAAAAGAAACATTTGAGATATTGATTGATTTTAAATCGACAAAAAATAAATTTCATTCAAACCCTTCTTCAGTCATAATGCATTTCAAATCAAGAAGACTTTCCTATGGTTTTTCTAACAAAGAAAATTAATGCATTTAATTGTAGTGGACATTTCCATTATTTATTTGATGCTAATGGCAACCGGATCACATATTTTAAGCATCGCCGTTCTTCTGTTTACTTTAACGAATAAAAATGTAAATCGGAAGAAGAAGAATAAATTTTCTGCAGATTCGAAGTAATGAACGGAGGCATTGATTTCTTAATATTGTAATTTAATAATGTTTATAAAATCGATATAATACTATCTGTGAATTGCGTGAAACGATATTAAAGAGGTAAAAGTTATACAAAATGCTCTTTAATGTAAACCGTTAGATCTAAAACAATAAATCACTATTTCTACTATAATTAAGAGTACATTTTTAAAAATTATATCACATCTAAAATATTATCTTGCAACGATGTTTCTTGTTGAATATTTAAATTTCCCTTTAATTTTATAACAATAATAACATTTTGAAGGGCATAAAATAGTTTAGTTTCGAGCATAAAATTCAGCTGACAATATCTGAAAGAAGGAATTATATTATTAACAGTGATGAAAAAGTTTTTTCGTTCTCATTTATTTAGAGACCTTGGAAAGATTTGGACAATTGCGAAAAAATAAAATAAAAATAAATGATTATAATAAATTTACATTAAGATTTTAACAAATTTCCGAATTTTTGATAATCAAATATCCCAGTACTAAGCAATCATTACATAACAAAAAAATCTAGGTAAAAGCTACTTAGGGAAATATTCTAGACACTATAATGTTCTGAGTGATTTTTGCATTTTGTTTACTAGCTATGGTTTATAGATAGCAAGTATTCTGCCAACAATCATATCAACCATTTAAATTATAATTTCATTTTCTGAGCGTGCATTGACTTATCACATTTTGAAAATAATATATTTTTTTTTTCATATATAGAAGTTATAATTTTAAATAATATTTATGGGGAATCTAAATATTCAATGGAATTTGAATGAAATAAAAAAGACAGCACATTTTGAAACCAAATGTTATCATCTTATTTGATAATAAAGGAAATTAATTGATTAAAGGTTTAATCCCATTACTATCTTGTTTTGCCTATTAATTAGTTAATAAGTTGTCATATTTATTAAACAGTGTACTTATAGAACAATTTATGTATTCATTTATTCCAATCATTTTTGCTATTAGTTTAGTTTAGTTACATTAACGTCCCATTGTAAAGCAACATTAGAGCTATTTTGGGACGGGCCTCGTCATTTTGAACCATGGTCAGATGACGAAGACGACACTTGAACTGTCACCCCTTCTCCATACCACACCAGCGGGAGGACGTTTGGCCTGACAGATTTAACGTGCAAGAGACCCCCTCAAACGACGGTTCTTCGGTGGAATCGAGTCTCGAACCTAAAACCTCCGGTTCTGAAGCCGATATCTTACCACCAGGCCACAGCGGCCAATCATTTTGCATAGAGATACAGCGTCTATAAATATCTGCAATTATAAGATTTTTTTTAAAAATATTACAATTAGATACACGAATGCCATATGGAATAGATAGACATAAGTTTGTAATATTTTTTCCTTAAAATTCCAAATTTCATGTATAGCAGCGAGGAGAAAAAATCAACTAGTAAAATACAAGTTTAACAAATCTATCCAAAATAGGATTAATACTGATATTAATATACTGTTTAAAGTCTCTTAAGAATTATTTTGGAGCGAATTTCTTAATTTTTGAGCCATTGTTGGATGTAGAAGATGGCATCTGGGCGTTCACCAATTTATTCCATAGATCCACTTGCCACCAGTAAGAGGATATTTGGTATTAATGCCTTTAAAGTGCATTTATCGCATGATTCTCTGGAAAAATTGAATTTCGAACCTCAGAGCCAAGACATTAACCACCATGCCATCGTTGATCCCCACAAACTAGCTTTACTGATTTCTTAATATAGGTGTCAATGAGTTCAAAATGTATCATATTTTATAGTTACTTGCTTTCTCATGATACCTTTGTTTGGTTTGATGGAGTTTACAGGCACAATAACCAATGATTTGATTGTGCCAAATATATTATGAGAGTTTATCTTATTTTAAAAGTATTTTTCCAGGACCGTGTCACCTAGAGTGGCTTCGTAAACAAGATACAAGGTCCCTTTATTTCTAAACTTTTCATTATTATCCTATTTCAATCAATCAATCAAGATACATGACCGTGCAATATGTCTATTGCAAATGTGTCTTTCGTACGGAATAGGTCTTGTTGTGAAAAATTTCTCAAAAGGACGAATTGGAATTTTGTGGAAACTTTTATGGCTTTTTCATGTTGTTTCACCACTATTCAAACCCACTGGTTTTTTTTAAAGCTTTTGCTTATTTCTAGAAATGGTAAGCAAAATCCTAAAAATCATTTATTTCTTAATAGTATTATTTTATTCTGTTCCTTCAAATACTAATGTTTAAATCGAAACGAGGATTTTTATCAATATTATATTGTAATGGATTTTAATGGTATGGAACTATCAGTAAAGCTTTAAGTATTGATAAAAAAATATGAATAATGTAAGATTTTCAGATTTAAAAAAATATACAAAGATCAGGATCTGTTTTATCCATTCTCTCTTATAATTCTAAATTATTCCATGGTTTGTGTTTAGCTCTAACGCATAATGAAGAAATCGTTATAAAGTTTTGGCCAGTTTGTCATCTACCGTTTTAAGTCCAAAATTTGATACAGATATGGAATCAAGATTTCTTCATTTTTTTAAACATTAGACCAAATTCCGTTTAGCCAATCTGTTGAACTTTTGATTTATTGATATATTATATATTCAGTTATTGATTATTATATCTTGTTATTATACATATATATATAATTGATATAACAGCTATTGATATTGATATATCATATACAAAGAAAAAAATTACCAACACATGAATTTGATCCAAAGTTTGATACAGATCTAAATTTTGAGTTGAAAATCACATATTAAAAATTCTTCAACGAAGGTCATAGTGTGTTTTGAGTTACTATTTCTATACTTGCAGTAACAAATAGATGAAAAAAAATGTCAATTAATTGAAAATTCTTGACTAATTTGAGTTAAATTCAAAATTGCCTTGTCTGAATTCTTGACAAAATGAAATTATTGACAAATGAATGTTGACAAAAAGTTCACTGAATTGTTCTAAAAAATTATGATAATTTTGAACTAATTTGAGATCTATAATTGTAGCGATAAAATAATGCCAAAATTCATCAATTTGCTAAGTTTTAAAATAACCATATGTTCATAGGCACGTGGCTGAACAAATTTTGTTTGTTAGATTTTGTTCAGAATTGGATATGCATTTATAATTTTGGTATAAATGAGATGGGTTGAAGTGTAGCACGGTGTGCCCCCGAGTTTATCGCCAATATGGTAACCCAACGGAACTTTCTTACGGTAACCCTAATTCTGTTTTGTTTACTACTTTTTACAATAGTTGAGTTGTTCAGGAACTACAACTGTTTTATAATAAATTTAATATTTAAAATATCGATTTCAGATGATTTACATTTTGCTTATTATTTTAATTTAAAATTTATTATACAAAGAGAGTTTAGAATAAACTTAATATTAATTAAAATAACATATATTTCATTTTTAGTGTTAATATTTACAAAAAAAATTTTTCGTCTTCACATTTTTAATTATCACTATGCGAATTCGCAAATCGTCTGCGTTTTCGTATTAAAAGAAGTCTGCCTTGGAATTATTCGCAGTTCTCGTAATTCTTTTGGTGCTCCAACGTTTGGTTCCCTCGAAATATTATTATGTCTGCAATCGTAAAGGAGTGTATGTTTAATAGTTGGGATTGTAGGCACTATTTCGAGCCTCTGAATGGATGAACTGTGATTGGAATATTTTTTAATCAGTTGAGGAGGCTTGGAAAGAATGCTTTGAGTATTATGAAGTGTTAAGTGTTTATGAAAAGATGAAATAAAGCAAGTAAGTACATTGAATATTAAAAATTCTATATAATATTCGTTCCTATAACATCATTTATTCTTACTTGTAATATTATTATGCACTATTCCTTAATCCCCACCGTCCATCTGTTCAATTTGCTAGCGAAGCTACTGCATTCCCGCTCCGTATGAAAGCGAAGCCCTAGGATGTTTTTTTAAAGTTAAAATATACTGCCCGGTGCCTTCTACTGATGCCGAAGGCATCTGTGGAAGGCACCGGGCAGTATTAAACAAATAATTATAATTAGTTAAACATTCTAAGTAAAAAGGCGGGTTTAGTTTAGTTTAGTTATATTAACGTCCCGTTTAAAGCAACACGAGGGCTATTTTGGGACGGACCTCGTAATTTTGAACCACGGTCAGATGACGAGGACGACAACTGAAGCGGCACCCCCCTCTCCACACCACGCCACACCAGTGGGAGGACTTTGGCCTGACAGATTTCACGTGCAAGAGACCCCCTCACACGACGGATCTTCGGTGGAAACGAGTCTCGAACCTGAAACCCTCCGGTTCCGAAGCCGAGACCTTACCACCAGGCTACCGCGGCCCCAGTAAAAAGGCGGGAAATGGCAACAATAACTGTTCCGCCGAACAGTTTGTTTATTTTGTCCGCCATCTTTGTTGGCGACTTGGCATCCTTGGCGCAGCAAGGGGCACACTATTCTACACTTTTACCATGAGATGTATCAAATTTTACACTAACAGTCCTTTTCTTTTTGGATTTTATTGTATTATTAAAATTACAAAGTGTTTCATGATTCATAAATGTTTTTCGTAATTAAGAAAATGTAATGATTTATTAAAACCTAGCTGTCTAATTTTTAATGATCAGAAATATTTTATTTTTTTATTATTGGTGGAGGGGAAAATAATACGAAAGAAAAAAAGTTCACAGAACTTTATGATGTCTATACAGCTTAAAAATAGCATTACTTAAAATTTATAATCTTATTATAATAAAAGTATGACTGTAACACCTGAGAATAATTAACACACTCTGATTTTGTGAATGAGCATTCATCTCTAATACTTATCATAATTGATTGTTTGTTGTTGTTTATTAAAGAAGGCCCTGATTTGCTAGAGCATTTCCATGAAGCCAAAAACTTTCAAAGAATCAGTGAACGAAATAGGGTGCTTTAAAATATCTTTTATCAAACCCAATGAGCCGAAAATAGGGGAAGATTGCGTCTAGACAGCATTCTACGAAAATTATTCCGAGAACTTTCGGCCCTGTTGGAATGTAAGAGCACTGATGAGTGCTTTAATAAATCGTGAAAAGATATTCTATTGTTATTTTTCATGTGTTTCATAAGTATCTTCAAATATGCAATATGACTCTTCTTGGAAGATATTGTTTGCAATCGAAAGGGACATAACGGATTGATTTGTCCGTGAAAGTTTTGGAGCAAAATTTCGAACCTACAGGAAATATTATTATGAAACTTATATATATGATGTGTATTTACTAAAAATATTTTACAATTGTTTTAAAAATCAAAGCACAAAAAGTGGACTTGTTTTTAGTTAATTTCTGTTTTTTTGTCCTTTAATTTTCCCTTGGTGTTTGTGCCAACCAAATTGTTTATCAAAAGCACTAATTTGTCAAAGGATTTTATGACTATTAAAATATTAATGGGAAAAATATTTATTAAAAATTTTGCCTTGCTATTTTATAAAATTGAAAAATATTTATTAAAAATTTTGCCTTGCTATTTAATAAAATTGAAAAATATTTATTAAAAATTCTCCTTGCTATTTGATAAGATTGAAAAATATAAATTTAATAGAATCATTCTATCAGAAATTGCCTATGCAAATTAAACAGTGTATGCATTACGAAATGAAATTGGAAATCCTACTTTAAAATAATGTCCAAAAATATTTTTTTTATATTAACATTGGCGGATTAATAAATTTATGGAAACAATAAAAGTAGTTTAAATTTCATTACAACAATAAAAATATTGCATGTTATTTTAAAAGTTAAATTTTAATATATTTTTAAAATTTAAGAAAAAATTATTTGGATAGGAAATTGAAATAATTAAAAATTATTGCTTTTAATTTTCATATGATGTACATTTTCTGAGATAATTATATTTCTTTACAATATAATAATTTTTGAAAAGCATACTTGTAAAACCTAAAGCTTAATAACGCTTACGAAAATGTTTTGAATTGAGATTTGTGTAATTTATAATTAAAATTTGAAAAATTGGCAGTAAATTTCCTGTTATTTCGAATTCTTTATAATCTCTATATACTTAGAATTTTTTTTTCAAATCTGCTATCAAATGATGGTAAGAATACGGAATAAAAATTTGTTATTCGATTATTTGATATATAAGATATGAAAATATATTGTAATCGAGAAAACATATTAAAAAAATTACAAAATTATATTCAGTACAAGAAATTTGTCAATCATTTCCGAAATTCCTAAAAAACCTTAAATACGTCATGTTAAATAAAAATTTGTATAAAAATCAATGAAAAACTACTTATTCGAAGCACTTCATTGAAAAATTTTTTCACGATTATTATTAATCAAAAGTTATTATGCTATTTGACCTTTCAAGTAATGTTTAAATCACGAACTTGATTCCAAATAAAAACAAAACCTATTTTGTACATAAACAAAACTAAAACCTATTTTGTATTGTGCTATCACAAAGGATTTGTCAATAAAGAACAGCCCATGGATTCTTAAAATTCTGGCTGTATTATTACTTTTCTCCTAGAAGCTGCATATTTATTATGTTACTGATTATTAAGATTAGTTGGTATTATTAGCTGAATTATTCATTATTCTGTTTCTAATTATTAAAATTTAACTTCCTATATATATTTAAAACACAGATTATGTTCCAAAATTCTCTCTCTTTTTTTTTTTTTGAAATCAACAACAACAAAAAATGTTTATTCACTCATGCAAAAATTTATAAATACTTTAAACAAAAACAACATATTTTACTAAACATCTAAAAAAATACATAAAGTTAAAATTTGCTACAATTGCAAAAGTCGTGGCATTTTGAAATCGCTGAAAAAGCAAGAGTTTATTGTTTTTACTAAAAGAGTGGAAGCTACTGGATTGCTAAAACCAATAAGCATTTCCTGAGGATAATAGTTTAGGTTTCAGATGTCTCTAACCTTTCCAAGTGAATGATTCACAAAATGAGGAAATTTTTTATCTGAATTCTGTTGACCTCCATTAGTTTGTATTAAGATTCAAATGAATATATTATATTCAAAAGAATATATTATACTCTACCTTAATTATAAATTAATTTCATGCTAATGAAATAAATTAAAACTTAAATTCGAGCAACTATTTTTTTTTGAGATGAAATTGGATTATAATTTTGTGAATGAATGTTTTTTCTTTCAATGGTTTAACTTACAATGATAGCTTAATAAAGAAACGTAATAATATATTATTTTTAAATTAAAATAGATTTAAAAATAAAAATGGCAAATAAAATCTATTGAAAAAATAATTCAAATGAGATTAAAACCGTTTCATCCTTTAAAATTCGAAATAAAACTTGAAGTATTCATAATTTTCAGCAATATTTTATTGTTATTATTGAATATTACTCGCCGTGGAAAATACAAAATTTTATGTTATATTGAGTTTATTCATTATGAGTAATACATAAAATTCTTTGCATATTCTTTTCGTTTACATGCAAAATATGTATATTACTTTAAGTAAATATACAAATTCGATTACTGAAATAAAAAATAAAGGTCATTTAATTATAATTTTATATCGCACATACTCTCTGTTTGATGAACATACTCGCCATCACTAAGATTTTGCGACGCAATTTAAATGCGTAATCTCTGAAGAATTCCAAACAGTTAACTTGTTAATAATAATGACTTGTATATTTCGTTATCATTATGTAGACAATTTTTTTCCAATATTTGTTCTCAAAAGTTTTATTTCATATGGTTCCCCAATAGAATACAATTTAATCATTGTTATATAAATATGGTATTTATGGTAATATAAATACCATAACTACAAATGCTTTCTATTTTTTAAGTGCTTATTAACACCTAGTGTATAAGATCAACGTAGTTTATAAATTCAAGGTCACTATGACCTTCAAATTCCCTCTTTACCGCTTTATGACATTCTAAAATTATCCTCAATTTCAGAAAATCAGTTTGGTCCAACTGGATAGTTAAATATCCACCCCATTCTAATTTCCTTTCACCCATTTGCCTCTAAATTAACCGCTCTCAGACTGCGGGTGAGTAAATAAAAACTTTGAGTGCGAGTTGATATATTTTAATAATGCATTCACCAAGGATGTTGGAGTGAAGATGATGAGTGGCAGGCTCTAAATGGATGGCAGAAAAAAAAATGGATGACATGGAATGCTCGTGAATGAGCAACCTTAATGGATAGCTGAAAAAATGGTATGTTATAAAGTACACGTAAATGATTAGTTTAAATGAGTGATGGAATAAATGGAATGGCGTGGAGTGCTCGTGAATGAACCTCCTAAATAGAATGGTAAGGGAAGCTGTTAAATGACTGGTTTAAATGGATGACAGAAAGAAATTGTACTATGTGGAGTACTCGTGAATGAATAGCATAAGTGGTCGAAAGAAGGAGTGTATTCCATGGAATGACATTGAATGATCAGTCTAAATGGTTAGAAAAAAAGAATGGACTGACGTGGTATGCGCATGCATGAGCAACTTATGGAAATGAAATATTATAGCAAGGAGTACTGATAAATAAAAAATCAAAAAGGCTGACAGAAAAAAATGGAATGGCAAGGAGACTCGTGAATTGTCCGCCTGTATGGTATGATATGAAATGTTCGTGAATGATTCGCCTAAATAATATGGCATGGAGTACTCGTGAATGATTCGTCTCTATAGAATGGTATGGAATGTCCATGAATGATTCATCTAGATGGAATGATATGAAATGCTTGTGAATGATTCGTATAGATGGAATGACATAAAATTTTCGTGAATGAGTCGTCTAGATGGAATAGCATAGAATGCTCGTGAATGAGTCGTCTAGATGGAATAGCATAGAATGCTCGTGAATGATTCGTCTACATGAAATGACATGCAATGCTCGAGAATGATTCGTCTAAATGAAATGACATGCAATGCTCGTGAATGATTAATCTCTACGGAATGGCATGGAATATCCGTGAATTATTCGTCTAAATGGAATGGCATGGAATATCCGTGAATGATTCGTCTAAATGGAATGGCATGGAATTTCCGTGAAGGATTCATCTCTATGGAATGGCATGGAATATCCGTGAATGATTCGTCTTGACGGAATGACAGGGAATGTTCGTGAAGGATTTATCTAGATGGAATGTTCATGAAGAATTCGTCTTGTTGAAATAGCATGGAGAACTCTTGAATGATCCGACTCCATGGAAGGGCTTTGAGTATTAGTGAATGACTAACTTAAAAGGATGGCAAAAAAAAGTAGAAAGGTGTGTAATACTTGTAAATTATATGTTCTAAATAGATAGGAAGAAAAAAAGGAACGGCATGGAATACTCATGATTGACCAGCTTAAAAATGTGCCGGAAAAATACAGTATGGCCTGCAAAGTGCATGTCAAAATGCTTGATGGAAAATGAAAGGCCTAATGAAGTTGAAGTTGTCCTCAATAATAGTATTAAATTTCTCTTTTGTTCGGTTGAATTTCGACTGGTACAGTAATATTTCTAATTAACTCTTTTCATTAGCTTCAAATATTCCAGTTTAAATGGTAACAGTACTTGAAAGGGAACCATTGACCATTTTTTAGGTGTTTTTTTATTGTAATAAAAGTATTTGCATAATAATAACACTTCTAATAGCCAGCATATTTAAACGAAATATAAATTTTCCTGGCTGTTAAATTATTAATTAGGAAAGTATTTATTTAAAATTACAATTTGTTAGGAGAGAAATATATGAATTAATTAAATTAATTAACCTTGTACGCTTTAGTAATTATGCAAATGAATTTTTTTTTCAAATGTGGCATATACTACAACATAAAAATGAAAGTCTAAAGAAAGCATTTTTAAAAATTGTAATTTTAACATTGAAAAAATACAAAAATTAGGGGTTTAATCGAAAAATGTAATTAGTTCAAATTCCATCATAACAATACAAACATTGTAACTAATTATGCATGGAATCAAATTAAAAAAAATATTAAAAATAAAGAATATTGTAACTAATGAAATTGGTTCCCCTAAAAATTAATTTTTAAAGTTTAACATAATGTAGAAATAGTCTTTGTGAGATATTATTTTCCACGAACATAACTAAATAGTTTAATTAATCTTTTATTGACTTATATTTTAGTGAATTTTTGGATTTCGAAATGTTGATTGGGACTTTCCTGTTTGCTTCAAGCAGAGCCTGACTGAGGCAGGAGCATACGGGGTGATTGCCTCGGCCCCCCACATCAGAGGGGGGGGGGTTGGATGCATGTACATGCCAAACTGCATTTGCAATACTATGACAAACAAGAGGTAAAGCCTTATGCACTTATGTTATAAAGACAATGCGACATGTATCAAAAAAATCATTTTATCCTACTCTAAGTGCATAGGACTTGTCTGACATCTTTCGTTTGTTAATTCAAATTGCTAGAAAAAAGTCTTTACATTTTCTAATTATAAATTTAAATAGCAATTTTGTCAAATTTTGTATCTTCAGATGTGCTATGTCCGTTTAAAGATGGACATTGAACTGTCAGAACATCAATAAAATGAGCATAATGATATTTTGTTTGACCATTGGAGGGGGGGGACTTTATAGCTACTTCAGATTCTTGTTATATATTTATAATGAGGGGGAAAATTTAAATATATTCCTAAAATTCGGTTTTTCATTGTTGCAGAGGCCCCCTCCTCCCCCAAACAAAGTTTTGTTCCGGTCTCCAAATAGGCTATATCAGACTTTAGTTTCAAGAGCATATATTCTAAATTTCATCAAGATGGAACAAAATTTTATTTTGGTTCATAAATCATTCAAGCAAATAATTATCTATTTATAAATTAATAATAATGTTTTTTTTATGTAACTAATAATATACAATTTCAGTTATTGTTACAACGTTCCCGAATCATTAAGTAGCAGAATTCAATCTTCTAAACAGAATACCCGATGTTTAAATTCCACAGATGTTTTTCAAAAAGCATATAGCAAAAATATATAGACAGGAAATAGCTTACAAAAAAGAATGCGGAAACAATAAAAATACGGGTTCAACAAAATTTTAAAAAATGGAGCAAATAAATATCATGTTTGTTTTCAATCTTTGGTGTTTCTTTAACATTGCATTGCTTTCAAAATAGGAAGTGGTGTTGAAAATTTAGAAAATTTTAAGAAAGATACCAAAATGCTGTATTATTAGATTTCATATAGATACAGTAAACCTAAAATACTTCTTTCTTGATAAATTTTCTCTGAAAGGTCGTAAAATAACTTTATTTGAAAGTACTTTTATTTCAAAAAGGAGTTTCTAAAACAGGGATATTCAGAAAGGAAGTATCTGGTAAAAAAATTGTCCTAAATATTTAAGGGCAAATTTTAAAATTGGATGTTTCTTAAATTTATTGTTACATTATCATATGTTATCAAGCATCAATTAGCAAACTAATGTTTTAATTTTGTGTAATAAATTAATACATTCAGATAAAATTTGAGACAGAAAATAGGGATGAATATGCATTGACGTTTATGTTTTTGAAACATTTAAGATTAGAGTAATAATTTTTTTAAAAAGAAAATCATTATTAAGTTTTTCAATGAATTGTTTATTAACAGTATAAAAAGATCTTCTTTTCAAACTTGGCAAAAAATTTATGGTAAAATTTCTAAATGTCTAAAGAGTTGAGAAATATGAAATATTAAAATAGTAATATTGATTTTATAAAGAAATAGAAAATCTATCACAGTGTTTTTATTAGCAAAAAATCCTGCATATATCATATATACATAATGCATATAAATGCTGTCTAAAATAAATGGAAGATTTGAATTTTCCACCATTCGTATCAACCTTATTAAAAAACCATTTGAGAGCTGATAGTTTAAGACTAGTAAAAATAGAGCTTTGCATGATAGAATAACGACTTAGCCCAAGATTTGAATGAATTAAAGACATTTTTTTTTAAAAAAATGCTATATTTATTTTGTACACAGGATAGAACTATGTTTGGAGTAGCACATCGAACAAATGGTCTTAAAGGTTTTGCTAGCACGTACGCATTCTTTTGTCGAAATTTCCCATTTCCATTTTGTATAAATGTGACTGAATTTCGTTGACGCAGCGTTAAATTTTCTCTTTCAATGCAAACGGGCTTATTGACTTGTTGGATTTGACATCAAATAACCCCATAAAAAGATATAACATGTAAACCACATGCTCCAAAGGACCAATTCTCAAATTTTCGAAATGTGGCCACCACATTTTTATTTTTGAAATACTGTTCAGGAATCAAAATTTGCTCTATCGTGTAACAACTTCGTTTTCACTAGCCCTGAGCTATCAGCTGTCAAAGTTTTTTTTTTAATTAGGATTGCCAATACTTCACTGAAAGAATGGTGAGAAATTCAAATTTTTCTTTAATTTAGGGACACTATTTATAATACATACTTTTGAGTCATATAATACATATAAAATATAAGGAAACATTCACGATAAAATGTATTAAACATAAATGACAAAGAGAATGTTACGCAATTTTTACAAAATTGCACTGTAACTGCATTTAGTGTAGCCAACGTAACTTCTGACCCCATTCCAGGCATAATAAACACTGGATTCATATTATTTACTGAGCATTTGATATTAATAAGGAATTAAGAATCGAATCCTAGATTGACCATAAAGGAAAACAAATCTCTAAATGTACTTCATCAATCTACATAAATATCGCAACAATGAAATAAAAGTTAATTGTGAAGCTAATAAAGATACGTTGAATTACGGAAGTTTACGTGTTCAGGAAAATCATAGAGGATTAAAAAAAATGGAGATCGATCTACAGATCTCAATTGGAAAAGTTTCTCTTTGTTTGCAGTTATAATTTACTTGTAAATGAAGTATTGTTTGCATTTATAACGAACCTTGTTTTTATTATATATTCATTTTGCTTCTATAATTCAATTTCGAATTTATTTACATATACTTTAAAATGGAATTCCGTATTCCGTAGTTTATTGGCGTAATTGTATGGGAATATGAATTGACAAAACATTTTTTAATTAATAATTATCAATTTTTCCGTATACAATGTGCATACAGAAAACAAAGTAATTATCAAAAAATTCACTCTCCAGATTTTGACGAATTTTTAACCCTCTCACCTAATTTTTAAAAATCACTATTTATATGCGATGTATGCAAATTACTTAAAGTATTTATCGAAAAAAAATGAACTGATACTACATGTTACACAGCAATAATGTGATATAATAAAAGTCTGTAATCGTAAAAATAAACACTCTAAACTTTAAAAGGCAATGGAAAATTGACAATGTAGGCAATGGAAAATTGACAATGTAGGCAATGGAAAATTGACAATGTAGGCAATGGAAAATTGACATATTTCCATCTAACGGGATAAGCTACTGGAGATTAATATTTTGAAATTCTCGAATGCTAAAACCGCATTTTTGGTATTATCTTTGTCTGTGTGTTTGAGTAGGGTAGATGAACAAAAAAATGTAAGTATGCTAAGAGAAAAAAAATTCTTCAAATTTAATTGTTGAAAAATTGCATTTTATGCATGTAAAAGTTTTCTTTGCATCTTGAATATAACAGCTGATATGTAAGTTGGAAATACAGAAATGATGAGTAACCAGATTCCAGATTAATCTGTGTCAAAGTGCGACATAGGATGAAGTAGTGTTTACTTTAAGCGGCCGGCACTGTTATAGCTGTAAGATCACACATAGGTGCAAAAAGGAAAAACAAATAGGGAAAAGGAGAAACAGCATGCTGTCCTGTTGAGACAAGTATTTGCCAGTGACCGCTCTTTTTGCATATGTATGACCTAATGGCACGACAATACTGCCTTCATGTAAACGCTCCTTTGCAGATGATAGGTGATATCACATTTTGATGGATGGGTTCATAGATTTTTATTTGAGGTTGTTTTCCAGAATGCAATACACGATCTTAACTTCTTTAGCGCATTTATTTACGGCCAAATCTTTTTGTTAAAAATCAGTTTTTTTATGTGCGATGATGAATGAAAATATTTTGTTGTTTTAATAAAGTAAAGGGGGAAAAATATAAAATGTAATAATTTTGTATGCATTTATTTGTTATAGTTTGAGGTAATTCTTATCGTCAGTTTTTGGCAATTGAAAAATAATGTTTTGGATGATATTAAAAAATGCAGTACTAAGACATTTTACAGATATCTAAAAGAAATTCCGAAAACAATTGTTATGTTCAAATCACAGCACTCAACTAGGGAAAGATGAGTAAACTGTACGAACCAACGTTTATGTTTTGACCTAAAAACGATATTAAGCAATTTTGTCAAATTATTGGGGCATTTTCATAGAGTATCGGACATCTAATTCTTTAAAAATATAATTTGAAAAAAAAATTATACTATGTATAAAATAAAGGTCAATCTTATCGCAATAAACGAAATATTTAGCCAAATTTGCAAGATATTCATAATTAAGTGAAGAAAATTTAAGATTTTTTAGCCTTTCTGGATCTGTTTTCTGATCAGACACCATAATATCTTTTTGCTGTTTTTTATTTGTTTAATGATGTTGTTTCTTTACGGCACTTACCATTGGACAAGCCCACTGTTACGAATACAGCGATTTAAGCCGATAGGAGACGTCTCTCGATTTTTTTTTTCAATAGCGCTGTCTAGGGCCAAGAGTACGACTTAGCCACTCTCTCGCCACAACCCTTTTTATGGGACGAACTTCATTTATTCATTGTCATTCACTCATCCACAGATCGTAATTAAAACCTGAATCAGTGAGCGATCCCCTCTGAACCACTACCCCTAATGGTATTCCCCTCGACATGGTGACCATGACAGTTTTATTCGGGCGTCAATCACCACTACACACGGGGAGTCTTCAGTTGGCAAGTTCGAACTTGCAACCTAATGGACACGAGTCCAACGCCCTACCAACCAGACTATCCCGGTCTTTTTTTTTATTTGTTGCTACTTTTAATGATTTTTGAAATTTTAAATGAGTAATGCCAAATTATCCTTTGTAACTGTCTTATTAAAATTCTTCTGAATAGAAACATATAATAACATATATAACATTGTAGTAACAATACAGCTTTGTAAATTTATCAAGAGTTGACTTTTTCTAGCATATCAAGAAAGTGTTCAAAATAAATAAAGTGATCATTATTTTTTTCCCTACAATATTGATGCATTTTTTTAAAAGCAAATATTATTTTCAAGTCTGTTTCATACTGATTGTAAGAGAAAGGGGAAAAAAAAAATCAATGAAAATTGTTTCCCTGAAACGTTCTTGAATATTTTCTTCTTATGGAGATATCCCTCCCATTCTAATAAAATTATGAACCTTGGGCAAGTCTTTGAAAATAAAGGTCTCGCTTTTTCATTTCCTCGCTTGAGAAATATGTTCTTCGCAATATTGTAAAAAAAAAAAACGGTACTTACATATTAATTGCCTACTGTTGGCGAGTAATATACATAAGAAAGGAAATTTTGGCCTCGAATCTAGCATGAAATCTTCGATAATTTTATTTTGACAATCAAATACTGACATTTGGTTGATATATAAATGCCAAAAAAATCGGATATGTACTTTCGAAAACTTTCTTTCATCGACTGAAAAAAAATTGACACAACTAGTAGCCACAGATAACATAGAAAATTTCAATTGTTTATTACATTTTTGGCTACCGAGTTTACATACATTCGAAAGTATAGACAGGCATGAGATCATCTTGATATCTTTAGTTAAAACTGTGACGCACATCTATATTGTAGATGTTGAAATTGAATACCATATTTCAATTTCCGAATAGTGCATGGGATAATACAATTCAGTTGGTGGTTATAACAGTTTTTCCCTTTTTAATAGAATGCCCTGATTTTAGTCTTCAGCACTTAAATTTTTTTTTTTTACTACTCATCATTGGACATGCGAATGTTGTTTGGAGAAAATTCTCACAAAAATAATTTTAAGTTTTTAAAGGCAAGTCACTTTTACCACTTCATAAAGACCTATATTAATTGTTGGCAGCCACATCACACCATTGTTCTATAGTGTCTTTGCTCTTTATGCATCTTTGGTTTTATTATATTCTTTTTGAACTTTTTATACAGTTTTAGCATTCTAGTTTGACCATATATATGGAGCAGTATTGCATGTTTTTGCTCTTATGTCATTAAACAACCCAATCCGATGCGATAGATGGTTAACCTTTTGGTGGTTTTTTCTCAAAATTTGATGGAGATCTACACTTTTGATACAAAATCTGTGACTAAATTTATTTATTTAGATTCTTACGGTTTGTAATCGTCATGTACACTTGTATACGGATAGCCAAGGTTTCTCTGAATATATTCCATTAAAAATTTGATAGAAATATTTAAATTTTAGAGTAAAGACCATATACCGAATTTCACCCGTTTAGCTCAAAACGCTTTTGAAATATCGCATTCACAGATTGAATAACTTAAATAATGTTTTTTTAAAATCAAGGGGATCTGAGTGGTGGAGTTTCACCAAAATCTCGTATTCAAAGTTTTTTATAATAGAAAATAAAAAAGGATAAAAACTAGTTAAGTACACGAGTTTTAATATGCTGTTCTTATAGTTAATCTGAATTTATAGTGAATTTTGGACAAAATTTATAAAAGCGATGGGTCAAATTTATTCCACAAATATAGTCGATTGTCTTCACTGTTCCCTAAGGTAAAACAACAAATTGTCAGAAAACCATGTTTATTTTTAGATGCGCATTTTCTTTTTCTTAGAATAAGAATATTACATATATTTTTAATTTTAATGTACTATTTTTTTATTTACTTACTTGCATATTATAATGAAATTTGAAAATTTGAAAATATTGGAATTACCAGAAAAAAACTCAGTAATCATTCGAGCCTCATTCAATTTTATATTTTATCCTCCAAATGACACATAAAAATGTTTAAATCATTTTTGAGTATATAGCCGTAAAGAATCAAAATAAGAAATAAATGACAAAGATCAAAGGCTGAGATAATTTTCCAATGCCTTTTTATTCAAAAATATTTTTATTAATGCCAGTTTAAAAATACTTGAGAAAAATATTTTTTTCTTATAAGCCATAAATGACAGCCTGTGTGGGAGTATAAAAAGAAGTCGAAGGATAGTGGATACATTCTTGCCTTCATTTACTTTTATTTCGTTTTGTCCTTTTTTCTTTCTTTATTACTTTCTCCTGTAAGAAGTATACAAAACTAAAGTATTAACAATTGTTTAAAAAATATTTCAAACTTAATGTTTTGACGAATCTTCACAATTCAGATGTCTCTTAGTTCGAAAACCACATTTTTGAAATAACGTCCAACTCTGATCACGGTAATACAAAAGCGATTTCAGCTAAATAATTTAAATTTAAAATGCAAATTTTTAAAACCTTCTTATTCCATAAAATCCATTTTGAGAAAGTCTGTCCATCTGAATCTAACATCCTAAGTACAAAACAAAGAGTGTTAGATGTATAAAACCTTTTAGACAGATTTATCATTTAAAGCTTAGATCTGTATAAAATTTTGAGTCAAATACATCTTGGAATTGATAGTTTTTAGATCTATACTTTTGCCCTCATTAAACGCGATACTTTAAACAAGCAGTGATTAAATGCATGATATTTGGTACCTGATTTTGTGACAGCAATTCTAGATTATTTTGTAAAACTTTGATTGATTTGATTTGGTCTGAAAAAAGGTGGCCAAAATCGTAGTTCAGTTAATTGTTTATTAACTGTACCACGGTGATTAATCGTTAAAGATTGTATTGTAGTTTCTTTCGTAACTATAGTTCCCCGTTGGAATATGTTAATAATGCCCAAGTACAATTATTAGAGAAAATGCAAAAAAGTTTTGGGAAATCTAATCTGTTTTTTTACCATGTCTCAAAAAACTTTACCAGCTTCATTCTTGGATGCAGTGTAAGTCAAGTACGGCTAAGTCAATCCTATTACTCTAATTTCCTCCATGAAAATCAATCCTTTTCTCAATACACATGATACTATCTGGATTTCCGTAGCTGGCCTATCCAAACATAACCCTGTTTTTTCTGAGAATGTGAGCACGGGCATGTATCGCACAGTTCCGGTTAGAAGAGAATCTGCTCTGCATCGTTTCTGGGAAAAAAGAATTGGAAAAGATCCAAGTCGTTTTTTATACTGTGTATTCAAAATGGCCGAATTGTTAGTGAGATTATAAACTGCAACGAAATCTTTATTTTTTTTAAATGATAAAGGGTTAAAAATTCAGGGGATAAATTCGAATTTAAAGTTTCACCCAACTTTATTTTATGCCAAGTTATTTTATAATTTTTTTTGTATTCATAATGGACACATTAAAATACTGAAGTTAAATAGGGCGTTTCAATAAAAAGTCATTAGTATTTCAACTACTTTTTAACTAATATATGATATTTATATAAATTAGTGGTTTATGTAAATGATTTATGATTTAGATAAATTTTTGATAAAATTACATTTGAAAATCAGCTTTCCATTAAGTGTTCTAAAAAGGTAAATATATTTTTACCTTAATGTCTTGTTTTCTGATATGTTATCTGTAATTCATTGTTATAAATATAACTGGAAATCTTTTTCCTCATACATTCTAATTGTTGCCACTCGTAGAAAGTGATGACTTAATTAAATAGATTAAGTGTTAATTAAGCTCTTAAAATATTAAATAACATATCCTAGAAGATAAAAGTATACAAAATTTCAAATCCCAAGATCATTTAGGATTGAATAATAAATCGTTTATAAAATCCCATCTTTGCAAAATTTAACAAATTAAATCTTTAAAGACTAGGAAAAAGAAGATGAGTAAATACACCAATTTATACAACAAATGCAGACGATATTGCTGTTTACATTTGTTTGTCTACCGAGCTCAAGCGCTTAGTCCAATTATTGGAGTAATAATTTCATATTAAAGTTTAGGCTTAGTTATATTAAAGCCTTGTTGTAAAGTAACATTAGAAATATTTTGGAACTCACCTCATAATTCTGAACCACTGTTAGGTGACCAGGACGACTCCCTCTCCACATCACATCACACCAGCGGGAGGACATTTGGCCTGACGGATTTAGCGGGGTACAAACCTTCTTACACGATGGTTCTTTGGTAGAATCAGATCTCGAACCTGAATCCCTCCGGTTTCGAAGTCGAGACCTTACCACCAGGCCACCTAGGCCATATTTAGATTAAGGAACACGCCGTTAGAAAGGTACCGAAATAGGATTTAGCATCACTGTCCATCTTAGTATTTGATATTCTTATAGTTTTCATATAATTACAGTTCCTGGTCGTTAATAAAATAATAAAATACTAATAAAATCTGTCTACCAGCATCGAAATCTCGAAGCTTGTCCACTGTCTAAAATAAATAATAAATAAATAAATGAAAACAACACGCATGCTCACACCGTCTGAAGAAAGGATTGTTGGAGCATGAATTAGACAATAACTTGGCTTCGTCTTTTCTTTCACCATTCATCTTCGTAATAATTTTTGCTGCCGAAATCTGTCTGAGTCGGCGCATAGTGTCTGTCTATGCTTAGCAAAGTGACACGGGGGAAAATGTCTGAGAATTGAACATGATAGCTGAATAAAGAATGAATGGACCAGATTACAAGTATGTGTCGTTTTTCATAATCGGATAGAATCTAGATGTCATTAGCAACATTCTGGTTCTAGTTTAAATATTATCAATTTTCTTTGATTTTGAATGTTTTTCAAACTTTGAACAAGCATTAATTTTAATAGCTGAAATATAACGTCTAGCTGGACATTTATGTTATAATTAAAATCATGATTTTTGTATCATGATTCAAGTCAAACCATGATTCAAATCAATTTTTTAGCATTTATTTTTCAACCACCAGCGGGTGACCGAGCTCCGCTCGGAGAAAACAGGTATCGGAACTAACTCGAAGATTTAAATTTTCAATTGTGATTTATCAAAACAATACATGCCATAAGAAAATTTGTGAAACCATTGATGAAAAGATAACCGGTTAAACCTCGGCTTTTCATCGTCCACCAGCGATGTCATGTCTTGATGTTCCATTGGAAATCTGCACTGGTCTCTTCCATGTTTGCTGACCATGCACGGAGCGCTTGGGTTCATATCACCACACGGGTTATGGATCATCCATTTCGAGATCAGTTCCGGATCATCTTCTGGAAACTTTATTAGTTCGCCATATTGGCTATAGATGGCAGCACGTTACCGCTTGAAACCTATTAACCATTATGGCGAACTAATAAAGTTTGAAAATATCCTATCTGTAACTCCGAACTGCTTTGCCGTAGCGCTTCAAAACCGGCGCCAATCGATTCCTCGTGGCCAAAAACCCCAGACCCCCAAGTTTACCGGAGTTTATAATTTCTGGGGCGATTTTCGACTTGGCAACCATTCCTCGTATTATAGTATAAGATTAACTATTTTTCTAGTTGAAATTCATGTATATATTCATATTCTTATTATTAAAATTCATGTATGTATTCATTATATATTCATGTTTTTTACTTTTTAAGTTTCATTTGTGAAATATCCTGACAACACCATAGGACTTCTGAATTCATTTCATTAATAGTCTATTTTGAAGCTACAATATAGAAAAGCATTATTACTGAGCGAGAAAAACAGATGTCTATAACTCTATTGTCCAACTCGTTTGGACATTTAGTGTATGAATTTGTACAAGTTTTTTTTATCTTACAAAAAGTATAAATTTACATAAATGGGTAAAAATAAAAGTTCAGAAAAAAACAATACTAAAAGTTCCTCCAACAAATACATTGAAAATTTATCATATATATATTAATCAGAATATTATTAATTTATATATATATTTTTTATAGAATTTAACTTATTTTAAAATCCAAATTTTTTTTAAACTGGTAAATCAAAAACCTTAATTAGAAGATGAAAAAACTGGAATTCTAAAGGGGAATAACAGCAGTCTGAACATATAAGGATTATCGTTTGCAAATAATATTTAGAGTTGAAAGAATAATGAATTTTTAAAATGTAAAGGAATTCTAGAAACATTATATTATTTGTAGTAAACTTGGCAATTAGAAGTTTATATTCGAATTTAGTAAATTTGTTATAAAATTATGTTCTGTATCAATTCACTGAAATATCTCATTTTTAATTTTTAATAAGGCTTCAGTTTTTACATTTCTCTTAAGGCACCTCAATATATTTTTAAAAGTTCAAATGAAAAAAAAAAATTGAGTAAAATTTCAGCTGCAATCATTCTTTGATTGAAAACTGACATTACTGAAAAAACATTCATTTCAGAATAAAAATCTTAATAACGAATTTTATAAAAACATCCAACAATTTTCGGCCATATTGAAGTTGAATTCCCTAAGACTATTTAAGTTTAAAATAAGAGAACTGGCATTGTATTTCTATAAGACCATGCAATTAACCATGATTACACATAAAGTAGTCATCTTTTGAAGATTTTGTTTACAGTTTTACTTGTATATTTAGACTATAAACGTCTTCAGTCGATTAAATTTGATGTAATATCAGGCGTTTCTGCATCGCTGTGGGTTTTATTTTCTATCACTCTTCTCAAAATAAATCTTAAATTGTTGTTCATGATTATGGCAACGGTCATTTCCGGAAGATATTAAAATACGCAGCCGATAATGCATCTTAGGTCAAGAACTCATATGTGATGCCAATTTCGAGAGAGTAATATGCAAGTTATTTTGCGTTCTTGTAATCAAACGAATCGCTCTAAATTCCTTCCTAAAAACGAATTTTTCAACCTTAACAATAGAATGGAATAGATTTTCAAATGGGGATATTTCAGACTAAAAAAAAATTCCATTAATTTCATCTTTTTTTTAAAATTTTGATGAAATATGTTTTATGCTTTCGACATTTTGATATCGTCTGCAATGGAATGAACCTTTCTACGGATAGTCATCGAATAATAATTGCCTCTTCTTTTCATTATTGAAATTTTCTTTATTTTGCAAGTTCTCATTTCCGAAATCATAAAACATTTTAAGAAGTTCATTACACTTTCATTTAGAAAAAAATATATACATGAAAACCATTATAGACATTGCATTTCATTTTTGCTTTTATAATTTAGAACTATAAGCGCTTAAAATAAAATGTAGTATTGTATTTGAGTGGATATTTTAAAAATTTATTCTGGTAAACGAATAACAGCAGAGTCTTGAAAGTAATATTTTAAGTATGAAAAAAAATCTTTAAAAATTTTTCAAAGCAATTTTAATTTTTATGTCAATTAATTACTTGAGGAACTAATACTAATTTTAATCACGAAAAGAATTCGAAATAGTTGGATTATAATCTGACAATAACGAATCCTAATTACAAATCAAATTTAGAACAACTGGTATTTGAATTTCCCCAAGAAATCACAAAACGTGATACAGAAAAAAAAATTGAATTACTTTAATAATAATTAAAATATTTTATTATTATTAACCAGAAAATTATAAAAATCAAATTATTAAATAATTATAGTATCAATGATTATAGTGTAGTACTCTATTTGCTTCATGTAGCTTTTTAATGTACTATTATTATATGATCAGACCAGAATTTCTAATTTTCTTATATACTGGCTATTACATTGGTCGTGGTGGCATGGTGGTAAGATCGTGGCTTCAAAATGGGAGGTTTTTAGGATCGAGATGCGATTCCATCGATGAACCATCATGTAAGTAAATTTGGTGCACCTTAAATCCGCCTTGGCTAAACGTCCTCTTACTGGTGTGGGAGTTTCGAAAGGAGATGACAGCTCAGTTCGAAAACGTTCTTGTAGTTCTTATCATCTGACCTCAATTTAAAATTACAAGGTCATCAAAAATAGTCTTATGTTTAAAATAGGGCGTTAATAACCTGGGAATAATTAAACCTGGGAAATGCGCTCATTCTCTTGGGGAAAATGTGTTTTACTTAGTCCAAACATAACCTCCTTTTACTGTAGAGTGGGTTATTAATTTCCGATTAGTTGAAATGGTTAATTTGTATAGCTATTTCTTACAAAATAGTGCAAATAATTTTCAATAATAATATTCAATAAATTAATGGGAAATGGCACTAATAGCTTAATGCCTTCTCAAAGTGCAATGAATTTTTAAGTACTTGTGAATATTACATCGTAGTAATATAATCTGAGTTACGCTATATTGTTTGAGGGTGATAGCTGCATTAGATTCCAATCGTCGGAGCAGGTTTGGATGCAATAAGTTTACTCCCCACGTTTAAAATTTTTAAAGTTGCATCTAGATGTGTGCGAAGACATGTTCTGGTTACGAGCGAAAAGAAAGAAATATTCATAAATGAACACCAAAAATTTTAATGCTCGAATAGATGGCAGGGCATCTTGATTACGTCATATTCATCTATGGCATGCATAACCCTTCTAATGCCCATTGGAATTATGACTATCTTTCCCTAAGAAAAGGTATTTGAATTTTGAAAATTTAAAAAAATGATCGAGCCCCATATCACAATTTGAATTTCATCAAGACTTTCATGGCGGAAAATAAAGTGCCATGATTAGATTAGAAAACTGTCTTTCTTTAATGGGATAAATAACTAGCGAAATATTTTCATGATTCATTAAAATGGAGTAAACAACCAATTATGCATGCTTTAGATTTCTTACGCTATGGTGAAGTCAGAATATGTATACTATATGTAGACTCAATGCTAAAATAAATCCAATAACTGTTTCGGCTAAATAAACATACTTCACATTAATATCAGTATGCATAAATCTATTTAAAGCTATAATTAAAAAAAAATTATTAGTAGCAATAGATGCTATTATTTAAAAAAAAACGAATTTCTATTAACTTTTAAAAGAAAAATTAATTATGAATTTTGTTTTCCAATGAAATCTCATGAACAGTTTTTGTTGGAAATTTCTTTTGAATATTTAATAAAATCATATTTATAAGCATAGTGCTATATTTATAAGAATCATATTTATAAGCATATTTAGAAGCATTGATAGCATATAATTTCTAATTTTTTTTATATACGAAAACAATTTAATTTAGAAGCATATATTAGAAATTCTGGTCTGATCAGATAAAAATAGTTTATTAAAAAGCTGCAAGTAAACCACTATAATTATTGATGCTATAATTAATTATTTAATAATTTAATTTTAAAGTACACTCAAAATTTCAATCTCCAAATCAAGAAATCGTATCCTTGTCTGAGGAAATGATGGTATTTTAATTAAAGCAGTTTTTACCCGAAATTATTATCTAGACCTGCGATTTCAACATTTTTTCTTATTCCTTTCACAAAGTGCGTAAATTTTTCAATGTTCTAAGATGAATGACAGAATTCCTTTGCATATTTCATATACTTCAGTTTGAAACACATTTCTTTCTTTCCCTTTTTTAATTTTCATCGCCGATGTTTCTTTCTAAAATTCTTCCTTTCGAACCCCATGTCCTTCCATTGGTAAAAATGTCAAACAAATGAAAAATATTCCCCTCTTGGTTTTCGAGTATTCGAACTTTCGTGCACATAAGAACTATGAACAAGGTTTCCTTTTCGGAAAATTTATTCCAAAAGAGAGTAATGATAATAAAAAAAAATAACGAAAAGAAGTAGAGCAACAACAACAATAATAATAACAAACAAGCCACTAGAAAAGAGGGTCCAAAGGAACATCGGAATAAATAATCGAACCGAAGAAACACAAGAAAAGTGTCAAACTCTGGCGTTTCAAGAATAATATAAAAAACAAAAGAAAGAAAAGTTGAAGGGGGTGGGTAAGCAGAGATGAGGGGGCAACATCTCCCGTGTGCAGGTGTCTATTCTTACCCGGATGTAAGGTTGGTACCTGCCAAAAGAAAGGGAAATGTTAGTCCCGCTGTTTCGCACCAAATCCTTCTTCTCTCTCAGAAAAAGGGTTACCATGCGGGAATGGGGCTTGGCGAAAAGTAAGCGTGCGAGAAGCGCGCCAAGGTGAAAGGGTTAAAAAGCCGGATCCAAAAGATTTCTTTAAAAACAACTCATAAATTAGACGCCACTTTCGCTCCACGGCTGCGTTTTATCGCAATGACAAAGAGAAACAGTCATTTATTCATTTTATTGCTGCATATATCAATATCTGTTGTGGCGAGATGAACACTTATATTTGTACTTTTTTCTTCATATTTTACACCTCCTGAAGTCTACAAAAGTGTGATTTATTTCGAAGGATATTTAGATTTGACATATAGTCTTTAAAAATCAAAACGCGTTGAACTTCTTCATATAATTGAATACTGCAATAATTTTTTCAGTGTTGGAGTGATATGGATTTTAATCAAATGCTGTTTTGCTTTTTTCATTGTTATGTATTCCCTTATTGTTTGCTTTATGCCTGTATATAGCACCGCTATATGCTATATATAGGTTTAACATCATTTTTCATGCTATACCCAGCATATATGCTATATTTTTTTTGCCAAACCTGCATATATGTTATATACAGATACGGCATCATATTTTTGTCATTATTCTTTTAGATAATGACAGACAATGGAATAAATAATCTTGTCTAATTTTGTCTGTGAAAAAAGAAACAAGTAATTAAATTTATTTCTAATGTTAAAAAAAGTTAATACTATAACAGAAAGCCGAATTCACCTCCTGATATATTTCTGATCTGCTTGTTATAATGTTTATGATTAAATTCAAAAGATGGTACGTATTAAAAGTTATAAGCTAACTCAGTTGAAATTTTTACTTTTTCATATACAAAGTATAGGAGAAGAATTCAAACGAATTTCTGACAAATCACCACATTTTAGACCTCACTGGATCCGAAAATACAATTTTGACTTTATACTTCTCTGTATATATTAGTTAACTGTGAACACAATAGTTCGTAAAGCTTTGGATTAGACAACTAAAATTTGATGTTCAAAATTGCAACCAAATTTGTAGATTTTTATCAATTATTGACAGAAATTCTTACCCAAGAAGAATTTACCTGCCTGTCTGAATGCAAACGAAGTCGATAACTACAAAATGCAAAAAAGGCGTGATCGAAAAAATTTGGCATGAAGGTTTCACATTCAAAATGATGACTACCAAATTTCGAATCCTATCCGTCAAACGGGTAATCGTCTGTCGGTATATACATTTGCATGCATAAAAGCGGAATAGCTCATAAACGCAATGATTTATATAAATAAAATTCGGCATGTTATCTTGTAACTACACTTGATGTCAAATTTTGGTCTCCATAGACATGCAAAAAAAGCGCACAAATTATATATTCTATTGCTATACTCAGTTAAATGCTAAATTTGCCATAAACATTTGTAATTCGTAATTATCATTCAGTACTACCATGCAAGGAATGTACTGCCAAGGTTCAGTATCGCCATGTCCAAATTTTAGTAATCAACGTTTATACCATTTTAACAACACCACATGCTTATATTTTTGCTTTTTGTAAATCAATATGTTTGTATCCCAATGTTTAAGTATTCTTCATGTTTTTAAAATGTTTTTACATTTCATTTTATAGCTGAAATTACATTTTGTAACTCTAAAACAAATACAGTTTGGCGCAGCATAGTTAACACCATGGATCTCGTGCGAATGAAAGTCAAAAACTCCAAACTAAGCCATGGAACGTATTTACAATTTTATCGATGAATCACAGCTTATATAGAGGAAAGCCAATGTTGGAGAGTACGCGTGAATGTATGGGGAAAGTTTTTCTTTTCGTTAGCTTCCTTCTGGGTTTTTTTAAAGCTTCCATCTGGTTTCCAAATTAGTTTTATAGTAAAGAAATGCCGAAAGACACAATGTGTAGTTTTCAAATCCGCTAATTTTATACAAATGTCACCAATGCTGTTAATAAAGATATATTTTTAACTTTTTCGTGCATAACTAATCAAATAAATGGAACTGAATTCTTAAAACGGTTTTGTATTAAAGATTGCTTTCTACTTCAAATTTTGGACCAAATTTGTCATCTGATTGGATATCTGTCAGAGCATGGGTGGGGGATAATAACTCAAAATTGCAGGATGAAATATTAGTGAATTTTAATGTATATTTGCACCCCAAATGTAGATATGTGTTAATTCTTGCTATTATATCAAATTGCAGAGGTGAAAGGCTTCAATTATTTTATAAACTATTTAAGAATCTTCAGTTTTGAGTACAATTTAATGAGTTATTTGTACCGTTCTATACTTATCTGTAAACCAGTATTTATACCACTCAATACATATTTTATTCATATTTAATGCAAAAAAATTATTTAAGAGAATCAAGAGTTTGTTTTTCTCAGAAAAAGTATGAATTATGTCGGTGTAGTAATAGATGCATAAAATTTCATCAAACACTTTAAATCAAATTTAATGTCAATCTATTTAACAAATACACTTATTAAATTTAAATAGAAAAAATACATTATTAACTTTTTTAAGTTTATTTCTAACACTAGATAAATATTTTGTGACAAAAATAATTAATTATTTGATAATATTTTAAAACAAAAAAAATATTTTTTAACATCATTTTAATATAAAGTATTAAAATGAAGTTACAAGTTGAAATCAATCCAAAATATTTATTATTATTTGAGAAATAATGACAAGTATTCTAACAACTATTGTCAACGGAAATATCGATGCCGTGTACGATAAATTAAAAACTAATCGAAAAAGAAAAATTAAAGATTTTAAGTAGTTTTGAATCCCAAATCTTCCATATATTCTACACTTTATATCAAATAATATTCTATCATCGTTCCTATATTTCTGCCATAGTTTGAAATAAGCCATTTTATACAATGCCTAGTCAATTTTTATTCTAAGCATGACACTAGTAATATTTCAAACATTTCCTAGGCATTCGGTACAATGGCTTCTAATAAATCAGCAAATTATGAAATATTTCACAAATTAGTTTTAAGTTTCATGGGGTAAGACACGTGATTTTCAACTCTGTATATTGAATATAAAAATTTTAAAGGCATTCTATTTTTCATCCAAACCTGTATTTACATGCAAGGTCTATTTCTTCTTCTTTAGTGGCGCTTCAGCCCAGGATGGGCCATGGCCTTCCACAGAATCGAATTCCAGGCTGCCCGCTTCTTGGATAGACTTCGCCAGTTATTAACTCTGAGAACTTTTAGATCTGTTTCTACCCCTTTTGCGGGTTCCAGAAGGTTTAGCGTCGAAGATCTTTTTGGTGGTTCGGTCATCTTTCATTCTAATCAACTGTCCTGCCCATTTTAGTCTTTGGATTGAGATAAATTTTATTATGTCAGGTTCTTTGTATAGATTGTAAAGTTCCAAGTTTGTTCTTCTTCTCCATGTGTCATTACATTTCACACCTCCTAAAATACTTCGCAATATCTTTCTTTCAAAAACTGCTAAGATTTCTTTATCACTTTCGGTCATTGCCCACGTTTCAGCAGCATATGTTACTATGGGCCACATCAAAGTTTTGTAGAGCAAAAATTTTTACATGCAAGGTAGTATTTTAAATAATGAGACTTGTCATATTTCCCCCAAACAGCAATTTTGTTATTCTATAGAGTACTTAAATATTACTTACAATGCTTAGGACAATTACTTCATATATTCAAATAATTGTCATTTATCATATATTTTCTGGAAATTCCTAGGAAATTTGTGGAATACAAGTTATTCATTACAAACTATAATGTAAATCTGAAATCAAAACACACTTCTTTTTCTTGTATACAGCCGACCACCTCGC
>JAPMOQ010062520.1:454460-515897 GCA_026543055.1 Argiope trifasciata
CCTTCTTAAGTAATTTTAAAAGAATGAAGCCACTTAATAAATGATAGACGATACGACCTCTGAAAAGAACAGAAAAAGAAATCATTTTGGAGAACTAATTAATATTTCCGCGGTATTTTAAATTGGAATAAGTACGCATTAGATTGTAATTTTTTTATTTCTTACTTTTTATAATTAAACAAAAAGTTCGCAATTGAATTCTAGTTTTCTAGATTTCATAAATATTATATCCACGAAAAGTTATTTAACTTAATCGCCTTCGTTAATAATTTTCGATTTCGTTTAACCATGCAAAAATTGTCACGATTTTAATACTCAAATCAAATCCAAACTAATTCACTGTTTCGTTTTCTGACAGAGGAGAATGATTTATTTCACAAATAATTTTTGTTTATAAATTCTTATGAAGTTGTCAATTTTCTGTAAGGTATATATTATGAAACTGGAACCGTTACCTTTTGTGAAAAACAAAAACAGCTCTATTTCAGATCTCAAAAGACATAGAAGTTTCTATTGAAGTGTCTCATTAACAATTCTAGACATCAACTGTTCCTTGGAAGATGTTTAAATTCCGTCTAGACTGTTTTATTACTCTCAGAATAACATATATTTTCGTTGCTTTGTCTTTGTAACGGCTCAAATAGTCTTTAAATTCCACTTTCAATCTAAAGGAATAACACTATATAATCGATTTATGACTCTTGTGACGTTACGAAAAAAAAGTAAAAGAAGAGGAATTTTTTTAAATTTTTTTTAGTTAGATCGCTTGTTAGAATGTTTAAATTCTCAAATTGCTACATGGTTGTTTAACATAACAATAGATGGTATGTGCAATATGAATCTTTACATATGAAAATAACAATAGGAAAATCCATTGCTGATATATTAGGGATGTTCAAAAAGTAAGTTACACTCAAACAAATAGGCCATAAATACTTTATTGATAAGTCCGCTACATTGCAATCTGACACACATACTAGCACACTATTTTTCTTCATACGCTCACAGTCGCTAGATCTGGTTCAAATTTACGAGGTGCGACCCTAATAGACTTAGGATTGCTTTCAAACGGGACGTTAATATAACTATATCTAATACTATAATACGAGGAATGGTTGCCAAGTCGAAAATCGCCCCAGAATTAATAAACTCCGGTAAACTTGGGGGTATGGGGTTTTTGGCCACGAGGAATCGATTGGTGCCGATTTTGAAGCGCTACGGTCGAGCAGTTAGGAGTTACAGATAGGATATTTTCAAACTATATTAGTTCGCCATAATGGCTACTTAAATTTTCAAGCGGTAACGTGCTGCCATCTATAGCCAATATGGCGAACTAATAAAGTTTTATGTTTATGCTGTTATAGGTTTATAATATGTTTCTTATGTATGTATATATGTTTGGTTTTTCTAAATAAATTTGTCAAAAATATTGAACTTCAACACACTTCAATCTTTACCTTTACTTTACCTTTGTATAGAATAGTTCCCTTTCCAAACTCTAACTTTGTTTAGAATAGTTTACAATGGTGCACTTTAACCGGTTATCTTTTCACCAATGGTTTCACAAATTTTCTTATGGCATGTATTGTTTTGATAAATCACAATTGAAAATTTAAATCTTCGAGTTAGCTTCGATACCTGTTTTCTCCGAGCGGAGCTCGGTCACCCACTGGTTAAACTAAACTAAGCTTTCAGACGTTGGAAACATTTTTCGGAACTTAGTACTAATCGTTCGATGTACTGAATACAGAAAGTTGATGCTTGGTCCTGGAGTCAGCTTAGAACTAGGTCCTTAACTGTGTAAACCTGATCATCGTTGGAAAATTGACTTCCACCCAAATCATGTGCAATGTGCGCGATACTTCCTCTGCGATTGCTGAGAATAATATCTTCCCCTCTCTTTCTCAGACATGATGCAAACGTTGTTGACCTTCCTTGCCTTTCCTCATCGGTAGCTCATACACTTCCAATAGTTCGCGGTGAATTTCAGTACTCGTTAAATGTAAAAAAATAAACGTACTGCACCGCATATTTCAACGTTGGGGTAAGTTTCCAGCTGACACGCCGTTTCTTTCTCGAACTACACAGCAACGGTTTTCATTATCTGAATGAAATTATTACCATTGTAAGTCAATTATCGTCCGCCCAAGCTTAGCTCATGTTTCGCCATGATGCCATTCTGTCGGGGAACAAGTGTAACTTTTTGAATCCCCTTTGTAAAAAAGAGAGTACGAGGACTGAGAATTAGAGAAAATAATCGATGTATACAAAAAAAAAAAAAACCTACTCTTTACCAATTTAAAACTAAAATAAAAAAATGAAAAATATTTCTGTAGATTCTTATAGTTTTTCTCTTTCTCAGTTCCATAAAATTACCTTTTAATATATTTCATTTACGAAATCATTAATCATAAAGTAAATATAAACAGGTGGAACAAAAATATTAATTCTTATTGATATAAATAATTTATTTCATTAGTTTTTACAATTGTGATAAATAAATCTGTTAAATGTGACATCATAATTATATGGCAGTCGTAAATCTTGTTGTAAAACATGTAAGTAAAAATAAAAAATAAAAATTGCACATTGCTGCGCAATAGAGTTTCTCAAAACACATTTTCATTTTAAACAAATATATACTTACTATTTGGTAAATATTTTTTCTTTTTAATTTTGAAATAAATAGTTCTCAAGTTCTCCATCAGATGGTGCCTAGAACAAATTCAAAATTCTATTCATTATTAGCTAATAGTTAAGTTTTTAATAAATGCTAAAATAATAAAATTCTCATAGATAACATGTAAATGTAAGAATTTAAAAACACAAGGGCGTAAGGATACATGTGGGAAACTAATTACAAAATTAGATCCTTAAAAAAATGAAAAATTCAAGTTAAAGTGTATTAAAATGTATTATGTAAAATGTATTCATTAATTCTTAGAATCGTAGGAGTATCTTATTTTATTCATTATTTCTGCATAAATAATTTATTACCGATTGAATAACTTTTGAAAATGATTTTTTTTCCAAATCACATATTTTTTAATTTTATATTTTCATTCTTAATATTTATTATTCATTCCCCCTCATTTCTTTAACATCTTTATAATTTAAATATATGCTATATGATTGCTTTTAAATGTACCAAATAAAATTTAATTTCCTTTTTTATTGAAATGATTATGTGGATTTTGAATTATTATCGAATCTCGAAATAACATATCGCCGCAGAGAGTATTTGCTCTGCTTTATTATCTTCATTCTCGCTGAGTTCATGTGTTTAGTTACGAGATCCGTTGAAGGAAAAAAAAGAACTTTGACTTCTTCTAATTGACCTGCTGAATTCAAAATTGGGTATTCATCTATAATTTTGCTGGAGGAAAATCGAGGAATATCATTCATTTGGTTTATTGCAAATTTGGGTGTACCGCACATGAATTATATATATATATATATATAGTTAAACAAATAGATCGATTGTTAGGTAGTAGGTCGCATGTAGCATAAAAACTGATACAGAGCTATATTCGACTTGTGCTGATAAAATCCTGCGGTAGATTTCATTTAACTAGTTTGCTATGAGCTGATGGATGACTTTTTCGAACTAATTTTGCTCAAATTCATACTCAAATATGCCGATTAAGTGCAAAGACAATATACTAAATTCAAACCATCTTATTTGCGTCTCTTTTGAGTTATCCTATTCTCAAATTTGTATACAAGACCAAAGCTTCACTCAAACCGAAACCAAACTGAAAAAGTTGCGATGTCTGGAAGCAACCCATTCTGAGGAAAAGCACTTGGAAAAAACACTATAGCCAGGAAAACTTATAAAATTGACCAAGATCAAACACCGGTAGTAATAAACTTCTTCGTAATATTAAACAAGAAAAACGAGTAAGAAATTGTGAGCATATAAAGTAGAAAAGAAAAAAAAATGATAAAAAAATCATTGTAATATAGTAAAATAGGAGACAAAAACCAAATAATAACGATGTTATTGCTATGTAAGCATTGTCCAACTGAAGATGATGTCATGTCTGTGTTAAGCGGATGCAGTAGTTTTTGAGAGTAAAGACCCTTGAGCACATGAAGGAGAAGACTGACTTCTATCGCAAATGAAGACGACAAAAACACACATTTGCTTGAACAAACCCTTTTTTCAGGGGTACTCATTCACACATCTCTCAGATAGAACACAAGGGAAGAACAACCATTCCCGAAACAGGACTCAAACTATGGTAGCTGAGATCACGGGGAAGACACGCTACTAGTATGGCATGACACCGGCAACAATGTCTAATTCAGTGATTCTCAAACTTTTAGTATTCACGACCCAATTTTCAATCATAATTTTCATTGCGCCCCCCCATCACCACTTACAATAAAATGTATGCAATAATAATGTATTTTGAGTATTTTGGCTCTAAACCTACACTACAACCTTAATTTTAAACTTTACAAATTACCAAGAATACGGAAATTGATTGACATTTTGCAATACCGATCCTCAGCATTGAAAAAACAAGAGTACTATGCCTTTTTATTGCTCTTGCGCCCCGCCATGTCGGGCATTCTCACGGTATCGCGAGAAGTTTCGATTTGTCTAGATTTTGTCTGGTCAGCTTAAAAGTTAAGTTAGGAGCGTGCGCAGATGTGAACTAAAGTTTTCTCAAAGGGAGAAGGAGAAAGTTCTATAACGCCAATTTTCAATTCGAGACAATCTCATTCGAGTCAATTCTTCTATCGCTATTGAATCTATTCTGAATGTGTATGTTATATACATTTTCGTGTAATTGCAATTCACCATATTAAATATTCACGGCAGCAGACACATGCAGAATCATGGATAAATTTTAAAGCGGGCGTAAGCGAGCATTAGACGATAGACAAGCATCAACAAGTACACAGACAAGCGTGGTTCCGAAAATAAAATCAAGAAAATATTCTCCAGAATACTTCAATTTTGGGTTCACTAGTACTGATGTAAATGAAGAAGAAAGGCCCCTGTGTATCATTTGCTCAAAAATGTTAGCGGCAGATAGCATGAAACCTAATAAACTTAAACGGCATTTGGAAACGCTTCATAGTGAGTACGTAAATAAACCCAGATAATTTTTCGAATTAAAATTAGCAATGAAATGATTTTGAAAAGCAAAAATCATTGTTTAAAAAAACGTTTTCTGTGAATGAAAAAGCTTTAATTGCCTCTTACAAAGTTTCATATAAAATAGCCAGTTGTAAAAAGACTCACACCATTGGTGAAGAGCTTATTTTGCCAGCCACAATTGAGATTGTAGAAATTATGTTTGGAGATAATTTTGCAGAACAACTGCAGTCTATACCTCTTTCAAACGATACTGCTGCCCGTCGAATTACTAATATAGCTGAAGATGTCGAGTGTCAGCTTTTGTCAAAGTTACGTGACAAATTGTTTTCAATACAACTCGATGAGGCAACAGATAGTAATAAAAATGTTCATTTCATTGCCTATGTTAAATTTTGTGATGATTTGTCAGTAGTAGAAGAATTATTTTTCTGCAAACCAATGGAACTCAAAGCAACAGCACTCGCATTATTCGCTATCTTAAATGATTTTATGAACGAGGCAAACACAGAATGGAAAAATTGCGTCGGAATACGCACTTATGGTGCTCGTTCTATGTCCGGAAGATTCCAAAGTATTCAAGCACTTGTGAAACAAAAATCGCCACAGTGCGTCTGGGTACATTGCATGATCCACAGAGAAGCTTTGACTTCCAAAGAAATGAGTCCTGGTTTGAATATTGTGTTAACTACGGCTGTAACCATAGTAAAATATAAAAATGAGACCCCTGAAATCAAGAATCTTTTCCGCACTTTGTAAAGACATGGGTGCAGTACATTCAGCCTTACAATTTTATTGCGAGGCAAGATGGTTATCACGAGGGAAATTTTTACAACGTGTTTATGAATTAAGAGAAGAAGTCGCCGTTTTCCTAAAAGAGGAAAACAGACCGGAAGCTGAGAATTTTCGTGATAGTTTATTTGTGATGAAATCGAGCAACATGGTCGACATATTCGAGAAATTCAATAACTTGAATCTTCAACTGCATGGAGAAAATACACATATATTGGATACGAGTTATAAAGTTAATACTTTTTGCAGGAAATTGGAATTGTGGAGCAGAAATTTAGAACAAGAAAACTTAACAATGTTTGCAAATTTGTATGATTGTATTAAAACTTACAAGGCTGAAGAACAACATGTAAAAGTTGTTTTTGTAACCATTGAAATTCATTTAGCAATGCTAGCAAAGAATTTTAAAAAAGTACTTTCTTGCTGACGACAAACTGATATCAAGTTACAAGTGGGTGAGGGATAGATTTCAAAATACTCCCGAAGGACTCTCAATTGAAGAGGAAGAAATCTTCATAGACTTCACTGCAAGCGGCGAAACCAAAAGACAATTTAGTAATAAATCACTCTTTGAATTTTGGGCAGGAGTAGATGCTGAGTTTTCTGCACTAAAAACAAGGGCATTTCGCATTCTACTACCATTTTTAGCATCATACCTTTGTGAAACTGGATTTTCTGCAGTGGCGTCTTTGAAGACAAAATATAGATCTCAGCTAAATATAGAAAAATAACTGAGAGTATTTCTAATATTAAACCCTCCTTCGAAAAACTTTGCTCTGCAAGACAGGCCCAAGGAAGTCACTAAAAATTATTAAATTTGTTTTTAATTTAGTAAGTTGTTTTAATTGAATAAGTTAATTATTAAATATGTCGAAATGTATTTTGTTTTGTATGTGTGTGCATGTTCTTTCCTTTCTGTCACTTGATGAATTTTTTAAAATAATATTTTCTCTTGGTTATGCTCGCGCCCCCCCATTAGTGTGCTCGCGCCCCCCTAGGGGGGTGAGCCCCACAGGTTGAGAATCACTGGTCTAATTCATTTGCTCAATAGTTCTTCAATAATTATGTTGATTGAGTTCCAGATAAATGGGAATTTCAATAAAGATTTCATTCAGCTGGAAAATCCTTATCCATGCTAATTATTGTAAAACTCCCCGTAAAAGACAGAGACATAATTCCAAAAATTATGCAAACGAATTCAATGACATCTAAAACATGAAAACACTAATTAAAATATAATTTTTTTTATAATCAATCTGAGAATATGTATTTACCTCAATTATACATAAAAAAGCAATATAACAGTGAATATTCATGCACATCTGGAACAAAAAAACACTCAATTCATGGTAAAAATTGATTCGTCTTCTTTCCTCACCACCCCGAACAGTCAGTCCATCCATTAGATGAGGCCAGAGCAAAGCGAGAGTGACGGGTACTATCAGCCCGTAGAGAATACCCGACGACTCTCTGTCCACTTCCATTTTCACGTGACTTAAATCACCGAAGAAGAAGAGAAAAAAGAAAAATGAAGCCACCGACATGATGAAGATGAGGCCGGAATCTCTCACCCTGTTGACCATTTTGAGGGGAAGAGGGGGTTTGGAATAAAAAAGAGCGTAAGCCGTGGCCGGTAGAGCGGAACAAATAGCTCTCTGGTACTCCTAGTCCCTCCCATTTGGATCACATAGTTTTTGTTAGTTTTATAGCGAGATAAATTGTATCTGATCATCGAGATGAACTGAATCGGTATTAGATAGAATAGATTTGTAATTTATTGCATTTTCGACGTTGAATTTAGGAAAACGTCAACTTTTTTTTCTCCAAATCCAATCAAAAACTCCATTTGGGTGTTTAAAAACAACAAGTTTGTATTCCGTGCTTATGACTTTTGTTCAAAAGTCAAAATTACGTTTCCTTTTTATTTATTTATTACTATTACCTAAAAATTATCGATGTTCATCACTAAAAAATAATATTTAAACGTGGATATATTTATGGTTGTACTGTTCGTTCCGTATTCAATATTTAGTGTTCGTTTTAATATTGTGAAACGACCAATTTTCGATGATTCTATCTCAATATAAGGACAAACGTGAAAGCATGAGCGCATTTCCGGAATTCTTCATCACTCTTTGATCTTGATTTTCTCTTTATTAGATCCATTTTTGTTCAATTTTTTTTCATGTGTATCTGAATATCGTACCGTTTCTGACGTCCTATTTTAATTCAGTCAGCGAGTAATTCGAGTTGTTAAATATAAAAACCTCTTCCTTTCATCTTTCCTCTCACACCTATTTTGACCAACTGAACTTATCCTAATACATGCATAAAAGCTCGGAGAATCTTAGAATCCGTTGTAAAACAATATCCATATCCGGACTATATATATTTATATATTCAATACCAGCGGGTGACCGAGCTCCGCTCGGAGGAAACAGGTATCGAAGCTAACTCGAAGATTTAAATTTTCAATTGTGATTTATCAAAACAATACATGCCATAAGAAAATTTGTGAAACCAGTGGTGAAAAGATAACCGGTTAAACCTTGGCTTTTCATCGTCCACCAGTGATGTCATGTCTTGATGTTCCATTAGAAATCCCCATCTGCACTTCCATGTTTGCTGACTATGCACGGAGCGCTTGGGTTCATATCACCACGCGGGTTATGGATCATCCATTTCGAGATCAGTTCCTTGAGTTCCGGATCATATTCTGGAAACTTTATTAGTTCAGCATATTGGCTATAGATGGCAGCACGTTACCACTTGAAACCTATTAGCCATTATGGTGAACTAATAAAGTTTGAAAATATCCTATCTGTAACTCCGAACTGCTCGACCGTAGCGCTTCAAAACCGGCTCCAATCGATTCCTCGTGGCCAAAAACCCCAGACCCCCAAGTTTACCCGAGTTTATTAATTCTGGGGCGATTTTCGACTTGGCAACCATTCCTCGTATTATAGTATAAGATATATCTATTCGGATATGGACATATATGGCTCATGTTAGCTAAATATGGATATATTTATCCATCACAGCTCAAACTATTTCTTGGACCACAAGAGTAACAGGATAAAAAAAAATAATTTTCTTAAATTTTATGATATATTAATCACTAAAAACTAAAATGGGATTTCTTGATGCAAAGACAGGGGGAATGTGGATTATGCAACAATTCTGCGCTTTTTTTTTTTTTTTTTTTTTTCGTTTTTCCTCAGAGACACGCCTTCGATGCCAGGATATTGATTCGTGAAGGAATTTGGTTACGGTTATTTAACGTTATTACACCCAGCGACTGTCCTTCAGTAAACAGAATCTACGACTGCATTAAAAAAAGGACGGGATTTTTTTCTCATCGATTCCTACTATTTCCCTTGGCTGTAACATATATTCCCTAATTTTAAAAGATATTACAATATTTGGAATGGAAACATTTAGAATAAAGATTATAACTCCTCTAGAGTGTACATGGACATTTAAACAGCTATTTTAAATCTTCATAAACAATTTTTAAGAAAACGTACTGAAAAGTAGAATTATTTATTATCTTATTATACTTTATAATCCTTTATTATGAATATTATGAAATCTTCAAATGATTTTTTTATAAAATTTGTTACCAGAATGAACCACACATATATTATCGAAGTTTAATATAGATTGTTGTTATCCAATAATTTAAAAGTGTGTAAATAAAGCAAATTTCATTTCTAGTAGTGAGTGAAATTGATTTTGTACAAAAAAAAAAAGGTGTTAAGTTAAATTAAAACGTATAATTTTTTTACTAATAATTTTTTTATAATAATTTTTTGGCTAGCATACTTTAGAGCCCAGTTAACCTGGATTGTAAGTTTTGTAAATTTTTTTTGAATATTTTACATAGCTGGTTTTTAATTACTTCCATATCAAAATCTTTTAAAATCTCCTGGGGCAGACTATTTGCGTTTAAAAATGAACGTATTTTTAAATATTTCTGCTTCTTCTGTATTATGTAATTATACATTAATTGTGAATACAAAAATGTTTAAAATGTTTTATATTACTAGAACTTTCTTATACGAAAAGGAATAAGAAAATTTTCTAAAATATATATATTGAGCTTATACTGAGATTTATTTAACACTAGCCGCCTTTGGCGACCAGCTGGTTCGCCATGAGTAATGCGTTCTAAAATTTTCAATTAAATCACATATTCATTAGCCAAAATTTAAGAAATAGTTAAAGTTAAAAGATTCAGTTATTAGTAGTTAAAGAGTCGGTAACTTTATTCGAAAAAACTTTTTTAGTTTAATGCTCTAACAATTTATCGATTATGCTTCCAAAATATTAAAAATGTTTTTTTCGGTGATGTTGCCAAAATGTTAAATATGTTTTTTAAAGAAAGCGAAAAAGGGGAAAAATTATTGAATTAATGATACAGATATTACAAACGATTATAGAAATATGCCATTAAGTCGGGGTTTCAATGCATATCCTGTCTAAATTCAACCAGGTTTACTGTAAATAAAGATAATTTATGGAATTAATGATATAGTTATTGCAAACGATCATAGAATCCTTTGCCTTGCATTTATTTTTTTAGAAGATATCTCATTTTATATTTATGCTATTTTATCCAGTCACATGCTGAAAGTTGTATTTCTTTAGATTTGATTTGCGATGATAGTTTTTTTTATTTGAACTTCCGGCATTGTTTTATTTTATTTTATCCAGTCACGTGCTCAAAAAAACATGGTTAAAATATTTCTTTAAAAATTCGTTAAAAATAGAAGCTTGAGTTATACATTAAAACAGCTGATTTATTTAATTAATAATATTGTAAAAGTCACAAAAAAATTCTTTGCATTTTCTTTTTTTTAAAAAGAAAAAACATATTTCATATTTATTTCATTTCATGCAGACACGTGCTGAAAATTGCATTTTTAAATGTTTAATTTGCAATAATTATTTATTTTTTTAATTTGAGTTTTTATCTATCTGATGGCAACCTATTGATACAAGATAATTTTTCCCCTTCCACTCTTAACGTGCTCCTGCAGATTAAATTTTATTGTTTTGTCCGAAATATATTGTTGAAAAATATAGTTGAAATGCTTCTTTAAAAATTCATTACAAATAGAAGCTTAAGTTAAATGTTAAAATACTGATACTATTAGAAAGCTAATTTTTTAATCTTTAAATTGATGTTAAAATCATGTTTATCCGATAATATTTTCGGAAGTTATAGCGGAAAAACGTCGAAATTTCGCTTAAATTTTAATTAATTCAAATTCTAATTAAAAATTCGAAAAAAGGGCTCGAAGGTGCACATTCCCGACCTCCAAGGTATACATGTACCAAATTTGGTAGCTGTAGGTCCAACGGTCTGGCCTGTAGAGCGCCAACACACACACACACACACACACACATTGAGCTTTATTATAAGTATAGATGGAGAAGTAAGGAAAATGATTATCCATATGTTGATCATTTACAGTAATAAAAACAAACTGAAATATTAGTAGAAACCATAAAAACAACAATTAATTATTGTGTGTATATGTGCCCACACATGCAATAATTTAATTATTACATTCATAAAATTTTCCTTCTTCTGAAGGAAAAAAAAAGCAATCACTAACTATATCTAAAATAGTCTGTTCGTATTCACTTCACACAATTTCAAATACGATATCTTAATTTCTTAGGAATTAGGATTATCTTGGGAATTCAGTGCCCTACTGCATCTAGAAAAAAAAAAGATTTGACGTCACTTTACTACAGAAGTCAACATTAAGTTAGCTCGACGAATGACTTGCGCAGTTAATTTTATGTGCGTTGTTGAAAATGGATTACTTCGGGCAAAAATCAACATCAAAACAAAGATTGTATGTTGGAAATATTCTCAATGTTTTTTCTAAATCTGGAAGCGAAATCTGATTTCGGTCAATGTCATAAGACCATCAAATTGTGATATTATTTTCCATTTTCTACGGTACAAAAAATACGCTGATTAAATTCGACTGTTGGGAAGCTTTTGTTATTAACAAGAATGTAGAAAGTTGCGCAGTGAAATGTGATTTAAAACATCGCTTATCCAAAAGCTGTAGTCTTTTTTAAATACTGAAAATGCCGACAATTCTACTATCAGGAACAATATCTTACTCTTCTGATAGATGGTGTTTACATGGGGAAATTAAAACTAGATAAATCATAAAATATTTTATACGAATTTTAAAAATATTGACAAAAAATAACCATCTGATTGGCCTAGTTGTTGAACAAAAATTTTCTTTATTTTCTTAAATTAATTTGAAGCTTATTGAAAATTATCATCTATCTAAATTAACGAATCCATACAATATTTTATGGAATACTACCAAATAATTTCTTTTTTTCTCTCGTCCACGTTTTCCCCATTTTTAATTTCTTACCTAAATATGTTAATGTTGAATTATGTTCTTTTTCTTAGTTTCATGTGATTAGAATATTCTAGAATTAATTTGAGGTCAACTATAAAATATTGTTAATGAAAAAAGCCCTATTGAAAAAATTTCTCAATACATGTGACAAAATGAAGGTACAAAAAAAGTGCTTTATCACAGTAGAAGGAACAATTTGCATATGAAAGCAATAGAAGACAACATTTTTTTTATATTAAAAAAGGCTGTTTGGAAATTTGTACTTAAAACATATATTCGTATAGCAGCAAAATTTTGTCTAATAAACCAAAAGTTTTTCGTTGTGGTATTATAGTTGCATAGTAGAAAAACATTATTGCTCCATCATGAATTTCTTATAATTAAACAAGAAGTTCATGATGTATATGTATTTTTTTCAATGAATCAAAGATTGAGGAATAATTTTACTATAAAAACTTTGTCTGTAGAGTGTGCGAAAAAGAAATTTCCATGATTGTTGTTTTTAATAAAAATTACAGTCACACTTTTTTCATCATTTATAAATTCTTATTTTGCTTCTGAAACGGTATTCCTCAGTTCAGATATGGATTTTTTTAACCCACCCAATAAGAAAAGTATTTTTTTTTTTCTTTTGTAAAATATATAATTAGAAATTATTATTAAATAATTTTAATTTAATTTTTTCTTTAAATTTCAGCATAAAATAGGAATACAATAAATAACTTTATAGTCATTTGGTATAGAAACACGAACTTTTAACAATTGCTTTAATATGCCGTAATATGTTCCATCTTTAGACTGATGTATTGCATTTTATTCAACATTAGCCACCTTTGATAACCAGTTAAGTTCTATATTTTAATAGTTGCCAAAATTTTCAAATTATTATATTTTTTCTCATTTTTCTCAGTGGCTTGCTCAATAGAGTAATTTAAAATTTATAATCGACATTTGACACATACTATTTTAGACTCCTTACATAGTTCTATTCATTGTGCTATGCATTTCAATAATTTTTTGTCTATACTTTAATGTATTCAAATATATCGCAGGAAATAACAGAATTCTTTAAAACTGAAAGTACTTTAAGTTGTTTTTTCGTTATTTAATTACAAATGTAAGCTCTAATTTATCACTATACTAAAAACAAATATTATTAAAATACAGATCTTATACAGAAACTACTAAGTATGGAAAAATGGCCAAATCTTCCTATCAGTGTCATCAGCAATGGAAAAAAAGACGGTATGAAATATTAATTGCACAGCAATTAAAACATTTAAGTTTCATAATAACCATTAAATATATTTCTGGTAATAGGCGTATAATATATTTTTTAGAAATATATTAAAAAATATTTTGAAAAAAAATTGATAGCAGTAGAAGGGTACTTTTTTAAAACTTTAAGATGTAATTTTTTTTTATTGAAAATTTTTTAAAAAATGGCGAATGAACGATAAAATTTCGCGCAGCTTTTTTTAAATTCAAACCAAAATTTTGAGAAAAACATATTTTTCTCAATACCGAATTACAATTTCCTCCAATGTACACTTTTCTATTTTGAAACTACATATATATATTTCAATTATAAGTCAAATGGTTTATCTTATAAGCGTCAATTCATACAAAACCCACCTACATATTTTATATTTATCTGGAATATATCTTAGATAGCATTGTGTATAGATTACACAAATAAAAAATGATAAATAAATTAGAAAATAATAATTCAAAATGACATTGACAAAAGAAAAGAATAAATAAATATCTTCCATTATTAGTTTTTATACAACGAAAAAAAAAATAGTAAATTGAAATTTTCTTCAAAATAATAAAATTGTATAAAGTAATGGAAGACATTAATGTAAAAATTGTATGAAAATATCTTTTAAAAATTATCAAAATTTAGGAAAAGATTGCACGATAATAAATGTATTATCATTACAAAGACAATCGTTTGAATATAAAAATGACGCAACAATATTTTTTGTCTGGTAATATTTCAAGAAGATGTTAATGAAATGCCCAAAGAATACTTTTTCGGGAATATTATATCCTTACTTATTTTAAACTATCTTAAACTTCGAAATTCGCTGCAAGATGCATACTTCTGCACTCCAAAGCATGTATCTGTTCTAAATTTAGCATCTCATGATCCATCGGTTTATTCTGCAACTTGTCAACATTCTGACGCACATTGCATCAATGCCTGCATGCGATTATTTTTTATTATGAGATATATATGCATTCAACAAGAAAAAATTGCTGATATACATATATATAATGACACAAAATTTACTATTACAAAAATTATTAATTCTATTAATTGTAAGAATTAATAGAACAAAATAATACTTCAGAGAACAAATTTTCAAATCTGTTTTGAATACAAGTTAATTTTAAATTTTTAATAAGTTTTTTTAATGTAAAAGTAATGAAATATGGTGCCAGTGTGATAAGAATACTATTATTTCAAGCTAAAATTGTAAAGAATGTGTCTGTGTTGTTAAAATAATTTTAAGAAATCGTTATCATCAATGCCATTTGTTTTCATTAAGCGTTGAAAAGATTTCGCAATCTAATTTCAATTCCAAACTTTCAGTTTCCAAAAAAAAAAAAAAAAAAAAAAAAAAAAACTTTTTAAAAATTGTTTGTTGAAGGTGTTTGATAATTTTTCTGAATAAATCTATTTTCACAGAGGTTTTTCTTAATTAAACAAAAAGAACAAAGATTTTTTTAAAAATACAGCATTATAATTTTTTTGAAGAGTGTTTGGTTATTTTCTTTTAAAATCTTCTGACTGCTAAAAAAGGATTTTAAAATTCAGAAAATCAAAAACAGAGAAATTGTCTTCTAAAAATTACATAAAGTTAAGAAGGACAATTTTTTTTTTTTTGAATTTTGTAAGAATAACAACATATCGATACTACTGTTTCTAATTGACTTGTTTTCTTTACGGAAGGTTACGAAATAGCGAGTAAAACGTGAAATATTTATAAATGTTTAAGAAAATTGTTTACATATTACTGTTGAGCGTTGTAAAATCTAATCATATTCAGTAGTTTATTACTTTTCTTTGGTTCAGAAATTTTGAGAAAAAAAAGCTTGCTATTAAAATTAAAAATAAATTCATTTTAGAAAATATGCAAATGCAGATTTCTTATCCACAGGAAAGATTATTAGATTGCTTCAGCTTTGCAAATTACTGTGGCTTTAGTTTTCTTTTTAAGATCGCATAATCATCAGATACTTTATCATTTTTAAAATATATGTTTCAAAGTAATCTAATATGCTTCAAGGATTCAAATGGCCTTCAGTTATAGTTTTTTATATAGATAAACATGACGGTTTAGACTAGAATTTAAAAAATAATAATTTAAAAATTATAAAATAAAATAATCAAACTTCGATCCATTTTTATAATTAATGTTTTACTTTAAAGAGTAAAGCTTTAAAAGAATATCTCACATTTTAAAAATAAATGTTTTGTCTATACATTTTGAAAAAAATGAAAACTAATTTAATTCAAGCTTTTAAAATAAATTGGTATTAAAAAATAAGAAAAGTATATCTTCTGTTTTATTATTTTGCTTACACAATTATTAACCCTTTTATTCATTTCTTCGATATGAATTAAATTACAATTGATCGCAATATCTATATTTGAATAAATGAGAAATTCGAGAATTTTAAAAATGTTTTAAAGATTTTATTATATATAAATGGAATACTAATAAAAAATTTAAAAATAAAATCTAGACTTTGAAATAAAATATCAATGTAGTACCGAAATTCGGGTTTCCATGAAACAGAAATTTTATATCGTCCCATTATCAAAACTGATTGTATATTTTCCACGATGGTTTTCGATTTTTGAATAGAGTTCGTTATTGTTAGGATATTATAATAATAATGATGGGTATTTTGGACTAGTAAAGTATAAATTGAAAAGTTCAAACATCCAAATAATTATATTTATAGTTTAGATTTAATTTAATCATAAAATACACAACAAAATAAGAAATTCTTACAAAATCGATAGAAAGTCATTAAAAAAAATAGATCTAGTTCAGAACTTTTCCCAGAACAAAAAAATTGCGGAAAACATATCTACGCGTAGGCGATCGGCTTTTTTTCACTGGAGACGAGTTTCCAATCAAAATGAAAACAAGCGCGAAAAAAGCAATTGACATTTTACACCCTTCCATCAAATTAATATTCAAAGGCAGAACCCAGAAGCTGATAACGATGGAAACACCACCGGAATAAATTCTCGCTCCCCAATCCCAGTCAAGATTTATCCCAGCCAACAATAAAGTCAAAAATAAATAAATAAAAAGTATTGAACCGGAAATGATTTAAGGCCGGAGTATCATAGAAAAATGAATCAGCAAAATCAAGCAAGATCGGCAGGTCAGTGACTATGATCCATGTTTAAAAATATTATCTCCGACGTAATCGTTTTTGAAATCTTTTAGCCTGTCGCCCGTTATCAGCTGCAAGACGCCTAAGTCTTTTCGAGATGAGAGAAAAAAAAAATAAAAAGCTGGGAGTTATTTATTTTGTTCTTTACTTTTCAGAAACTCGTCATAGTAAGTTGCTGCTCATTCAAGCTAAATGACATTTCAATTCTTAACAGCGCTTTAAGTATGGTATGTTAAACGTAGACAGGTGATATTTTTTTCCCCTTCTTCTGTGATGCTACTTTTTTTTAGGTGAGTTGAAGAGACAGCGCCATCTAGGGAGTTGGAATTGTATTGTTTGTAAAGTATTCAACAAAATAAAAAATATATATATTAAAGAAAACTTATTTTTATAGGAACTCATTAATTTTTTTTTCATTTACCATTAAGAAATACAAGATTATAACCATTCAGAATAAAATGAATAATTTAGTAAGCGTTCCTTTTTTCATACGTCTAAAACAATTACACTTTATTATGTAAAGTTTAAATATTCAAGACTTGTAATCGAATAATGGCATAGAAATACACAAAATATAACTTTTCTGAAAATGAGTTTCAAAATTTTATATACTTATCAGAATTATAGATTTGTTGGCCCTTTGATTCAATTTTTAAGTTAAATGTAGTTAATTTATTTTAAAATTATTGTTTTTGATTATTGAAAATATTTAAATGAATAGACTTATAAGCATTATTAAAGTGAATAATTTTTGAAATTTTTTTTATGTTTACTCATCAAGTATAATTAAATGAAGTCTATCTAGTTAAAAGTAATAAATTTGACAAATAATATAACCTCTTTAAAACTTTCAGCACCCACTAAGTTTTCCTTTTTTTCTGTTCTCGTATTATTTTCATTTTTCTCTTATAGTGTTTATCTGACAGCAGAAAAATTTCAACCAGATTAAATTTATATCTAACAAATTTATTGTCGTTATAAGATTAAAAGGGATTTCAACAGTAAAAGTGTGTTCTAAAATACTCTAATAATAATGAAGATGTCCGTGTGTATATCATTGCTGTACACCAGGCAATTTGATTTACGGCAATCGTTTTTGGTACATACATACTTTGAAGGAGGAAAATGTATACTTGGAAAAGTTTTTTAAAATTTTTTTAAATTAAATTAAAAATTAAGTTGAATTTTTGCGTTTTTCCTCTAAAAATATCTCTCACAGAATAAAACTGAATTTTACTGTTTCAAAATGCCAACAAAAAAAATTCAGAGTTGCAAATCTGATAGTCAAGCAAATTTTAAACATTTTTTCTCTAATTACCAACAAATAAATTGTATCATTGCTTTGGAATGTAAAAATGTTCATTGTTTCAGTAAATATTTCATCGCGTGTTTTGTTCTCATTTTTGAAATTATAAAAAAATTATCCTATTCTATGTGTGCATAATTTACAAGATGAATAGAAAAAAGTGAAACGAACAGTATTGTACAGTTTCATTTTAATAATGTTCTGATATCACGGAACAGTTAATTCTGTCAAAGTAATTCATGTATATGTCAGATCATATTTAAGACAATTAAAATAACATGTTTTTAATGTTTGACACTTTGCTAAAACCATGCAAAGGAAATTATAGCTAAACGATTAAATTGATATTAACTATAACCAATACTTCAAGTGAACCAGCTGATTGTCAAAGGAGACTAGCAAGAAATAACTTTTGCATTATGATCTTCAAAAATTTTCTAGTAGCATGTAATATATCTGTTGTCGAAGGAGAAGTGATACTTTGTGGATGTTAAAAGAAGTGAAGAGTTCTTCAATATAATCAATATTAATTTAAATGAATTGTACTTCAATACAAAAATATGATCAAACCTGATTTCTCCAGCTTAAAAAAAAGATATTCATTTAACCATTCGTTTGATAGATATAAATTGAATGTTTATATAGATAAGATTTTAAAAATGATATAATTCCTTAAAATATGTTTTGAACCAAAATAAATTAACGAAATTCCTGGAATTTTTAAAAATTAATCTATAGCAACAACTAATATTTTGCTTTTGTCGCTGTTTGGATAAAAATACTGCGACAATTTTGTTCTTTACATGATTCAATAATCACTCTGCCTTAGTTTTGACTTCAAATACTAAAACATAAAACAATCACATTTTTCTAAAAATCATAAGAAATTAAATTACTGTACAAAGCAATTATTTAATGAAATATATTACATTTTCCACTGTTCTTCGGGGAAAAATCCCAAATATTCTTATAAATAACAAATTTTTATAAGTTCAGTTAAAGTTGTTAAAATATAGGAGGACTGAAGAAACATTTATCAAAAGTTTCAACACGGAAATGAAAACTTCGAAACCACCTCTTAGATCGATTTAAATCATGCACCCAAAAATCTATTATACATAATTAGTATTATTTAAAGCTCCTCGCTCAATTGATACTCTTTGCAAATTGATTAGAAGCCAAAGTTCACAAACAAAGAACCTATCTTTTCACAACACATCTGCGCTTTCGGTTGCCATCAACAACCACCTTGCAAAGCGATAAGCCATGCCCAACTCAAGCGTCACGGCGGGTGCCTTGTCAAACCGTTGGACCTTCAGGTCAAGCGTTGGATTATCCGGGTGATGGCCGGACATCGATCGGACAGGTGTCCGGGATACAGTCATCCGTCATGCTGACACCGACCATAATGAAAGAAGACACTTCCGTACAGTCCATTACAAGAAAGATCGATAATAATATCTTAGTGGCGCTTTTGTAAATCTTCGCCTCGTATTGATGAAAATTGCTGGGAAAGAATACAGCGGGTTTGCCTTTTTTGAATTCGATTGATGATTCTATCGATATCTTTTACACTTAGAGGAGCAGTTTTTTTTCTTTTGTAAAAGATTGGAACTGTGTGGTGTCGATTCTGTGGAGTGAATAAGAAAGCACCTTATGCAATTTGATATCTTTTTGTTGTTGTTGTCGTCGGTGTCGGGGTTGGCATTCTTAATCAAGTCACCTAGATGCATTGTAAGCAGTATGGCAATTGTGTTTTCAAACAAGCAACTTTCAGCTATAATTAGGTAGTATCTAACTAAAATTCAATGATCAGGTCAAACATAATTAAACATCGAGATGCATGCAGAATTCACAACATTGAATCTCGGACAAATCGTTATTTCCTTGAAAAAAATGTTTATTCGATCGGTCAGTTATTCTAGAAAACTTAATTATTGTCCCCCCCCCCCAGATTCTTAGACGTAAAGAATTAGTTATTTTGTTGATAAAACTGATATACTGAGTTATACTATCAACTAATTCCTTTAATATATCTTGAAATAAAATAAAGAATAGAATGAAATACAAATGTGACAAAAAAAATAATTTAAAGCATAATTTTGATTAATTTTGACATTTTAGGTCACCTTGAATTTCTTTTTCTTTTTTAAAATTCTGTTTTTGAAAATTAAATTCATGTGTTTGTCATGGTACATTTGCAAAAAAATAACAGGTAAAAAACAAAATGATTAAAATTTAGCATGTGATTTTAATTCTAAGATGATATGCCTATACCATATGTTGCATAAAACTCATGCTTATACCATATGTTGCATACAAATGGAAAAAAATATTTTTCCATCAGTGAGTGTAATCTAATTACATTTTTCATCAATGAATATGAAATTACAATAATCTTACTATCGAAGCAAAGTTTATTTAACCAATACTACGGACTATTACTAAATTACTAAAGAATAAGAAAAAAAAACTACGTATATTTAGGAAGTTTCTTTCTATTTATGTATTTACTTATTTTTAATTTCTTTGATACAAAATGAAAATATTATACTCACTTAAAAATTCGAATTCTTTATTTTGAGGAAATACGATTTTTTAGACTTTCTTGAGATCAAAAAACACATTTCTGAAATTATGTCGGTCTGTTTGATTAAACTAAATTAAAATTGAAATATTGAGTTTAATTAATAAAATTTAACATCGTAAATAATATTAAAAATTTGTATGGTAGATTCAATAATTAAATTTACTAGAATAATTAACCAATCTATAAAGTTATCGAAGAAGATAATTGAAAAAGCTTAGAGCTAGATGGATTAAATTTGGACTAGGATCTTTGAGATAAATTTCTAGATTTCTGCCAAGTTTTGCACAAAATCCTTTAAGAGAAAGTCTGTCTTTTCGATTGACAGAATTCAAGACATCACGGTCCCCCCCCAAAAAAAAATACATTAGAGAGCTAGTAAGATATAAAATTTACCAAGCATGTTTAGTTTCTAAAATGTAAAAGGTGTCAAATTTGGAATCCGTTCTGTCAAGGGATTGGTCATCTGTCTGTCTGTAGTTTTGCATACTATACAAATAAATTAAATGTGGTATGTGATCTTGTGTCTGTAATTGTAATTCCACATCAAATTTAGGTTCCAATTTGTCCAAAAAAGTGCACATAATATATTCTTGAGTTTCGGTTGCTTGTGCATGAACTGCGTGATAGCCATTAATTATCAAGAAATTACCAAAGATCCAAATTAGATCAGTAAAAATGCTAAATTTATTCCAAATTTATCTCTTCTAATAACGACATTGTCTTTGCTACATTACGAAAACACACAACTTTGATGTATAAGACTCTAAAAATGTAAACCTGAATCCTTGTATATTATCAGCCAATGTGGATAATACTTTTATTTACCGAAAAGGAGAGAATATTTAAGGAAACAATACCTTCTTGTTATATTCAATGAGACTGAAAACATATGCATTTGGCACTTTTTGTTTATTTTCTTGAACTGAGTCGTTCATTTTCAAGAAAAAAAGTTGTGAACTAAGTTAAATTTTGAATGAATTAAATAGCTTGTGTGGGGTAAATGGAAATTATTTTATGTGCTTATGATTCTTGTGTTTTGTTTCCATCTTAGCTGTTACTTCATCCTACACAAAGGTTGAATCATATTTTTATTTTGTGTGTATGTAGGTATAGGATTTCGTGACAAATACCTAACATTGTCATAAAAAATTAATTAAAAAAAAATTAATTTCTAAATATAAAAACTAAAACAGTCACAAGCTCATTTTAAAAATAATGATCGTAATGAAATGTATAAAAGCAAATTCAATTGCGCTCTTAAATTTGCGCATCAAAAAGAATTTTCTAGAAAATTCTAATATGGATAATTTTATGGAATGTTGCCAATAAATCTTTGTTAACTTAAAAAGATCTAATTAAATAAACAAGTATAAACTTTGACCTACATTCATCTAATTTCACAATCTCAAAGCAAAGGAGATAAAAACAGAAATTTCACTTCTTCCATATGTTGCAATATTGAAATTAGAAGAAGAAAACAACATTGCAATCAGCTTGATATAATTGTATATTTTTTCAATAAATTTTAAGAAAAACCTTTTTTTTTTTTTTTGTATATTTATGACAGGATGCATTTGTATTGTGCAATTTAGACAAATCAATCGTACTTACAATGAAATTTGGCTTAGAAGTAGTGGTAACGGGGTCTCAACGTAACAGATTTGGTTTGTTTAATTTAATATAGAAATTTTTTTTATTTAATATTTTTCTTATTTTAAATGCTGATGACTATTTAGTGAAAAAGTCGTGATACCATCAAACTGAGAAAATGACTGTAATTCAGAGTTTATTTTGAATGTTTAGCATAATTGATTGACTGTTGAAATATTTTATAAATATAACCAGTTTCGTTGAAAAAATTTAGCCTAAAATTCTTGAGCCAAAGATTCGGATTTAGTTGATTTTTTATTCATTTTTTTTAAATTTAACAACTGGAACATTTCTCTTTCTGTTTTAAAACTCGAATACTGAGATGCATATTTCTGTTGAGTGACAGGTGTTCTGTTCTCTGGTGAATCTTTACCGAGGTTCAAAATTACGAGGTCCGTCCCCAAATGGCTCTATTGTTGCTTTGAAACGGAACTTTAATATAGATTTTAAACTAAACTAAACTTCCAATGGTTATATATATTCTTTATCGACTTAACTATTTGACACTGTGTACAGGTCTAATCGCACCTTTTCAGCTAGCGTAATTCCTTTTCACAAATCAAACAACTCAGGATTAACTAATTCATCACACGTAGGATAGTGCATTGTTACCACATAGTTCGATTTAAGGTATCCGACTATGTTCGACATAAAAATTTTTGAAAAAATGGGATTAAAAATTTTTTTAATGGTTTTTAGATGTATTGGCACCTATAAACATTATAAATACAAAAACAATTTTTTGATAATTTATTATATTTTGAAATAATTGAAAAATTGTAATAAACTTTTAAGGAAAATTATCCAAAACGGTTAACACTCTACACTAAATGGTAAAGCAGCAATTCTGTTTTTCTTTGTACACCAGTTATAGAATATAATGATGAATGAAAGGAACCAAAAGCTAAGAAACATTTTGAGATACAACGGAGTTAAAAGGAAAAATATACGTATATATGCATTTTTCCCCTTAATTTCACAACTTTATTTTTCTAAAAACACCTATAAAAGTAAAAGTATTACATCAACACTAAAAATATTGGTTCATTTCATTGTCCATATCATTTGAAATGCCCTCTGAAATTTTTATGTTAATACCACTATTAATTTTCTGGATATCATGTTAACGGTGGAGAATTTTAATGAAAATTAATGCTCTGAGAAAATTGAAGTGAAAAACAAATTTTTGATGAAAAATCTGTTACTCTGTGTGATAGATCAGGCCTTCCTTTTCCTAGAAAAGATGAACTGTTTTGGAAAAATTAATGTCTAAATTACAAGAAATAACTATTTTAAAATAATTCGTCAATGTGGTTGATAACCTTGTTTTTAATGTAGTCAGATACCTTAAATAAATCCAAACTTTACATTTTTTAATGAAAAAATTGTACCAATGTGAAATGTTCATTACAATGTGCATAGTCACATAATTATGAATGAATAACGTGTAAATAACAAAATGAAATAATGAACTGGCAAATAGATTGTTTTTTCCATTTATTGTTTCTGTGTATTAAAGGATTGCAATTTTAATGAATTTTTCAAGTCAGATTACTAAAAATAATTACCAACAACAAATCTAACTCAATGTTTTAATGTTCCAATCTGTTTAGCATAAACTATCTTTTCCATACCTATTTATTCTAAATTGAAAGGAATATCAGTGCTACGATATACGATATTTTCATTTTAATCAACAATATTTCATCAAAGGGCTTAGCATTAATCTCAAGACAGTAAAACTTTGTATAATTCTGATATTTTATCTTCACTTTTATTAAACAATGTATCATCATATATTTACCTAGCACGTCTTTACATTTACACTAAACACGACAACAGCTTCGATAAATGAGAACCGTACAGATTCGGAACCTAAAAATATTGCCCCATCACATGAAGATCGCTGCATGTGATAGTATGGAGGGCGCTGTTTTATCAATGGCGGGGGATCTGTCCCCCATAAGAAACATGGTAAGAATATCTATCAGGAATCTTATCCCATTCTCCAATCGCTTTATTCCTACTATCCGTTGCTATGACGACGCATCCGTTCCCAGGGGAACCGAGGCACGCGTCCCGAGAGATGACACCGACGATATCGCCCCCTCTTGGTGTGACGTCACGGCATACGACCCCTTTTAATTCACGCGAATTTCATCATCCGGAACGACGGTGATAACGGTCAGTGTGTTACTGTCCCAAAGAACAGTAGACCACGTGGTCAATCCACATTATGAATATTTAATAATGTCGGTGTTTAAAATGTAAAGATACTGAATGATAGGTTTGGTAATGTATCAGAATAGGCAATGTTACTCTCTTTTTTATTCATTTGTTGTGGTTAGAATCAGAGAATTATTATTTTTAAAGCAATAAAAAGACAAAAAAATTCCAGATAAAAAGCTAGATATATTCATAATAATGGTATATTTCGGTAATATTAATTTAAATAGTATAGAAACGAATGACTTAGAAAAAAATTGGCAAATAGTTTCCAGATGAACCATTACTCGTTTGAAGTAAGTATCAAACACAAAGAACTAATCCTATACTCTCCAAACACTGATTTAATTTCGTCAATTTTTATTTCATACAAAAACTCATGACTCTTAGATTCGTTACCAATCTTGTTCTTCCCACATAGTCATTTTTTTAAATGATGAACATCAAAAATAAAATTTCATTGCATATTATCTATAACCCCCAGCCCCAACTACCTGAATCATTTCATCATCTTTTATTTAATTTTAAGTTCAGTATATGAGCATCATGAATCACCTGTTCCTTCTTACTTACATTTTTGAGAGGCAGCAAAACAAAATATCTTCAACAATAGGACTGATTTCACAAATTAATTCACCACTTTGAATGCTTAATTAACCATTCACAATGGTTCATGCTTATTATGTTTGATTTAAAATAGAACTTACATTGGTGCTTTAACATGTAAATCATCAAAATTTGTTGACAATACTAATTTAATGCTATTAATACATTAAAGGCGGGAGTAGTAGTACTACGATTTGATCCGCGTTACCTAGCATACTTTCGTCAAGATCTCCCTCCTTTAATGTGTTAATATAGTATGGAAACAGATGCTAGCCTCAGACAGCTAGTTTTTGTACTTACACCTATTAGAAAATTTTATCTATATAAAAATGAAATAATTTTAGTTAAATGAAGGCATTTAAAGGGCATTCGATATTGGATGGCTATTCATATTTATTATAAAACGAATTTCCAATTCAATCAGACTTCTGACGGGGGCTTATCTCAAATATTTTCTTTAAATTAAATCCACTAATGCAAAATTCTATTCCATGTTCATGATTTTAAATTTATATTTAACTATTAGCTTAAAAAAGAATTGAAAAGCTTTTGAAAGTCTTTGTAATTTTCAATATTTATATCGCTCAGACAAAGGAGACATTTAAAATATATGTAATTCTTTTAAATTCTCATTTAATTGTAATTCTACTCAATAATTTCATAGTTTTTATTCCCGATCTTCAATTTTTGACAAAAAACATAATAAATATTTAGATTTATTATTCGACTCAATATTTAGATATATTATATAAAAAATAATAAGTTTAAAATGGAGTTACAAGAACGAATTATGATAATGTATATTAAACTGTTTTTCTATATTCGGGTTTTAGATACTATTAGGTTGGTGCGTATGAAATGTCGGATTCTCTTTACATGCGGACGTTTGTCTCCCTGTTTTCGTTATACTTTTGTCTTTGGCATAACCTCATTCATAGTCGTATTGTCCATTGCCAGAGACTCATTTCAGCAAAATAGGTTTTCTCGAAGGTCTTCCCTTTTGTTATTTCTTTTGAGTTTATTGCCGATATGAATTCTGCCGACATTCGCGTCATTTTCTTATATGAGTACAAACTTGGTAATAGTGCTGCAAAAGCTGCACGCAACATAAACCAAGCGTTTGGGGAGAATACGGTTAACGATCGGAAAGTGCAGCGTTGGTTCGAAAAATTTCGGACTGGCGATTTTTCACTGCAAAATGAGCCGCGCGGAAGACCCAAAACGTCTGTGAAGAATGATGACCTGAAGGCTCTAGTGGAAGCGGATCCAGCCGTATCCACGAGGGAACTTGCTATCAGGATGAAAGTTGACCATACAACGATATTGAGACACCTTTCTGAGATTGGCAAGGTTAAGAAGATGGACAAGTGGGTACCGCACGCACTGACAGAGCGAAATAAGCTGGAACGAACTGGAATATGAAGTTTTGCAGCATCCACCATATTCACCGGATCTCTCGCCGACCGATTTTCATTTTTTCAAGCATTTAGAGCTGTTTTTAAGGGGCAAACACTATGAAAATGAGACAGTCTAAAAAACTCGATATCAGAGTTTATTAATTCTAAAGACCAAAATTTTTTTAAGACAGGCATCTACGCTTTAAAATCTCGTTGGGAGAAGTGTATTGAAGCGAATGGAGCATACTTTGATTGAATAAACAGCTTTTGAAGAAAGATATGCAGTTTTATACAATCACTTAAGAATCCGACATTTCATACGCACCAACCTAATATGTATTAATCTTTCTCTTCACAAAATTTTTAACGTGTTGATCATAACTATTTTTGACATATCAGTAAGTGAGACATCTTTGAATTTCTTTCATTTTTTTTGTAAAACTAAATACTTTAAGTTATCTCAATATCAAAAATGATATAAAATAATTTATTTTTTTGCTTAAAGTATACTGCTTTTAAATGTCCAAAAAAATTCTCCATGTGCAAGAGAGAGAAAAGAAAGAAAAAGTGTACTTAAAGGATTAAAACAAGAAATCTGTTTTCTAAAAAGCGATTTACTCATTCTTAGGGGCTGAAAGATTCCTACTTTAAAGGAATCCTTTTGCTAATGTATATAATATAAAGGAAGAAAATGAAATTCTAATATTATAATTTATTAACTTCGAAACAGAACGAAAAAAAAGAATGTTGGTCCTTTTTTGGTCTCTTCTAACTGAATCAAATATCAGATATTTAATCCCACAAGAATAGTGTTTATTTTCTAAAATGTGAAGTACACAATGGTATTCAGATAATAATGTTATCGTTAAAAAAATTCCAACTTAAATTCCCGACGAATCTTCTCGTTTCACTTTTTCTGGATTCACACGTTTAGAATTATGTTTGCCCATCTGTCTGTTTGAACCTTAAAACTGAAAATTCGGAGCATGGTTTTTGCACCCAAATTACGAAAGAAAATCATTCATGAAAAATTTGGCTATTCGGCTGTATAAATATAACTAAAAAATTAAAATGCTAAATATGTGTACTAAATTTGATCAAAATTTGTACAAAATTAGACATAAATAATATCAAATTAGAGACAAATTCTTTGTGGCATTGTCTGTTTTGTAATTTCACACGCATGTAAATATGATAGCTCAAAAATGCAATGGCTTAAAGAAATGAAATTCCATATGTTTGTGATAAAAATTGTTTCCCTGTGTCAAATGTCAAACAAAGACATCTGAAACACATTTTCAGTTTTATGAAATTGGTGTTTTAATCACATCTCAGTGACTGATCGTCAAAAACTGCTAGCTAATAACGTTTCTGTATTAGCAAAAAATGCTCAAAAATAGCATTCTTCATTTATACACAATTATTTTTCACTTCCGATGGTAATTTATATAACTTGTTAAATAATCATTTTATCGTTAATACAGATGTACAGTCCGACGATTAAGATAGGCAATTCATCGATATTTCCAATTTCAATTGCTTGAAGATTTTACAAATTTCGCAATATATTTGTTGTAGATGATTATGACACTTGACAAACCCACTGAAGAAATGTCAGTGATTTAAGTCAAGTGTGCAGTAGATTCTGAAAGTCAAGGCCCCTGAGCACCCTAGGGCAGAAGTCTGATTCCTTGCTCATATGAAGATTGCACTCGCACATTCGCTTGCACAACCGTTTTCTACAGGAGGTAGGGGGGGGGTACTCTTTCAACGCATCAGATAAAACCCAGGTTAGAGAACAACCATGCCTAAACTAGGATTTGACCTTGGAGTGTGCAGTCTCGCTACCCCTAGGCCAGGTCACCGACTCTCAATATCGTTCTTTACATATGACAAAGAATAAAGTCATTACCAGGATAGTTTGCTGAAAAACAAAATTAGTATTTTATAAAATGTGAATGTGTAAAGCTTTTAAACGAATAACACTACTAAATTTCATATACAAATGTGATAGTCAAGTTAAAATTCGTTCAATCAATATAGAAAAAATATTTTTTGATTTCTGTTATTGTAATTTTTTTTACCTAAATAACCCCAAGAAACATTGAATTTTCTCAGTTACCTTAATGCCTATATCGAACCAAACTCTGCCAGCTCGTCTGGAAGAAAGCCCGCCAGTAGACCGATGAAAAAGCAGCGGTTTAAGCAAGACCAACAACAAAAGTGGGATTTGGTTAGCCACAACCCCGGGAAGCAGGCCCTGAGTCAACAGGCTGCCCCTACTTTGGGAACCCACCCTGAACAAAACAGCAATCCAGAAAAAAAAAAAAAAAAATCGTAGTAAAGGTTTTGGCACATGCTTTGCTGCCTCTTCTCAATCCCTGCTCCGCTGGAAAGATTCCTTCGCGGTTGGTTGGTCAGGGGATTTTGGGGTGCTCTCTCCCCGACATACAGGTTGGTCCCTCTTGCCACTCGTAGGGGAGGGGATGGTGTCTTTCAGGACAGAAAAATGCCCTCCTAATACCAAGGCAGAGGCAAGGAGGTTTTGCCAGGATTACTTGTTTGTCCAAGCCCATTGATGGTGTGCTGAAGGAAGATATAACGGGGACTGTTTTGACGAGAATTTGACAGAACAGTGTAATGTCAATGGAGAAAAGTCCAGAAAAAGTAATAATGTAATGGAGGATGAGATTGTTCTGTCCCTATTTTCAGGAAATAAAATTTTCTTGATGTATTTTTACCTACATAGCTAGGCATAGTCGAGAATATGTAGCTATATGTTCGATGAGAGTTATTACAGAAATTTCAACTGTCGTTATTTGTTCAGAACTGTTCAGAAATTCTGAGCTATATAAATTTTTCGAATAATCTCAAGTTTAAAGAATATTAAACGGAATTAAAATTTGTGATAGATAATATTCTATACGTGAGGATATATTTGCCTAGTGTAAAATTAATATATTTTAGAAATAGCTACCGCACTTAATGGATATCTACTTCTTGAGTAGTACTTGCTCAGTAAGATTTTAATTTACATTTCTCATTAAAAGCTAATCAATTTTTAGGCATATGCTTATTATAATTTCATAATACATTGTACCATAGAAACCACTTTTAGAAACTGAAATTTCGGTTATTCTAATTTTAATTCCAAACGAATATTTCTTAAATTTTGACAGCAATTAAATTTTAAATATTTTTTACAACAAAGAATTCAATTATTTTAGTTATATCAGTCTTACTTAAGAGCATTGGGAAGAAATAGAATGCATTTATTACTTGTATGCCTTATCTCTGCGGTATAATCAAAAGCAAAATCCAAGGTAAATTAAAGTCATAGATGCCATGTATACATTTCGCATCGCCTAAGTGACTGAAGAGACTATAACCATGTACAGTTATTTTTAGAAATAAACGAAAGAATACTGCCAATTTCTCAAAGTTAATTAAAAATTCAATTAATTAGAATTGAACCGAAAACTTGGTTTTTTTCTACAGCAACTTTGAGTTAATTATCTTGAAAGAAATCGTTTAATAACATATAAAAAAATTAAAATTTTATCTTTTCACTTAACTTACCGCAGACGATTTTATTCTGAATTATTTATTCTTTTTCATATCTTTTGGAAATTTTTTATTGGTTTAAAGTAGTTATTTAACAGTACCTAAAAGAAAATAAAGAAGGAAATGTTCCATTTTTCATATTTCAAGAGATTAAAAGTGACCAAAATCAACCAAATATTGTGACACATAAAGATTATATACATTGTAATAATTTACACAAAATTTGGGTTTACATCAAAGAAATCAAATTATTTTACATAAAAATATTTTGATTCTAATATCGGATATATTAGTTCCTGTAAAATAAAAAATACAGATGAACTATAATGCCCTGATGTTTCGAACTAGAGATTCGAAGGCTCTGTTTCAGTTGTTTTGTTGTATAGTTTGTTGGTAAAGTGTCGGTTTTGAGACCAGAGCATTTTAAATTTGAAACCCAATTTTACTGAAGAACTAGCATATTAGAATATCTGGCCCATGCTAATTTTATCGGGGTTAAATATCTCGAAGTTGGTGTGGAGCAGGGATTTGAAGTGGAAATGCTAGCATCTCTGCTCATCAGTTAGTGGAAATGAATTGGAAATGCCAACATCATCTTCCTCATCAGTTAATCTCTGCTCGAAATTGTAAAGGCTATCCCAAAAGAGCTATAATATTGCTTCAAAATGAAGAGTTGACACTAAAAACTATCAAGACCGTCATTTTGATGGTTATCAAACCTCATTCTTAAAAATTTTGATATAATTTATGTATTGTTTTAGAACTTCATGACTACTTTTACTGAAATATATTCCTATTCAGTTACACTCAACCATTTTAACTTCCATAATTATCATGACCTGTACTTTCGTATACTCAAACCCATCAAAATGATGATCTCAGGAATTTCAAAGTTCATACTATTTTATGGATCATTAATGCAATTATTGATGTCAATACACATTTACATTTATTCATACATCGCTTTTACACATTTCCTAGAAAATTTTGAATTACATCTTTCATATATTGTAAGAACTCTCTAATGTATATAGTTGCTGCAGAAAATAAGTCTCCTCTCCTTTAAAGCTTAAAAAATAGTCTTTACGAACGAAAATCTTGCTAAATTCAATTTTGGAACAAAAGAAAAGTGATTTATATCTGCAATGTATGCAATAAATATATTTGTGACAGGTGTTCATTTAAGATATGTAAAATGTGTCACATAGTTAGCTTATTTAATATCAAATATGCAAATGTAAATTGTTTTTTTTTCAAGTTTTTTTATTAGTAACTAAGGAATTATTATATTAAATGTTAGTTTTGTTAAATTACATTATTTTATTTACGTAATCTGAGCGAAAAACTACAATGAAAGCCATGAGGATATATATATGTATATATATATATTAACATCCGTAGTTCTAGTGTTAATATAACAAATCTGAACTAAAATCGTAATGAAGATACGAATCTTCAAATTCTTCATCACATAGCCTGTAATTTTTGCTATATTTTTTATATAAAAAATAATATAATTATTTTTGCTATATTATATATATTTTCCATATTAAATCACTTCAATAATTTAAATGAATAATTTTGTACATTTTAAAATAAATGTCTCATTTCTCATGATCATCTTATTAAAAAAATTAATTTTCATTTATCTCTATAAATAAAATTTAGCTGAATGAATTATATCAGTATTCACTCAAGATTCTGCTTATAAAAATTAACATTGAACCAATGTTCCTCTATCTCTGATGTAAAAGAGATTGAAAAGAGAGGAATCCAAATTTTCCCTTTTCTCGTTTAAGAAGAAAATTCGGAATTACAACTTTGCGTGACCATCTAAAAATGCGTGCATTATGAATTACTCGTCCGATACATCTTGCCATTCCTCATTCATATTAAACTAAAATGTTGCATTCGAATGGAAAGAATATTTTCTGAATGAAGTGATTGGAATTCTACTCAAATATATTTCCAGCAAATTCGCTATTTAAAGTAAGATCGGTTAAGGTTTACCTTCTTTAGAGCCTGAATGAAGATATTTCGAATTAATCTGCATTGATTTAATTATTTTAAAGAGTATTTTTCTTTTACTTAACACTTAATAATTGCATTTCAAAGTTTACTTGTAGGTCTCGTACTTTTAATTCTATGACGATAAAGAGGTTCAGTATGTTAATTCCACAATATTTATAAACACTATAATGTATATTAATATTGTAAAATAGTGTAGAGGAGAAATTACCACTATTTTTGCTCATGATCTGTTCCTCCAATATTTTTCAATTCACCAAATATATAATTACATACGTAATTATCGTAACTGGTAAATATGATAAACTTGATAGATTATTAACTTTAAAGTTTCAAAAAAATTGTCATTGGCCTTCTTGTTGCTTTGGAGCTCACATGCTGAATTTCATCAAAATCGGATAAAAATTGTAAATTTATAGAAAAGAAATAGTAATATAACTTCTTCAGAAAGAATGTGATTCTTAACTAGAGTCAATTTTTGTTTTCTTTCAAAATTGAGGGAAATAATATCTTGTTTTCAATAACCTTTTTTTAATAATCTTTGTAAATAAAGGAAATTATTAATTAATATTATTGTTAGATATAAATATATTTATACCTAATAATTTGCTGAGGATTCTAGTTCGAATCAAAGCGACAACAAATTTTCCAGAACAAATGTCTCTCGCACAGATTAAAAAGAAAATCTAAGTCAAAAGAAATTAAGTGGATCAAGTATTTCCATAAATTTTTTCCTTTAATTTTAACCATTTTTTTTTTTTTCAATTTTTAACTGAACCTTAAGGAATTCTCTTGATTTTCATCAAGATATTCACAATAAGAAATTATAAACTAATAGTTCTTCCTCCTCTAACAAAAAAGTATTCTTATGGGTTGCTTGAACTAAGGTTACTTTTGCTATCAAAAATACCTCTCTATTCATAAACTCAAGAAAAAAAAAATCGTAAAATATATTTGGAAAAAAGATTTGCATGAACATTCAGCATTCATTTTGACTTAAATACAAGAAATCGAACGACACGAGATTTTGTATTTTTAAAAACTTCTAAATGCATAACAACGAATATACTTTCTTGGTAAGTTTTTAGAGCAAAAACATACTATAATAAAAGTTTTTCTAATGAGTACAACATTCTTTTTTAACTATCTTGGTTGAAAGTGAGTCAAATTTCTAAAATTCGTTATTTAATATAAGGTTTTCGCAATTTTTTGAATTGAAAAAATCTTCCTATATACAATACAGTATTGTTATTTTTTTCCATCAAGTGTTATTTTCTGGCATTAAAGTTTGCTACTTTTCTTTATCTCCTTTGAAAATATTTTTAATAATGTGAGTTTCTTGTAAATACATTTGTTTATTAATTTCTCATAATCTTTTTCGATCTCTTTAAAATTAACAGAAGACCATTTTAATATTATAAAAGGATCCTTATAACCTAAGTAAAATTAAACATCATTCTAAATAAATTATTTATTTCCATCAATCAGTCAAAAATATAATTTCAACTTTGTAATTCTCAGTAATTATGTTTATATACACCTTAATTTTGATTAAAAGATTTAAATTTCCGAAATCAAGTGACACATAAAATCTATAACCTTACGGGGTTTTTTTTCCTCGATAAAGCATATGAAATTTCAATAAAATATCAAAAATATGTTTATGCATTAAAAATTTTGTATTTTGAAATAACCTATTATACTTTGGTACCAGATTGTGTCATATAGAACAACACTGGAATTGCAAAGAAATGCCCAACGCCTCAAAATTTTGAGATGTTTGTTATTTATAATATTGCTAAAAAATCATTTAGAGGCTAAATATTTCAATAATTTTTGTAGCATAATTATTTTAACCGCTTGTCTGATAATCCCGAGTTATCTTGGTTTAGTAAATATTGCAGCTAATTATTATCCCAAGAAAACTCAGGAACGAAGTAGTATCTGTCAGTACGATTTTTTTATCACGGTTTTACTCGGACTGAAGGAAATTAAAGGAAATATGCCGCTTTGATGGGTAATTTGCCAGGTTTTGTTAATTTGTGGTTCTTTAGACAGGATTGGTCACGTATTTCTCCTATTATATAGTGTACATCTGCTTGTGGATTAGTAATGCGCAAAAAAGGATAGTTGCATTGAAAAAAAGTAAAATAATGGCGATGATGCAAGATAGCGAAAGCGATGATTTTTCAGATAGTGATTATGAAGATAATGATTCCTGCTACTGAAAAAAAAAATCAAATCTAATGAGGCAGTGTATTCTGTGACCCTGTAAAAGAGATTCCAGAGATAAACCAGCAAGAAAAGAGACCAGAGACTGCACAGAATGACAAGTATCACTTTGTGCTGTGACTGGTTTCGAGAACTATCATACAAAGATTTATTATTTAGTTTTTTTATTTACCCATGATAACTCAGGATAGGAAACTAATATTAAAATTAAATGCTTTTACCCCATAAAAATTTTAAAATTCACCTTAAAACCTACACATTTTGTTTTGTATCATTTCGTTTCCTTGTGTTTGATAATAAATTTTTTTAATGTAATGATTTTCTACATTTTTTTTTTTTTGAAAAAAATTTGTTAGGTAATTTATTAAAATAACAATTAATTTTTGCTCTGTTGTTTAAATTTATTTTTCAATTCATCAATGATGAGTCGATTTTTTCGGTAAATAGTGAGTTAGTGAAAATTTTGTTCATCCAAATACGCGTTTTGATTGAAATATATCCAAGAATCTCTGTTAAAATGAGCGTTTTTTATGATAACTAATGACTATTAGTAATCATAAAAAAAATGCTTCGATGCTGCTTAAACATTTTGCCATCTCATTGAGCATATAACCTTTTAACTTAACTCACCCTACCTAACCCTAATCTAAACTCCTAACCTACGCATCCAGCTCACAGGGCCGAAAACCGACGATGTCTTCCCAGTCAACCGCAAGTGGGCAAGTAAAAAAAATAAATAATGATAAAAATAATAATAAAGGAAGGCCAAACCGTAATCCCCCTTCGACCGGTGGGAACCCGGCAGTACGGCGGGAAGAGCCCTAATCTCGCCGAGGGTTCGCGTACGCGGCTGCCGGGATTACGCTCTTCCAGTCGACTAACTCCCTTGTCGCTGAATGCACGCCAAAAAAATGGGCAACGCATACTTTTTGTGGAGAGTTCGGTTTTTAGAGTGAACCACTTTTTATTAGTATTGTTAGGGAGGGTTTTCTTTTTCTTTTTGATTTTTTTTTAATTTCCACGTGATCAAGCTCAGTGAGTGCTGAGTTAGTTTGTGAAAGTTTGCTTTGAAAAAAAAAGGGAGTTTTTTTTGTGAAGCTTTTGGTATTTATTCGGTTTAAGGGTCTTTGAAAGTCAGTCAAAGAGGTTTAGTTGAAAAATTAAATTGTAGAGGAAGATGTATTTTGATGTAGAGTCTTTTCATATTGTGAAATCGTCCGGTTAAGTATGATCGGGCAGAATTTATATTTAAAAAATACAGCGTAGTTTGAGTAATGAAGAAAAAAAAATGTTGCTTTCAAGATAGCCGTATCAGTTTTTTCTGTGTAATTTTCAGATTGCTTAGTTTTTAAATTATTATTTAGATACAGAGTCTTCAAAAAAGTTTGAATCTTTTCAAAATGAGTTTAAATATTATGAATGATACAATTCAAACCTGTAATAGTAAAAGATAAACATAGTAGCAATCGAAACTCATAGAATACAAACCGCCTTCTAAAATTGCATTCTGATAGATCTTTTCATCAAACTGTGTTTTAATTACTTTATATTATACATTTATACTAAGAGTTTTTAAAAAAAAATCCTTTAACCTAGAGTGTGAATTATATCACCTTGATTTATTCCAAGATAAATCATGCAAGAAAGAGTTGAAACTATTCTAGAATACCAATCCAATGAAATTCGCACACTGAAATTTCACCAGAAGAAAGCTTCGTTAAAACCCATTTATGATACGAAATTAATTTTTTGTGATGAAAGCCATTTAATTGCTTAATAATATTGCAAAAAATTTAATGCATTTTGAACTCCGTTTAGATTAAAGTATAACTCGCAGATCCAAATTTTACCAAACATATTTGTCATTTGACAAAAAAATTCTTTTTAATGTTGGAAACATAGTTGTCAACATAAAACATGCTTCACGTCTTTCTCCATATGTTCAACAAATAGAAAATTCGTCATAAACATATTTAAATTTGATACATAAAATTCGTAGATGTTGGTTGCATGCGCGTACAAGAAAAGCACTGATTGGTCTCCCTACTTAATATGAAAATGTTAAGCAAATCTTAATATAATCATAGTTTATCCACAAACAGGAAAAGCAGAGTCTAGTCATTTTTTTTTCAAGGTTCGATGGACCATTAAAACACAAGAGTATGAAACAAAATGAAATGATTAATGAAAGTTATGAGTAGTCATGATTATTTTCCACCATAATCGTCAGGAAGAGTCAGTCAGTTGTCACATCAGCAAGCCAAGTTTCCTATCTCCCTCTTTGAGGAATATACCGCCAATGATGCGAGATGGTTTTTAACTTGGCAAAATAAAAAAAATGCTGTCACATTAGAAGACCTTGTCCAATGAGTTGATCAAATGATTCGTAATAAACTGAGGACATTGGAATTTCAAGTAGCAAGCTGACCAACTGGCATGCCAAAATTGGGAATTTCCAGAATAAATATACAGATATCCCAACCGTTTCATTATTTAAAAGAATATGAAGTTATGATGAACTTCACAGGAGTATAAATGTCTTCTAATATCAAGGTTGGCTGTGTCACGACCATCGTAAACAAGGCCTCACAACTCCCAACGCGTTCAGCCCGTGACGTCACGATTGAAGACGGATTGTCTAGAAAATTCTAAACGCAAGTTGTATGATAGAGTGCGGTAAGTTCACGGTGGTTGTAGTCGTGAAGTGCGGTGAGTGTGTTATTGGTTATGTTTGAAAGTGTTCTGATCCTTTTTTTTCATATTAATTTTAATTTATCGTAATAAAGATGCCTAGTACGTGCTGCGTTCCCAATTGTAAAAGCAATTACTCAAAAAACAGCCCCAATGTTCTTGTATTTTCATTTCCATGCGATGAAAACAGTAGACGAGCATGGATCTCGGCAATAAAGCGGAATAATTTCGTGCCAACTAAATATAGTAAGGTAAGTTTGATTTTTTAATACAGTTTTTAATTAATTCCTTTGAACTGGAAACATTTAAAATTAAATATAACTTTCATTTATCTTTGTGTTTTGCTCTAGATTTAGTTACTTATGCTTCCATAGCTATAATATTGTTTGTTTGAGCTAAATAAAAATTTTCTTTGTTTTATGTTACTTATGATAGTCTTTTTTTAATATTTCTTCTTAATATTTAAAAGTCTTCGTATTGATACCTTTTTCCATTATACTTCATACATATTTTTAAAAATCTGATTTAGGCCTAATTTTTGTTTCTTTTATGTAGGTCTGTGCTAAACATTTTGAACAAAATCAGTTTTTAACTGTTAGCGTAGCATTCAATTCTAATACAGGAGAACTTATTCAAGTACCACTGGAGTATAAAAGGTAATTGTTTCAGAAATTTTTAATAATTATCACCAAAATTTTAAGCACTTAAGTGATATATTGTTATTATGGTCTTTATAAAAAAAGATTAAAATCATCTAATGAATGAATAAACAATTTTTAATTATATACATCACGACTATAGAGTGATTAAATTTATATTTTGTTCTAAAATTTAATGTAAAAAAGTTAGAAACAGCTGTAAAAACAATATGAATTGCATGCTCATATAGGCTTAGAAAATGTAGTTTTTTTTTTGTTTTGTTTATCTATAAATCATCAGATTATATGCAAAGCAATTAATATTTATTATTTTTAAAAATCATTAGTTATATGCAATTCTTAATTATGAATGCATGCAACATTTATAAAAGGCCTGAAAATTTTTAGAAACAATGAAATGCCACTGTTTATTTGAGGCACTTTTTCAAGCATATACAACCTATGTTGTTAACTTTCAGTTTATACATTAAGAAAGCATCTATTCTGTTTTTGATTTTAAATTTTAATAAGTTGCTGATTTCTTTAAATATTAAAAATTAAATTTTTTTTCTAGGCTTGTACCTGGTGCTGTACCTTCAATTTTCCCTAATTTGCCGTCATACTTTTCCTCAAAATCTAAAGTAAGAAGAGAAACTCCAATGGATAGGGCAACACGTAAAGAAATGGAAAACTTAAAAGCAGCTTTAAATTACAGTCTTCAGGACATAGCAAAAAAAGAAGAGAGAGAAAAAATCAATGCTTTTTCTGATTTAATTTTAAAATTCAAAAATTTTACATCAATTACATGGAATATAATTCAAAAAACAAGTGAAATAATTTTTATTTGTTTAGACACTTCTCATGCTCCGAAGGTAAGTCATTCTTTATTAATTTCTTCCAAATTAGAAGCTCGTATAGATGTTGCAGATCACGAGGTTAAAAATCTAGGCAATTTTTCTTTTCTATTAGTTGTAAGCAAAACGGGTACAATTATAGAAATTCTTGATCATTTAGAAAATTTTATGTATGAATTAAAAGGGAAAGTTGAAGTAAAAGATGCAGTCCAGTTAATATCTGACTTATTAAAAGATCTTTCAGAAAATTCTGAAGTTAGCTCGCAAGCAATTAATTTTTTTTTTGATGGAGCAAGTTTCTTTTCTTGGAAATAATAAATATTCACGGAGGTATTCATCTGATATGATATTTTCATCTTTGCTGTACACTATAGCCCCATCCGCATATAAATTCTGAAGAGGAAGTGGGTGAGGTAAAGTAGAACCAATAGACATTTCGAATTTGCAAGAAAGTCTTCCTGTTTTAATGTATCTTGCAGGATATTGCATTTTTTCTATTAAAAAAATCTAAGTGCACTGCCTGTAGATATTTACATCAATTAGATAAAGAGATAAAATTGTCCCCAGAATATGAATATTTAAAAAATTTAGATTGAGGGAAACTGTCTTTTCCACAAAAACATATTTTAAATGCAGTGCTCTATAATTTTGCAGTATTTAAAAAGATATGCGATAAATATGAGTCTGAATTCCTAAAACTTCGTGACCAAAGAATTAAAGTTGCTTCTATTGCATATTCAATTTTAGAAGAAAATGAATTCTGCGATAATGGATCATGTGATGAAGGTCGTCAGTTTCATTCTATTATCTGGAAAGTTGTTTGGTGTTCCACAAATATATTTTTGAATAATTATATTAAGAAAAAAAATGATAATTTATCTTAAGCTATAGTTCAGGAAAAAATCTAGCTGTAAAGAAAGCGGAAAAAAGAAAGGAAAGAAAATTAAAAATTGCTAGTTGGAAAAAGAGAAGGGATGATTAAAATATTTGAAATTAAACTTTCAAACATAACCAGTAATATCAGTTCAATTTGTTTGTTGATTTTTGTCATTTCTTTTAATATTATAATTAACCTTATTTATAAGTTTGTATTTTAACATTATTTAGTATTAAAATTATTTTCATTTGTCTGTGTTAAATGTATAATAAAATTTGAAAACAAAATGTATTTTATTATTGTCTCTGAAAATAAAATTTTATGATTCTCAAAGTGTGATTTTTGCTCATTTATGTATTCTTTTACTATTTTTCCAGATTGAATTGAAATAAATTATAAATACAATGAAATGCAAAACCAAATATAATAAAAGCTAGTTTATTAAAGTGTATGAATTATATTAAGTGAATGCAATTCTTAATGTGAAAAAATAAAAACTTATAGTAATTCTTTTTGATCAATAGAATTATTTGGTGTAAAAGTTAAATTTTATATTAAATACATTAATATTACATTTGAAAGTTCATAAGTAATTTGGAAAGTAAATATTTATGTTAATTTGTTTAAAATACATTTATTATCTGCCACTGCAAAAAAACAAACATCAAAAGCTTGAAGTCTTAATGATTGATTTAATTTTGAACTTTAAAAAAACAGAATATATAATTAAATAGAGATTATCTTTTTTAAAAAGAAAAGAGAAAGATTAAATGATTTTTAATAAAAAATTTCTATTAAAACAGGAAGATAATGAACAATAATACCCCAATGTGTTTATCTTACAAATTTACATTGTGATTTAAATCTTAAAAAATTTGAATGTTTCATTCATTCCCACAGGGGAGAAATAAGCCATCATGAATTTTATGCAAGCTAAATGTCTTATAAGAGATAGTTATTTTTCAAATGAATTTAAAACATTGAGGAAGAAGAAACCGAGATTCCGCTCACGGTAGCCAACCGTCTTCTTCATGTGACGTCACAAACAAGCTGTGAGGCCTTGTTTACGATGGTCGTGGCTGTGTCCTCCGAAGAAGGCATCGAAAATAAAGTATACTGGTATAATAAATGTTCCAATCTTCACGACAGTTATGTCTTAAAGTAGCCCATGATTATTGTAATGACTTGATATCGACGATCAAATAGCTTATTTTTCAGAATTTCAAACAATTCTTTTATTTACAAACATATAAATACATAAGAATCATTTGTTCTATTTTAGGTTAAAATATTTGATATTTACAGAACAGTTGAGCTCTGAAGGTTTATCGTGAAAAGAGTTCGTGAAAGGTGTTAGTCAGCACGGCTACTGCAGGGTGGAGCTTAAAATGCAACAGTCGGCAATCCAAAAAGGTTTCTTCTCTCTTTCAAATAAAAACCCACACTTTATCGCTGTTCAAACTCAGCTTTCTCAGTTCCCGATCTTCGACGAGAGCTCTCTCTAGGCCTTTCGTTCAACAAAAATTTCCCTCATTTTTGGTTACAGCCTGGCATGAGAAATGACCCGCAATGATGCGTTCTCATAGCTGACTGCTGTGGATCACAATGTTTCCTGTTGATAGTCTCTTTACAATGGGAAAACATTTGCCATCCAGATAGATATACACTCCTTTCCCTTGAAGATGCGAGAAGTTCTTCCCAAACAATATTCCTGATGTATGGTCTTTCTACTGAATCACTCATGACCAAATGCGACGACCACTCGGCAAGAAGTAGAATTTCTACCTAACAATCTGGAGGTTTTAACAATAGAGGGCATTAACAGGTGATGAACAACTGGCTAGAAATGCCACTCATCTAGAATGGAGCAGAGGAACTTTACTTTATACATAATTTTAAATCCATCTTATTATCTGTACTATTTTTTTTTCTTGACTATCGGAGCTTGGAAAAAAAGCTCCCGTTTTTCGTATAAAAAAGAAACAATGCTGCCAATGCATTTTTCACAAAGAATTTTTTTCTTTCAGATATACAAAAGATAGTCTTAGTTTCCCAAATATAATAATCACCAAATTTAGTTTCAGAAATTTGTAAAATTATGTACCTGAAATCTGAAGAAATAACGAAATTAGATGTAAATGAAATGTAAATATAATAGGGATAATTGCTGCATTTAAGAGTAAATGTTAAAATACCAGAACAATTCCTAAAAACGTTGAATAGGCAGATAACTTGTCATGATTGAATGAAACATTAATAGGGGTAAAGCATACAAAAATTTATTTCAGAAGCTCAAAAAACTTTTCTTATCCAAGAACATAATACTAGAAATAATTTAGAAGATGCATTTTTTAAAGCAAAAGCAGAATAATTCGTAGATTTGTGTTTTAATTATGGGTTAACTCAGGCCTCTTCCACTTTTCCATTCTCCTGTCGTTGATTCAGATCTAGCTATGCTTCACTATTTCCTCTTTGCAGTTAAGTATTCGTGAGGTAGGCTTCGGGCTGTTGAATAATGCAATTTGTTGTATTCTGAAGGTTAAATCTATAGAGTTCAATGGTATTTTTAATGGATTAGAATTAGCTTCAATAAAATATCAATGTTTCTCAAAATCGACAGATTTTTTTGTCCTCAAATTCAATAATCATTTTTAATTTTACATATTCAAAATAATTCGTCCATATAATTACTAAAATTATTATTTTTATTAGTTAAAAATGTATAATTCGTTATATATATATATATATATATATATATATATATATATATATATATATAAAATTTAAAATTATTATCATCTAAAAATAATTTCAGACAGTAATAATTTTTATACCATAACGATGTAGATCTGCAGAAGCAAAATCACTAAGCAAAAAATTAAATCCTCAGAAATGAAATTACCGATTCAAACTGTGAAATTACCGATTCAAACGAAAATGTTTATCAAAGTAGACTTCAGAAATTTTTAAAAATTATTTGATGCTTCTAAATGTGTATTTTTAATTATTATTTGCTTATTTATGTGTGTGTTTTGCAAACAAATGCCAAAATGCTCTGAAACTTTATAAAAAAATAATTCATAATGTCAATAGTTGCACAACGTAACTTCTCCAATCATGAGACAGTAACTAATTTCTGAAATATTGTAGACAATTGTTTTGTGTATTTTCTGAAAAGTGAATACTCAAATGTCTAAATCATTTATATTTTGTGTTATTTCAGCCAATAAATATTGCTGTAGTCTTTTGTTCTTGATGGACCTGCATAGTCTTTGGAGTGTATGATAATACAGGTAGGAGTTCGTGCTGTTTCTTTGTTCGAGGAATTCAACAAGTGGAGGACCTTAGACGTTAACTTAACGGCACTCTTTATAAGAGCTTCAGTTCTCTCCTGCCTATTCTGGCGCAAGCACATGCTCCGATCTACGCCACAGATTCCAATCGCATCATTCTAACGCCATTCTCCCACAGCGGTATAGGAAAGTATGTTAACAGTTACGTTGTAACTGTTTGATTTGAACACTCCTTACATCAAGTATACTTTACATATTAATGTATTAAACAACTATTAAATATTCACCCCTATCACGGCTAAATGTTTATGCTTTGAATATCGCAATTTTAAATGACTTCCCACTTTATTAATGGCTTGTCCCTGGCAGGTTCGCCAGCCAACAAATGGCATTTACTTGAAATGCTCCTTATTTAGCAAGAAAAAGAGGAAACCCATAAATTGACACCTCGGTTAATTCTAATTGCAGAAAATGGGATTTTTCTGTTTTTAAAATGTTAGATATATTTTTATAAATACAATTTGGAGAATTAAAAAATAAAAATTGTTTAAAAATTTAAACTTTACAATTTTTTAGAAAAACATTTATTGATTCAAAACAAAAATTAGATATCATTTTTCACATCATTAAAGGCTTTTTTCCAGTTAAAAATACACAAGTACATACAATTTTCACGTTAGCTGCAATTGTATTGCTTGAATAATTATTGTTTTATTCAATTTATTATTATTAACCCTCGATGCTTCTCATTTTAAAACAGTTGCGAATCAACAAATTGAGATTTTTTCAAAGATTAGTTAATTCATTAAATTTAAATAATTTTTTATATATTTTAAATAGAGTTTTAGCAATTTATTAGGAAAATTGAAATCGACAGGCATTTGCTCAATCGGTAAAATGTAAGGATTTCAGAATTTTTAACGTAAAGGTGAAGTATGCGAGTTCAATTTTTGAGCAAATTAATAATTTTTTGATAAATTAAATAATTTTGGTTTTATATGGGGGGGGGGATTTTCTCTTATATAAGATATTTAGCAGGATATAAATTTATAGATATAAAATAGATAAAAATATAGACTTAGAAATAAATACCGTCAGTGGCGAAGCATGTAAATAGCTGGAAAATAAATTTATTTTGCCACTTAATATTGTGATTCTGTCATATTTATATTAATTGTCATATTTATATTAATTGTCATATTTATATTATATTTTATTACTTAATAAAAAGTAACTAAAATAAAAAATTTCTTTGTTGACCTACGTAAGAATTGACGTACATTTTAAAAAATATTACTTGTTATATTATAATATTTTTTTAAAAAATATTATAAAAATATTATTTTTACTATATATGCGAGACAGTAATAAAGTAATAATAACTGAACACTATTTTATTGAATTTGCTGAATCTTTTTTTCTTTGATTCAATGCAATTAATACACAATTGCGCAATTTAACAACATACGTTCTCTCTATATCCATATATTTGTTTCAATAAACTATTATTATTCAAAAAACACCGACTTAATGTTATACCATCCTATTATTTTCATAAACAATGTATATCTTGAATACAATTATTTATAGTTAATAATCAAAAAAAATTCTTATATAATATCAAATGCATAAATAATATTTTAAAATCCCAAATAAAAGAGTTTTTAGATACAGCTCATTTATTAGAAATATGTTTACAAAATCTGTTTCAAATAAGTAAGATAGAGACATACGCCACAATATTATCATATTCATTTGCAGCTTATCAGTAGTGCCTTTGCTTATGCAAAACTTCAAAGATATCTTACTATTTCCCATCTCCCACGTATGCATAAATATGTAGATGTCCGCCTGCAGTGTTTTCTTCACCACTTCGGGCACGTCTCCACCCCATCCAGGGGCATTATTCCCCGTATTATCCTGTCTTGTGCTCATTTCAGCAGCGTCAGCCCCTCCGTCGACATTTATCCGCCCCGTGTCAGGCTAGAACAAATACGAAGGCCGCCCCGCGTTCACTTTTGCGCCCCGAAAATACGATTAGCGCGTACAAGAGGACAGGCAAACGGGAGAATCATCAGGATCCGGGAATTGGATTTCGAAGGTAGGAAATTAGATATCTGATGCAATTTTCCACAGAGAATCGGGACGAAGATTTCTGGCTCTGTTAACCAAGGCCTGGAATTTGCAAGGACACAGATTTCTCTTTTTTTCCCCCTTTTTCCCTCTCCCTTTCCCATTCGTGGCGGGGAATTTTCTGTGACTAAGATAAAATGATATTACTCGGATTTCTCTTCGGATAAATCTTATGTTCTCGTTTGTTTTTCTTGCTAATACTTTATTCGTATATTTGAGAGTTTCGGAGATTTGAAGGGTTTTGGGTATTGTGTCTTTTAAGGTTGAATTCAAGTATTGATAAGGACTAACGTTGGAGTTCAAAAAATATAACGCTCTTGTTAGATAATATATGTTTTCAATATGTTGAATTAGTTTATGCATTTTAAATATTTGTGACTAGACTCTTTTGGATACCAACTGATTTTCCCTTTAATGTCAATTAAATCATCTATGTTTTCATGTTTATGATACCTCAAACTGACAAACATTAAATTCGTATTATTCGTATTATTATTTCAATAGTCTTTCATGTATTCTTTTATTGTATGAATTTATTTAATGAAAATCGATTCTTTGGCATCTTAGCATTATTATTAGCATTATATTTATTTATGAAACATCAGTTTTTTATGTAATAAAAAACTAATGTATGTAAACTATGTAAAAATAATGTAACATCAGTTTTTTATTCGCTTTAAAAACTACATAGATACTCAATCGAATCATTTAGTTTCCAACAATAGAAGAAAATCAAGCGATCAAGTTTTTGATGAAACAATGAAAAAGATTTCAGTTTTATTATCAAAAATGAAATTATTTTTGGGAAATAAAATGTGGTATAAAAGTTAAATTAAACGTAGATTTTAAAAAAGCATACATTTACTAGATTAACATAATTGAAAAGATAATTTTTCAGACTTTAAAAGGATGTAAAATTTTTTGTGCAGAAATATTTTTGTAAGGTATTGCAAAAAAAAAACCCCCATCGAAATTTAGCTTGTTTTTTATTAATTAAAATTTTAATTGAAATTTCAAAAAATAAAAAAACGTTCCAAACATTACCACCCCTCATGATACATCTGGCCAAATTTGGTAGTTCTAGATCATATGATCTGGATTGTAAAGCAGAAAAAAAAACAACTTCTTCTTTATTATGAGTAAAGATTGTTTCTAAAATTATGTCAGATGTTTGAGTTATCATTCTTACTATGCATATTTGGTGTATTTTATCATTTCTATGAATGAAAAAGTCATTCAATATTCGAAAGAAAAATTCAAAAATCTCTTTTTTATTTTTCGTAAATGAAATACAAATGCAAAGAGAAAACATTGTAATCGCCAGGAAAATTCAAATAGAGATTTTTGATGTCTTCGCGTTTCAGCACTTCAGAATCAGGTGTCTAAATATGTCCAGGCGTCGTTCAGTCTGTTTGTGAATACAACTATAAAACCTTTCACGCTAAATAGATGAAATTTAGTGTATTGATTTGACTGAATTTGTCGATTTCCATCAAATTTTGATCGACATCCATTCGAAGGAAGTATGCCTGTCTAGTTCAAGTAAATAACCGTACCAGAAATAAGCAAAATAACAAACATACCCTCAAGTAAGTAAAACACCAGAACTACAAAACGCAAAGAACTAAACTCACAAAATTTGATTTAGAGATTTAGCATTTATAATGTATATCCTTTCCAGTTTTGGAGTCAAATACTCCAAATCCTTCTTCCTTCTTTTCAATCCCTCGGCCAATCTGATGTTTTGCATTTATGTAAATGTAAAAGTTTAAGCATAGGCTTTAATAAATTTTATTTGAAATGTGATCTCATGACTAAAATTCTACTTGTTGACGAATTTTGGTCCAGTTTGTGGTAAAAATAAGCATTTAAAAATATTTTTACTATACTTAAACCTAATTTCACTTTATTGTGTTAAGAAACATACAACTCTCAAGTGTGAAAATAAAAATCTGAGATTTGTGATGTTTATAATATTTGTGTTATATTTGTATTTATGTGATTTGTGATGTAAAAATCTGAGATTTGTGATGCTTGCTCATTTTCCTCAATAAAATGTGGGTAAATGGGAAGGAAATTAGCACCTTTATCGTGAGAATGTGAGAACTTCCTGGAGAGCTCACTCTGATTATTTTAGGAATTTAAAAATCTGCTGCTGATATATCAAATAAGTGCCTGGAAAATTCATTATTTTCCACTTCTTTCAATTTTGACGTTGATTAAAAAAAGCATTATTTTTATCAATGATTTCAAGTCTAAGCTTTCATTTTAAATTTGAATAAAATGCAAATATTTTTCCGAAATAAAGAATAAAACGTTAATCAAAATAGTGATTTATTGATTAGAATTTATTTCTGAAACTTATTATATTGCTTTAAGTCATAAAAGAATATTATGTTTCCTTTGACTTCCAGTATTTTTTATTAATTAACTGACTTGGATAGCACACTTGGACAAGACTCCCATCTGTATCAAAATACCAAGGAAAGCAAATTCTCAAATTTATCCATGCAAAACACTTTATTACACTTTTCACAACTAGCTTTCACCCACGTCAATTCACAACAACTCACAGTTACTATATCTATCTCAAAATTGCACTAATGCTTCTTCAAAATGGAGTATTAATATATTTGTAGAGGCAAAATTCCCTGACAAGTTGATTATTGTTTGTCTTTGCTGTGAATTTCTTAGGCACAATCTGTATTTTTTACGAGTTCTGAGCGAAAATATTTTAAAGCATAATTTATGATAGTCATTAAATCCCTATTATGCTAAACTTACTCCAGTTTTGTTTATATATTGTTAAGAGCATTCCTAAATGAAATATTGAAATATGGGAACATTTCATTTATAATTAACATAATTAGTTGATGTAGAACGGTTCTTAAATGTGCGCTAACTAAAAATATATGTGCTGTCGTGTAAAAATTTTATAATCCCACTCTAGGTTAAATTATGGAAACTGAAATGCATATTTAAATAATAAAACATTATTTTAGACCTCGGTTTTTATGTAAAATTAAGATTTTATAACAACAATGGTCCAATTAGGACCTGTTGGCTCTTATAATAGCAAGGCTTGGTGGCACAAGAGTTGTATTTGTCTGTTTTGCCATTTTTGATTCTTGTAGTCATATTAATTGATATTGTTAAAACATCATATTAGTCATTAAATTAAAAATTCTTTAATTCTAATAATAAAATATAAATCATATTAAATAATGGGATTAAAAATGGATTTATATAGAATAATGAACACCAGGAACTTCAGATTTCATTTCCACTATCCGCCATCTTCTACAAGCCACCAACCATGCTCTTAATTTTTTTATCCAGCGCTTGGTGACACAAAAGAAACATCAAACAATTTATAACATTCTAGACCTCCTTCACTGGCCGAATAGAATAAAAATTACACAAGTCTCTGGAGCTCTAATGGACACACAAGAGGGTCTCGAATCTCACGCGAGGCTTGTTTGCTAAAGGCGAGATAGATCCATGTCCAACGATCACATTGTTGACTTTTATCGACTTATTGCCTTTTTTCTCTTGCCTCATTTCCTCTGGAGACCACAAGTCTAATGTTAGTGTTTGTTTTGGGTATTTCTTTTTTACTCCAGTCGTCATGTGATCTTGTTGACTCCTTCGAATATTTCTGGGCATGTTCGCATTGCGTGAGCCTCCTCGGCAGAGTGTCTACAGGACAAGCCGATGAGGAACTTATCGACAATGTATATGTCGATCGGTACCCTATAAAAATTAATAATAGGGTTTTCGTAAACTATAAATTGGCACGCTTCGTAAACTGAATATTTTTTTTTAATTCTCTGGTGTTTGGATAACTAAGAAAAGAGAATTTTTTCTTAGTTCATCTCTCACGCAAAGGATGGGTGAAATCCACGCGTGAAAGTCATTGCCAGGAGTTTTGTTATCATATTTCGCTTGTCTTCACTGTTGTTACTGTTAGAATTTTCACTTAATCCATAAACTAAAAAATTTCTCTGAGACATAACATGTGCAACAGGGCTAAATTAAAAAATGTGAAACAATCTCCATTCTGCAACTTTTGAAATGCATTAATATGCCAAATAGTGTACATAAGGTTTCGTCCATTATTGTGAAATATTTGTTATTATTTGGCAGGATTTGGTGGAAAATGTCGAAAAATCAGTACTGTATTCTTTAGTTTTAACTACAACAGAACTGATTTAAAATATGAAACTATTGAGTAAGGAAATTTCTATGAGAAGTTGAATTTTTTTTTCGACTTTTTTGCATATTAAAATGATTTAGAGCCTTCTTTTCCCTTCTTCTATTTTCCTGCGCATCTTCTAAACATATAGAGGGAGTAAAAAATTGTAATGAAGAAAGATATAATCCCTCAAAATTCCGGGAAATTCACAAGTGGTACATATTTAGTTTTTTGAATTAAATTTCTATTAAAATGTTTTAAATGCAAACGTAGCAAGCAAAAATAGAAAAAGTAGATAAATTGTGCATAAATTAGTTATTTAATTTATACTTTTAAATCTTATTAAACACTACAGGAAAAAATCCATTTATTATTAATTGTTGAAATGCCATATAGACAATATTCCAAATAAACAAGCCTCCCAAAGCGATTACTTAGTAACATATTTCTACTTATAATTAAGACAAATATAAATGTGTTTGTGCGAGTGGTAGAACGTTACACCTAAACCCACCAAATCTAACACAAATATATATTTCACTGCGGAAAAAGTGTACCATAGGATTTTTTTTGAAATTTTAATTAATTGAAATTTTGACATTTTTTTCACTGTAACTTCCGAAATTATTAAAACACAAAAATGATTTTTATATAATCTTAAAATTTTATGATTTTCTTTCCAATGTTGCCGGTTTTTTCTGTATTTTTTATTTCTAATACATTTAAAAATATTTTAAAGTTATTTTTCAACGACATATTTCATTGTAGATGCGATATTCAAATCATTTCATTATCTAATCCTAATTTTCTTTACATTACTGGTAATCAAAATATGATGATTTGATATATTTTTGGCTCTTTCGCATTAACTATAATTTTAAAAAAATTCTGAAATAAATTTTGGGGAAATTATCAATTTAGGTTAGGTTTAGCTTCAGAACTAACCAATACTGAAATTTTTTTAAAGTGCACACATTTTCAAAAACTGTAGCCCTTCCCCGAAGTACAGTTAAATATATAAAAATACAGACTAAAATTTACGAAAATGTATAACACGATAAACTGAAAAATTTAAGGCATCTGAAATAGTATAAAATATAAGGCTATCAAGTTTATAGTTACTAAATACATACTAAAAAAATAAAACCATGCTATACACAATATTTATTCGAAATTTTTGAAGTCTTTTAATCCTAGAGAGGCAATAGTAGCCAAATATTGTTAGTATATAGCAAAAGTTCAAGTTAGAAATCAAAATAATGCTACAGAAAAGACAGCCTTTTCTTAAGAAGTAAGCTCCTCATTTTAAGGCTATTTAAAAGGTGATGAATATCATTTAAAAGCAAATTATATGTTGTAGTTTGGACAGTATTTATTTCAATAAAAATATACATAATTCTAATATATATAAATAATGAAGATATACTCTCTAACTCTTATAACTATTTATAAACTATATAACTCTTTATAAATGATGAAAATATTTAGTTAAATTAAACAATTTGTTGAATAATGTTTAAATGTTATGAGTTGTTGTTACTAGTACTTAACGTTTAATGATGTGCTGTTATTAGTAGCACTTCACAACAGCGCATCATGAGGAAATTACCTCATTTTTTTCTAAATGTTGCTTACCTCTCATCAAAAGTTATCGCGCAGTGAAGCAACTTCTACAGTCTCTTCGATTACTATTAAAAGTCAATTTTCTGAGGCCAGTTATGATCAATTTGACTTAAAACTGGCCGAAAATGATCAACTGATTATTTTTATTTTTCTAATTTTAATGTTATTTGTTTGTAACGTATTCTGCTTTTCCAATAGTCTTTCAACGTTATTTAGATTTAAAAGATAAATCATCGGCTGCGAGAGTAAAATGAAACTTAAAAATGATGTAGTATCCGAATTAAGTTACGCATTACCACAAGTTATTTTATCGATTATTCAAAAGTTACTAGGTAATGCTTGATTTCATAAACTGAAAGGAATTAATACTCTACTTAAAATTTAAAAGATAACTTAACAGATATATATTTATGATTAATAACAGTTTTTATAGTAGAATTAAAAGATAAATCCAATGATTTGTAATTCTTTTTTTTTAATGGAATCCATTATGCGTTTTTTTCTCTAACCCCTTAACTGTTTTTCTTTTACTATCTAATAAGATGACATTTTCTATTTTGGAAATATTTTCTTATCTGATTCAAATGGAATTACATTGATTACTTGACCTATCTATGCAATTCGATGTAATTTTAGTAATGAATTATAATCATTATGAATAGCATATTTTTTGCTTACAACTATCAAAATTCGATAAATTGATAGACGTATGGCACTCGAACAAAATAATTAAGGGGTTAAAATGCAAGCCATTTTTTATAGATATCTTTATTGATTGATATTTTATTAGAATATTTTTCTTACGAAAAAATCATAGATTTTGCAAGTACTAGTTGAAAATTTTATCGCATTTATTCTACATAATTTGGATATATCTATTACAGAGTGTGCTAGAAGGGCAATGGCAGCTTGTTGATGCGATCTCAGATTCGTGAATTCCAGACTTGAAAAGGGCACACCTCAAAATCTGGATGTTCGTATGTCTACCATCAGAAATCTAAGGTTTTTTCACGTGTTGGGGGAATTTGGAGAAGGTAGTTTGTCGGTTCTTGCATCGTTCTTATCATGTAGTAAAAGTTAAAATATCCTTTCTGAAATAATCATCATGCTGCTTCAATATGAGATATTAATTTAATTAAAATTCACCAATAAAGTAATACATGCTAATAGTAATTGTTTTTGTAGCTAAAAGTCATGGAATTAATCATATATACAGCAAATAAAAATTCTCACTTCGTTGTGAAAGCGTTTAGATATATATCTTCAAACATTACTTACAAATAGATATATAAAATTAAAAGCATAATATTGTAACGTTCCGATCTGGTCCTATCAAATATAAGGTAGCGTTTTAAATTAATTACTTTATTTACAGCTTTAATTTACAGAAAAAATACTATTTATCATCTAGGTTAAATGAAAAGTCCATGTAGAACATCACAAGAATAGTTCCTCGAGATATTTTGGAGAAACTCACGAGAACACCTAACCAGCAGTCTAAGTCTCTCGCTGGTCGCGGGTTAGCTCCAGGAATCCACTGAATTCCTCAGGTGGAATCATCTCTCGTACGATCGGCTTTCATCGATCACCTCTCAACCTCTTCACCAAAAAAACTCCTCGTCTCTTCTCCCTTTTCTCTCCAAAAACCTTGCCTTTTCTCTCTTCCTTGGACTCTGCATCTTCTCCACACTGGAGCATTTGGACTAGTGACTCTCCAATCATCGCTCAGCAAAACTTGAATGATCTACAGTTTATCATAGGAATGTTCGTAAAATGCTCACTACGGGAAACAAAGCAGGCTGCACATCTATGTCGCAGACACGATTAGTGCACGGGTGGTCCTTTATCTGGACTCCCTCCAAAGGGCTAGATGTCCGTTCTTAGAAGGAGGGTTCTCAACCTGTCCATCATGATCAGGCCAGGAAGGAGCCGAATCATTACAATATCAAGTTAAAATTTTATGATGCCAACCAAACAACACAATCATCCGCTGTTAGATTAATAATAATTAACATTATTTTCAAAGTTAGAGATGGTTAAAATTCAAATTCTTAAGCATGTATGTTGTTAATTAACAATTGAACGTAATACAATTTAAAACAAGTCATATGATGCAATTTTTTTAAATGAGAATGTTTATTTCCATGATTATTGTTTTTCACCAATAGTTATCGAAATTTGCTTCTATTTGCTATTATTTGCTATGTACTATAAAATCTGTAATAAGATTTAATGTTAACTAAATGTATGATTTAAAATACTTGTTGAAATAAAAAAAAACAAAGGGGTTCAATAAAAAGCAAAAAAGGTTTTGGATTCTTTTTCGCCACGCAGAAAGTAATCAGATAAACCATCTACACTCCGATTCATCACATATGTAAAAAGCGAGAACTTTTAACTTAATTTTTCAAAAATTTTCCATGGGAAGAAAATTGGCAGAATCTCTCATTCAATAAAGAATATAAACGACTTTTCTTCATATTTTATAAGAAAATGTAATAAAATATTCATTGCAAATGTAAAAAACAGAAATAAAATCAGAAATACTTGTTATTGGTTAGGAAAATGGTTTTTTTCTTTTCTCTCTCTTGTGGAATTTTGAAATTCTAGATTGGCGGTATTATTTGCTAAGGGACGATATATGATACTGAAAAAACAACTTGCTGAAAAATGAACCGCAGCTTCTAAATCTTCTGCAATTTCTGAAATAAAATTTGATACAATTTGTCCTTGAAATTACATAAACTGTTATCACGGGTGTTTTTATGCATTTTATTTTTCTTAAATCCATCATCCAATAACTGTGCTTTCAAGTTTTAGGAACTTGGTAACAAAAGTGTTTTTTTTTTAAAAAAAAAACGTTTATTAACAGCATAAAGAAACCAGCAGGCCACGTGTCAAACGATTTGACATTCAATCCGCCCTGCCGCAACCCCACCCCTCCTTCTAGGCACGTAACTAGATAGCCCCGGCCCTCTTGCTCTTTGACTGAGCCGAATACACAAGATCACGTGACCTGTAAGTCACGTGCCCCGTTGCGGAAAGTGCACATCTATTGTCATATGACAGCTCATTCAATTTATTACGAAAAATTATTCTTTGTTTTTTCGATAATGCATTCACGAATATACGCCAAAAAAGGCAGCAAAAAAATGATAGCAAAACAACGCAGATTAAAAGCAATATCGCAAAAATTTCGTTAGCTATAAACATTTAATGATGACATTAAAATATTTTTTTTTATTAATTTCATGGATAAGTTGTTGATGATTTTATGACGCAAATGCAGATTTAGCCATACCATGCCAAATATTTGTGCAATTTATTTCATGAAAGTAATCATACGATGATAATAGATTTTCAAGGATATGGTTTTCAATAATTCTATTCATTTTTCGTTATTTGAGCAAAATTTTAGTAATGGTGTGCACTAACGTTCAATAAAAACACACGTTTTTCAATATAAAGGACGTTCTTATTGTATATGAGGTTAATACTACATATAATCGTTTTTTATCAAATCCTCTGAACCTGGAGTGACGTATTCAAATATATATATAAATATTCGTTTATAGTTTATTTATTATTATATAGTTTAATAGATTATATAGTTTAAATATTATATAGTTATTATTATATGGTTTAGTTGGATTATATAGTTTTTTATATAGTTTATAGCTATATCATATTTATTATATAGTTATATAGTTTATAGCTTTATGTAGTTTGTATTATATAGTTATATTGTTTATAGATTATATAGTTTAAAGCTATCAGATTTTAAAATAGAGAATTGATGAATCGTCCATTTGCAACCAGTGGTAATAATTGGAGTTCGTAAAATTTGTTGTTTCGCTTACAACAATCTCGATGCCAATTTTACAGTAAAGATGGGTTTCATTTTTTTTTTTTTTTTTGTATAGGCTAAAGCGATCTAGATTGATTTAAACTTAACTACGCTTTTAGTATAATTCTAATTCTATTAAACAGCCATAAAATGCCGTTGTTTGCAACTGAATTAAGAGAGAAAAATAAATAAATAAATAAGTATTAGTTTTTGTGTTAAAAACAAAATTGCAATTCTTAACAATTACAAATGATTACCTAAACTGAATCAGTGCGACGATGCAGTGCAGAAGAACATTTCGCATCCTTTTCTTTGTAAAAGTTTGAAAAATCATGAGTTTTCCCTGAATAACTAAACAATAAGCATTTGCAATTCCTACAGAAAAGAATGTGTTGAAAATAATTACCAACGATCTTAAAAATAAGTCAATAATTTTGAAATCTAGCATAATCATTTAGTAGATTATAAAAAGCATGTATGTAAGAGAATTGTTAAGGAATAATTGGCACACTTAACAATTAACACTTTTTATATGGTTATTTTAAAAATAAATCATAGCTATACATTGAATAAAGTTTTTTTTTATTTCACATGATGAAAAATATAATTGATTTTACCGATTCGATTATTCTAGTTAATTGATTAATATTATTAAAATTATTAGATCTCAAAGAGATTATATTAGGAAGCAGTCGCAGAAAAACTGACTTTTATTCATTTCAACAGATTTTTTAATTTAAACATTTTTATTTTTATTTTAAGCTACTTTCATTTTTAAAAAAAAGTTTGATACTTAAAAAATATTAATACCTTAACTTCAGAGCTTTTTTTTTCCAGGTTTACTAAACTATAATATCAGAAATGGGAAACATAAATTTTCCATGAATAACTAAGCAATAAGCATTTGTAATTCCTACAGAAAAGAATGTGTTGAAAATAATTACCAACGATCTTAAAAATAAGTCAATAATTTTGAAGTGTAGCGTAATCATTTAGCAGATTATAAAAAAGCATCTATGTAAGAGAATTGTTAAGGAATAAGTGGCTAAAAATAACAACTCAGTTAACAACAGTTAATCATTCGTTGCATTAAAAAAATGCCGAGTGAAAAAACATTTCTAAATCCTTATTACAAAATAGAATCAACTTATATCTTATGATAATAATCATGCTTAAAAATTTAGCAAATGAAATTTTATCTCCAAAAAAACAGAGCTTTTGAAATTTTAAAAGATGAAAATGAAAACTGAATAAAAGGAAAATGAATTTTAAGCCATTATTATTCATTATAAATATGAGTTAAATAATTTTTAAAATGTTAAATATATAGCTTTGATATTTTTACACAATGACTAAAAGATTAAGGACAATGAAATAAAATCAAGATTGATATCTTGACTTTGAATACAGAATTACCTTAAATTAACATGTTTATTCACAGGAAATTCAAAATTGAAGATTATTAAGCATAATAAAAAATAACTGGAAGCATACATAAATAAATATTATATTTGGCTTAAAATACCATTTTTGCTGTAAACTATTATTTTTAAATTTGGAATAGTTTATTATTTCTTTAAATAATTAATTGAATGATATATATATTAATATCGCAATAAATTGCAAATTCATTAATTTAATAAAAATGAAAAAAAACATTTTTATTAAATTAATGAAATTTAAAACAATATTTTAAAACTACTTTCTTGCTCTCATATATAAAGAAGGATAGAGATTTTTCGTATAAAAATAGTCATGCTGTTTATAAAGAAGTACGTATATCATATGTTTATAAAGTCATGCTGGCTATAAAGTTCATTTAAAGAAACAACATAGAATATTGAAAACTGTAAGAAGGAATCAATAAAATTTTTTATTCAAGAACTCCCATTTTTCTATAAATAAATCCCAACATACTATTCAAACTAAAACATTTGCATTGTGCTCCATCTCCACAAGGACAAAGAACACCACTTGTTACATGCACCGCTCGAGTAAAACAAGACGAGAATACGGTTTGCCGGACAATATAGGACGCACTTCTGTGGGTCACGTGTCAGCCCGGTCCCCTTTCGTCATACGAACCAGAGGCCACTTTGGCCCCGGAAATGGGACGGATATTGTCCCAGGGAGGGGCCTTCCCTTTTCCTCGCGCCCGGATCGACAAACAATAGGAGACCGCCGCCGGATAATTTGGCCGGAAGTTTTGAAACGGTCCGGGAGTGTGGAGTGAAAAAAAATCCGTCTGGTATAGAATTGTGGTCTTATGCGATTATCTGCCCCTTTTCAACAACAATTGGCCACCAATTTGTGAAGATTGCTCTTTTGAAGAATTGTCATTATTGGAGAATTTCTTCATTATTTTGTGGCAACGTAAAGGCTTAAAAAGATAAGAATGGTAAACAATTACGTGAAATGCTTGTCAAGTAATGATAATGTAAAAGAATGATTTCCTTAAAAAGTTAGTCAATGTTTTAAATTGTTGTTTCATGTAAATAAAAATATATCTGAATTAATATAATTAACATTCTTATATCTTTTATTTAATTCATGTAAATAAAGGATACAAGAACCTTATAAAATTAAAAACAATCTTTAAATACAATCGTCAGATAATTCAGAAACATTAATTATCAGAAATAAAATTTAATTATATTTAAATTAATAATTTCAATCAACCAACAATTAAATAAAGCATTTTTTTTGAACGAATAGACTACATTTTTTGAAAACAATTATTGAATTGATGAAATGCAAATGAGCATTTATAAAGAAATAATGTAAACCAACCAGACTACATTAAAAATCACAAAATGGTCTTATATTAGGTTGTTCGGAAAGTAATTCCGTTTTTTCCTGACAAAGGATTTAATTGCATTTTTCGCACCCAATTTCATACTTAAACCGCAAAATCATTTTATGTTTTAAGAGCTGATATAGCAAGGCTTGAGTGTGAAAAAGTGCAGCTGATTCTTCGCAGTAGTTTTTGGATGGTGCCCTTTTAAATATGGAGAGCAATAAACAGCATTTTCGTCATTTTTTTCTTTTTTGCTATAAAAGATAAAAATGCTGTTCAAGCCAGAAATAAATTAGCCAATATGTGTGGAGAAGATGTGTTAACAGTACATCAGTACCAGAACTGATTTGCAAAATTTTTCCTTCAAATGAGGAGGCCAAAAACCACCTCGATCAGTTTTTTTTACAGCAAAGACCAAAACTTTTATGAGCGTGTAATCATGTTACTACCAAAAGGTATTAGACCAGAATGGCAAAAGGTATTAGACCAGAATGGCAATTTTATAATTTAATAAATAATTTATTCATTAAACGAAAATTTCTTTTCATTTTGACACAAAAATACGAAATGACTTTCCGAACGACCTAATAGTTGTTTAATATTTATCTTCTTTTACATGATCATTAATATTACTTAATATCCTCAGTATAAATTTAAACAGAAAAAGATTTAGCTATTTATTGAGAAACACAGTAAAACTTTTGTTAACTCCTATTATTTTTTATCTGATTATAACATATCTCTGTATGCCTATACTATTATCCTTTTACAGACTATAAATATTTAATAAAAGTAAATTTAAAATTGCAATTTTTCTTTGAAGGATATGGAAAATGTTTTAGCATAAATTACTTGCATTTGTTTTTTAAAAAGGAATTTGGAAGACATAATGTATTTCTAGTCCGAATTCAAATTTGAATTTTTAAATGAGAAATTCTATTGCATTGATAACTATTTGCATACTTACGATTACTGTATTTGAAATTTGTGGAATTTCAATCTTTCTGTGTCCAAAACAAAATATGAAAAGTTGTTGACTAAAACTGAACCTGATTATCTGATAGTGGTTCAAAAATTAAAATTTGCTGAAAAAATTGTAAAATTAACTAATAATATCTACTTTATATATTGATCCCGAAGGAAATTCTATAAATAATTTATGAAAAAAATAGAAGAACTGTTCATGCATCTATCATACTACTTTGTCATTTACAACATTTTTAAAGAGGTTTGAAGTAAAATAATTAATAAAACATTCTTTTTCTGTATTAAAACAAAAAATTCAATTTATTTCGGCCACAGTTGTCCTCTGTTTTTCACATCTAATTTTTAATAAAGAAAAATGTTCATTGAAATCTAAATTAACAGAACTTTAAATTTAACTTTACATTTATGTACAAATGTTAGTAAAAACTATATCCCGAATAATGTTTCTTATATGTGTGCATTTAATTATTACGGTCAATGTCATGTCAAAATCACTACCATGGCAGCTACACAAAAGTTTTCTGTCCTGTAGTCGAAGTGCATATTCTGCAACGTGAGGCTTTTGAATGGTCAAAGCATTAGCAACTAAAACAACAAAAGTTATTTGGGATGTACAATTTTCCATTGGATTATCAACCATTCAGTACATTATTGTGCACTAATGGACTGTAGTAATTTAGAATTTAATGCATTTGGGTAATCGAGTAAGTATGGATAGGTGTTTAATGTTAAGGATCCACTTAAAACCCATAGAATATGAGTTCCTCATAGGCCTCACAGTCAAAAGAATTTCACCTAATTAGGAAAAATCATTTTGTATGAAATATTCTATTAACCTTCAGACATCAATATTATCATTTAAACATCATGAAATATTTATCAATATTGAAAGGTCAAGCTTCTTTTCCTTGATAAATCTTTCCGCGTTTATCCATTTAACTGACGAGTAATTCTAGAGATTCCAAGTTGAGGGTTATTGTGGTGAAAGGAAAAAAGTTTAAATTATACAAAAAAATCTTTATTTATTAATTTGAGATCTATTCGCTTGTTTTATTTTAATACGCATCCTTATAGTTGTAAAGAAAAATGTTAAACGTAATTTTGTAAGAGCAAAATGTTAAAATAAATTAGCCTTTAATTTGTGAATTCACACTTTATTTATTGCCTTTTAAGACATAGGATAATTTGAAAAAGAATATTTGACCTCGATTTATTATTTCAACAATGACCATCTATTACAAATAAGAAAAAGAGAAACTCATATGCATATGTGAATTTACCTTCTTCTCAATGAGACATTATATCGTGGTACAAATGCATTTGAGGAAATGTAAGTGTCCGGGACTCCCGTGTCTTTTTATTTGTTTCAGTCTACTTTGAATTCGGGTCTTGTACCCGAGATTTCACCGTCGAAACCATGGACAAGGCTACACTCACTCTGAATGGAAGGGCGGAGTCCTGGAACACACACACGGAATGCATTCATCAAGGCTGGAGGGGAGGTCGCCCAGAAGAATTGTCGCTTCATCTGCATGTCGCGTGCATCCAAATATTCCGCTGTCATGAGTGGACAGGAGTTTCCACCCACGAAACTTCCCAGTTTCGAAGAACATTTCTTTCCCATGTGGTGACAGTTGCCTGTCACGTACCATTGCAAGGGAATTATTGCAAATATGAGACCTGTTGATGTTACATGTAACAACCAAAGCGAATCTGGGACATAAAATGACCTGCATCAGACCGAGATCAGTTGCAATACATAATGCATCGTCCTTTTTTCTCATATGTAAAGAGGAGAAATAGAAAACCGTGTAGCCATTCACAATATTAACCTGAAACATTTGAAGAATATTCATATTTAAGGCTTCTTTCGATGCGAGGAAATCTGTTTCAGAACTATATATGTAACACTATATGTGAACATAATAATCCAAAAACGAAATACAGTAAAAGCTCTTTATTCGCGGAGTATATGTACCATAAATATGCCACGAATACAAAAACTGTGAATACGGAATGGTCATTTATATGGAATTATAGGGGATACGTTCCTAGGTGACAATATATATTCAATTGAAATTTTTGAACATTTTGATTAATTATTTTAAGACTTAGGCAATAGTTTGCAGAATTTTGTAATCTTCTCTTGCTTGGCAGTTTTTAAAAGCCCTTTCCATTCAGACTGATACGCAGCAGTCGCATTAGCAATTTGCCTATTAGAAATAAGACTTCGCTCCATAGACGTTCATAAAGAAATCGCAAAGTTCATTTGCCATTGTTAAACCTTCACTAAGATTTTTCAAATTAAATATCACGTTTCCAGTGTTTGTTGAAGCCTCTTCTTCAACGGACTGTGAATTTAACATTTCCTCCAAGTAGGTTTCAGTCAGATCTTCATTTTGCAATTAAAGCAATTCCTGAATGTCACGTGATTCTTGTCACTTGTTTGAACCCATCTCGTCCTATTCCATTCGCGATTTCAGCTATGTTTGCATTTAACAATATATTCAAAACAAAGTTGTAATAAGATCAATTTTACTGTTTTTATTAGTCCATTTGACGGCATTTACAAAGGATATTGGGTTAGAATCCTTTTATTATTATGTATGTACTTATTAGATCCGCGAATAAAGAAATGTTTAACAGCGAATATAAGAATTGGGTCACATTTTTTTAATCCGCAAATAGTGAAAACGCAAATGAAGGGAGCGCGAATATGGAGCTTTTACTGTATAATAAATATGTCGTCCTTACACTTAAATTTTAGATCTAAGTGAAATTATGAATGAGATATTTTAAGGAGAAGTCAGTCTGCATGTGAACATAGTAGATCTTAAAAGCAACGAATTATTTCGAAGAAATTGGTTTTGAATTTTATTAGTAATATTTTAGAGCTTGCTCAGAATTGAATCAGAGGCCACAGACATTTGAATGCCCATCTTTTCCCGTATATGTAAGAGCGGTGGTTGAAAATCAAAAGGAGAAAATGCTAGAACACAATTTAGAATGGAAGTTTGGCATCGAAATCACCTACCTCTCTTTAATTTCGTAAATAATTGGCTAATGCAGTGTTTCTCAACCTTTTAATATTCACGGCCCAATTTTCAATCATAATTTTCATCGCGCCCCCCCCTCCCCACCGCATACAATAAAATGTATACAATAATAATGT
>JAPMOQ010062520.1:538022-550206 GCA_026543055.1 Argiope trifasciata
TATATAACTTGCATTTAGTTGCTTCAATGCATTGTAAAGTTGTTAAATATTTTTAATCAAAACCATTTACTTGAGAAAATTATAATGTGAGCCTTTTTGGTAGCATAAAGAATGTATTGCAAATTTTGCCAAATACTGCCTCATATTTTGAAAGTCACACTTGACACAACATTTAATTGTGAGTATATTAATATTTTCATTTGGCATTACAAACACTCTGTTCTTTATGTAATCCTAAAATGAACATCAGGGAATAATTTTCTGTCTGAATTAATAAAACCAATGAACAACAATCAATTATGAAAACCAATGAACCAATGAACTTTGGACTTTTTCTTTTGGTGTCCTTTGTTCCAACTACAATCCGTCCTGTATGACCAGGCATATATAGAAACTATACAGTAGCACTTGCTATCATGGGCTTTTCCATTGTGCTCACAACTTTTTGCCAATGCTTGCTCTTATTGAAATCTTATGACTGTTCGAGTGTAAAAACAACTCAATATGATGGGGAAATACTATCAATCTTTAAACATCAAATACCACTAAATTCTTATAATATACATGGCATGTCTTAAAACATTCGGATTCTGTTCATATAATGCACATTCTACCATTTTGAAATTTTGATTATGTTTATTTCATTACTTTCTTTTAATTTTTTTTCGATTTTTTGTATCTCACAATTCTAACAAAATCTGATATTTTGTTTTTAATTATCTTGCTAACTTCTATTACTTCTTTTGAATTGTTCATACAGCACGAATTCCGTCACCTTGACATTTTGATTAGACATATTTTGTTTGTTTCGGATTTTTAATTTTTTAATCAAAAGGAGGAAATAAACCACGCTGTGTTAATAATTAATGTACTCGCTTTAAGCCTATTTATAAACTTATTTATATTTCCACCATTCAGAAACAATGTTCTTGAGAATTGAAACTTTAGAACACAATTTGTTGCTTTCTTTACTTATTTTCTTTACTTTACTATTTGTTGCTTTCTTTACTTACTTTCCTTACTTTACTATTTGTTGCTTTCTTTACTGTTACTTTCTTTATTAATAAACTTAAAATATTTCTGGTTAAAAAGGCCCTTTTTTATAATTTTGAAAATGATTAAAGTATTGAATTTTACTGAAAGCATGAAAATTTTGAAATGATGATTTTCATATAGGTCAATAGAAATTTATTTACCAATTAGAACTTTCGTAATATTCCTCTATAGTTTAATAATAATATAATATATCGATAAGATCGATATATTATAATATATCGATAACAAGATAAATAAAAAGATACTCTATTAATCATTATAAATCATAACGAAGTATGCGTGTTTTATAAATGCAATCATTCGAATTATTTTATTAACTTCATTAAATTTCTTTTCTAGCAATTTTAGCTGTATTATTATTAAAATTGTTTAAAATATAAGTTGGTTGACACCACATTGTGGAATTTTGTTTTTATTTGTTTTAAATAAATTTATAATAATATATTTCAAAATATATTAATTTAAGATACCTGTAAATGTTAAAGGATATAATTTAGAATTCAGTGATCAATTTTGGGTCTCTCAATCATTAATTTTCAAACGTTTTTCTTTTAATTTCATCCTCCCAATTTTAATTTACTTTCAAAAAAATATGTAAAGATGAAAATGTGATATTAATTTTTAATTAATAAGACTTATCAGTGAAATCTTTACGATAAATAGAGAATTAACTACAAATATACTATTAAATATAATAAAATTGAAAAAAAATTGTAAAACATGATATCGCTCAATATAAAACTGAAGAATATTTTTGGTAGTATTTTTAAAAATAATAATGCTTTTTTTCTCAATTATCTTTTTTACTCGAGAGTTGATTCCTGATCATCATTACTTAGCTATGGCAACTCAAATGTCAAGTTCCTGTATAAAAAGGTTAATTAAATGAAAATAGAAAATCTAGTGAAAAATAGGAAACTCTAATTTAAACATATAACTTTAAAAAATTACCTCTCTTTGAAATATTCTAGGAAAATGATAGAATAACTTATCCAAGTGAAATATTCTTGAAGATCGATCAATGTTCAAGGAATAAATTAATAGATAATTAAAATAAAAACAAATGCATAAGTTTCAATTGGTGATCTAGAGGTTAGATTAACAGAAAAGTGCATTTCCCCTTTTTTCAATGATAACAATATAGACTTCATTTCTTAAATATTTAGTCCTGGAATCAGCGGTGTCAAAACTGTTATATATTCAGAAATCAAATACTAATTAAACCGAATAACGAAGTATTTATACTTATGTTTGAATTTCATTTTCTAATCTTAAATTCTTTTTAAAAATAGAATAAATGAAAATGAGTAAAAATTATTTTTTTTTAACTTATTAACTTCAAAATAAATAATATTTTAAAGCCTTTTATTGTTTAAGCTTGTTCCATAAGCGAGAGTTGTTTCAAGAACCGAAAATTCTTTATTAATCTCTATTTAAGAGGGATTAATTTCATGATAGGCAAATAGGAAAGATATCGGCCTGTTGACAGATGGATTTATTTACTTCAAAAATCTCTCTTTATTTTAATTTGACTGCTGATTTCTTGCTATATTATGTAAAATGAAGCTGTTTGTGATTGGAATACTTAAAAATAGATCATTATTACTAGAAAATAACAATTCCTTTTATATTATTTTATACTATTCATTTTTGGTAGCTAGTTGGTTCCCTAGGATTAATGATTGTTAAAAATTAATTAATTTAACCAGGTCTATGAATTGATCAGCAAAATATTTTTGTTTCAAATTTTTATACGCACTCAACCATACTGTTTTAGATGCTTTACACCTTTTTGTTCATTGCACTGTACATTTCTGTAGATTTACAATATTATATTGTACTATAGCATACTACAAAAAACGGACTAGGTTTAAAAACTTTCACAATTGTTTAATAATAAGCATAACAAAATCTTAATTATCAACGATGAAACAAAACTGCATAAAATGTTAATAGGAGCAAGTAGATACGAATTTCACTTCAACGATAAAATTTATTGTTGTAAAATGTGTTTACATCTTTTAAATAAATTAATTAAAAACTGAAAAAAACTATATGAAAAAAATTATTTTTGAAAAGACACTTAAAAAAATTGAAGTTGATGAAAAAATAAATTTTTGTTGTAATAATTTCGAATAATATCGTTTCCAAACTCCAAAATTGCCCTTATTTTGAATTTATTAAAATTTTAGAGAAACTTTGAAAAACTATCACCGAAGTGCACATTCCCACCTGCCCTAGGTATATAAATAATACAAGTTTTGTAATTTAGTTTAGAAATTATATAGTAGAAATGAAGAAAATAAAGAGTATTTGAAACATATTTTTCTTTAATAAAAGCTACTGAATCTTAAGATCAAAATTATAAAATATTTTATATTTCACTAATCAATACAAAATTTTTCGAAATATTACTTGAGGTTTTCCTTTTGAATTAAAAAATTTTTTGTATTGCTTTCGCTTTCTTCTGATTTTAGCAAGATTCATCTTCCTTATTATAATTAGATATCCAAGCATCAACTTTTAAATAATATATATATTTAATCTAAGATAGGTTTTTAAAAATTAAAGAAGGAGAAAAAATCATAAAGGATTAATTTAGCAAGTTTATCTTAGCTAATCGTACTTTCTAGACGCTTAAAGCAATAATTACAATAAATCATTTTCACTTTTCAGCTTAATAATCTTGAAGGAATTCATTCCCTTAAAATTTTATTGTCGCCTCTCTCCCTGGTGCATTTTATAATTTTTCAAACCTAGAAACTTTATTATTCCTAATTGTGGAAAGTATCAGCTTAGACCTAAATAAGAATCCCATTTACAGTTTAAATAATCAATATTAAATTTCAGATTCTGGTGGCTCTTTCAGTGATTCAGCGTAAATATCACCTTCAAATCCAAAGTAAGCACCCATCAAAAATTATCTGTGACAAACATATTTCAACTAATTTTTTTTCCAAAATAATTTAAAGATATTTGGCTTGATTTCAAGCATGCATTGAAAATTATTATTTTCAAGAAACATCTATGTTCCTTATGAAACAATAATCATTAGCATCATGTATAGATGAATTAATTATTCCATTATAAAACTTATCAAATGAAATTTTCAATCAGTATGAAAATTACAAAGAGATTCAAGCGTCCTATAAATTCTTAGTTAAATCAAAGTTATGGAACATTCCCAAATCAAGTTCTAATTTAAAAAAATAGAAAAAACAGATTAAAAAGGATTCAGTGGATTTTCAAATCTTGATCAAAACCTACAAGAGTACAAATCCTATCTTGGACATTTACTTAATTTCGATCCATATAAGAAGATAAAAAGACAACTATAACACTTATTAGATGATTCTTATTACTTAATTCATTGACTTCCGTATTAAAATATTTGAAATTCTCTAATCCACAGCCATAATCTGGTGTATAATTATATAAGGAGGAATTAAATTCTATATCTATAGATAGGAGCATTATTGGTTCCTTTTCTACTCGAATTCGCAGAGATCTTCCACCTGACTTGGCTCCTTTGGCATTCAGCCTTGGCGATTCATTTTTGGCGAGGGCCATCGAGCAAGGGAGCAACCCTTGCTTTAACTTGGGCCGAAGCCATTGAAATCGAAAATCCGAGGTAACCAGTTTAGGACCTCTAATTTCCAGGCCGATCTGGTAGAAGATGAGGCAATTTCCCTCCTTCGAAACACAATTTAAAAGCGTGTAACGAGAAATCAGCATGAAATTGACTAGTACCCCTTGGGGAGGCAACCGTCGAATATTGGCAACTCTCTGTTATGCCTCGGAGCTTTAAAACTCCTCCCTCCTCCATCCCTCCTAATTCACACTTTTCCCCAACTTTACCTCTTATTTTTTTCCCTCTCACACTTTTCCCCCGTTTTATTATTTCCTAGCTCTCTACCTCTCGCTTAAATTTATTTATATATTTCTTGCTTTTTTTATTTTCCACATTTATGGCCCAAGGTCTTTTATTATTCTATCTGCACTGACTTTCTTACAATGTCAGAGGTTGTGTGCTCGGATATGTGTATGTGTGTGTATGTATTATATACATACTTTAACCAAATATATACGCTGGCGCGTATGCTGTGAATACATATCGAGCAATTGCTTTTTTTTTTTTTTGTTTATTATATTTTTTCTTGCCGAAAATTTGGCTTCTCAATAATTTCTATGGGAAGATGTGGAGATTATCACAAAATAAAGAGAACAAAATGTTTTGGGGGAGAATATTTATTCATAAAGGATAGAAAATATGTTACGTAACAACAGCTATTTTAAAGTGTCTTTTATTGGAGATGTATTTTTTATTCAGTGAGCGAAATGGTGCACAAAAATGATATAAAAATATTAAGGTAAGGTACATAAACGAAAAAAAGAAAAAAAAATGGAAAAAAGAAATTTTTCTGAAAGTGTGAATTGCCTTGGTAAGCATGTAAATTTTGTAATACTTTTTTAAAGAAGGTAGGAAAATCCAATTCCGGTAAAAATATGAATTTTGAAAATGCAAACGATATTATCTACTGCTATTAGAATCGATATTTTCGATATGCATCAGTAAATCGATTGTCAATTTTGATATTTTACAAAAGCGAAATTCTACCTCAGCTGTTCTTAAGGATGCTTTCCTTCCTTTTGTATATTTATTTTAGTTGTACTTATGCATACAAAATAAAACACAATTCTGTCTAGTAAACAGATTTGGCTGATAAAATTCATATTTATTCCTATTTTAAATTCTAAGTTAAAAATGTTTTTACTCTGGCTCTCAGACTTTTCTTGTCAAATAGTATTAAAATAATTTATGAAATATTGACTTTAAAATAATGTTATATTAGTGGAAAAAAGATAGGCTTAGCGAAAAAATTTTAAATTTTAAACTATTTGTTGAAATGTATTTTAATTTATAATTTGAGTAGAAAATATTTGTTGAAAAAGAGCTCAATTCATAGCGATTTTTTATCGATTAAATGCATACGGTTTTCTACTAGATCATTCATATAAATCACAGTGATCAGAATTTTTTCAAAAAATTAAACAACTTCCTTTAAAATAAGAATCTTATTTCGTTCTTCTTTATGAAACATTTGTTTTTTACTCGTAAAAGAGAAAATATTATGATTTCATCAAAAATGGTTTTAACGAAAACAGAGATAACATTAATAAATAAGTATTTGTTGTAAAAATAAGAAAAATAAACTAGCATAACATAATCACGAAGAACGGAGAACACTCTTATCAAAAGAATAATATAAATTTTACTGTCAAAACATTTGATAAAAATAATATTATTTATTTTTACTCAGAATCAATTATTAGATAGTACAAATATCTTTTCCAAATTATTTTAGTTTTTAGAATTCAATTATAAAAGCAAACGATTTTATTCAAAAATTTTAAATTTCTTTTGCAAGCTTTATCATTTGCTTGGTAAAAATAATATACACAGTTCAAAATTTTAAAATAAAATCGCCTTTTATAATTAAATTCTGGAAAATTACGATTGTTTGGAAAAGTGATTTGTACCACCTAGTAACTAATTCACAGAAAAATAAATACTTTTTATTTCCAACTTATATCTTGTAAAAAATTTTTAAGAAAACCATTAAAATATACATAAAAAATTACTAAACATTTACAATGAAATAAACTTCTGTCTGCAGGATATTTAACTCTCTAAAATATTTAATATATGATATTACAGAATATATTATAGTATGTATTCGAGCATTCTAGTTTTACCTATCTTTTTTTCCCTCGCTATGTATCAGAGTGAAAAAATGTATTGTTATTTTTTAAATCCTTAAATATTGTCAAATCTTTTTTTAATAAGTTCTTTTACGCTTAACTACTTTCAGTTTTTACCGTTTGTCTTATCTATTACCTCTTTGTACGTATGAATGGTGAATTTTATACATCAGTGTAAATTTCAAGTATCATCGAGAATTATCAACTAATAAATTCTATACATAAACTATTGCTAATATTAAATATGTCTGTAAATTTGATAGACATACTTTTTTTTCTCTGAATCATTAATAATTGTAAAATATGAAGGATAAATTTACTTTGGATTGTTTGAATGGAAATTACTTGAAGATATAAATTTATTTTATTCTCACGCAATTCAGAATAAATAAATTTGGAGGAACCGAAATAGGCACCTCTTCTTCTTTCATTAAAAAACAGTCCAAAATCAAAACTACTGTGGAAATTTTTACATTAGCAGACTTCACATTTGTCCAATAAATGAATTTTCAGCATGGATAGTAAATTCGATAAATCTTTTAGCTGCTGAAAGGAGTTGAGAATTATAACTCATTTTTTTTTATTTGCTTTATTTTTTTTTCCTTTAAGGAATTTTTCTGTATCGATAATTCGTATGCATATTTTCTAGTAGTCCGTATGTCAGCTTTGAATTCATTATGTTTCTCAATTTTGGATACTTTTTTTGTAAATGTAACATAAATGGTTAAAATATATACATAATATTCTAAACAGCACATAGTTGGATCCCGAATTATCAAATTTTCCAAGTAATTATTTCTTGGATAATAAATAATCAGGAAAAAGGGCCGTACAAAATTTAAATTGCGTTTTTAATTAAAAATCAATTCAAAATTGAAACATTTTTCCTAAATTTATAGAACTGTAACGCTCAAAGTTCGCTTTTACACCATTTTAAAAATCAAAAGAATTATCTTCTCTGTTAAATGAATTTTATTTACAAACCTTTTTTTCTTGATTTTAACAAATGTTCTAAAATATCTTTAAATACATTTTATAGCTACATTTTCATAGTTTTAGTATAATATATACGTATGTGCAATGGAAACAATATTAAATATATTTATTGAATGTACGTTGTCGTTACTAATTATGGCAAATCTTAATTGTAAGAGTATATTTTAAAAAATAATATCAAGTTACATTATTTAAAAATAAATTTTAGAACGTTATCATGTTAAAATGTAACAGATTAGATATTCGAATCTTCTTCAATTCTTGTTTGCATTTCCCAAAAATATTCGATGCTTCTCCAAGTTTCAGACCTCTCTGAGAACCTTTCCCTTCCCCCAAAAACATTCTTTGGAATAACGCTAGTCTATTTCTGAACTCAGTTATGCTTTAAGCTAGGAGAATTGAATTTGGAATATGACCTTCACACCAAATTTATATATTCGCATCAAATTTTAAACGAAATTCTTTTAAAGGGAAATACGTCCGAATACAAATGAACATTATTATTACAAAACATAAAGAACTAGGTAGATAAAATTTAGATTTACCATCTATTTTACGATTTTATCATCTATAATGTAGATTCATAACTAATTTTAGAAATCTGTCTAACTGTTAACTTTTTGCGGTTCTTTAATTTTGCATGCTTGTAAACGCAGTAATTTTTTTAAAAAAAGAAATCAGTTGAATATATTTTGATGTAATGACTATATGACTTTGATATAATGACTACATGACTTTGATATAATGACTACAATGACTTTGATATATCCCTACAGCCAGAAATCACAAGGAATTCAACAAGGAAATGAACGGGATGGTCATGCATTTCGGATACATCTGCTAACTATACGATCCTCACTGAAAGTTCGGTGAAGTAGTTGTACAACACTACTTTTTACATTGAGAAGTTTGAGGTGGGGCTCCATTTTGCATGGATATTGTTGAATCGAGGTAGTTTCTGCCTTGCAAAGCAGGGATAACATTTCTTTATAAAATTTGAGAGTAACTAGTGCCTGTTATGGTACAGCGAATTCGTCTTCCCGGTGAAAGATTTTGGGAACAAAAAAGGGACCAATATTAGTCGATAGTCCTAACCCACCAAACGGTAACACGCGTTAAATGCAAGAGTTTCCCTAAAACTATATGTGATTTGGATAAGCCCCACATCCTACAGTTCGGAATGTTGACTTACCCAAATTAAGTAAAATGCCCTTCATCAATCCACAAGATATTTCGATTCCGTGATTCGTCTTCATGAATTTTAGGAAGAATGAAGTTAGAAAAATCCATTTTTTATTGTGAATCGCCTGGTTGAAAGTGCAGCAAAATTTTAATTTTATACGTCTTAAAATGTAGCCCAAGACTTTGTTTACGGTCACCTATGGTTTTTATAAAGATCTTGCAACACATCTAGCGCTTACAAGTCACTAATCCACTCATCCTGAATCAATTGCTTCTGTTATCTCTTCCACAACTTAATGATTCACAGATCTTCTTCCTCTAGTTTTAGGAAAAATTCCGAGTTATCTGTAATTTCAAATTTATGAATTATTTTCTCTAAGCTATTCACAGGCATGGGTCCTTTTCTCAAATCTTTAAGGTGGAGTTATCTTTTAAAGCAGCACTATAATTGCAATTATTTTGCTAAGAATATTTTACAAACAGATCACGTTCTACCTTTGAAATCATTACTAGAGCTTAAAAATACATAACTTTTATCATAATAATGATTTTAAAATTGAAGTGGTATACATTTTGACATAGCACAGAGCAAAAACATTTTAATAATCTACAGAGCCATCTCTTGCAAAAAATGAACTAAATTTTATTGTGTAATTCATTTTTTCATGTTATAAATATAACATATACCAAGTTTCTTCAACATACTCCCAATAATGTTTCTTTTACAGTCATTCAAACACTTGCACTTTAATTATAACCACTCTATATATTAATAAAGCACAATTTTTTTCTTTATTGAATACATTTAATATTCCTTATTGTAATTTAGTTTTGAAATACTCTTCATATTGTATTTACTGGCAAAAGCAATACACGACATCACAATTTACGACAAGCATAAATTTAGAAAAGAATTGCCATAGATTGCTGGAAGTATTCTTATTTGAAATTTATGCTCTTAATTAGAAAATGTTTCCATGAAAAGCTCCGTTTACTCACTCTTCTAAATTTGCACATCATTTTTTAATAGTAATAAATATTTATGTAATGCAAAAATGAAAAATGAAAATTCTTTATGTAAATTAGCAATAAAAATAAGAATATTTATCAATTTTTTTATTAGTAGCTATTGGCCTTACTTTTGTTCGAGATTTTAAAGCCTTTCTTTAACTTCTGTATGTATGAGCAAATTTGAAGTGTTTATGATATAGTAAACTAGCCAGCTAAGGCGATCAACTTATTGATCAGATTAACTATTTAATTAATATAGAATGACTTTTTAAATAATTTTATCTTCATATAACCGAAAACATGAATTTAATTGAATCAATATACGATATGTAGAATGTGAATGCAAAAGAATATGTACTGGAGATAAAAGCGGAAATGAAAATCCTTCCGCAGAATTAATATCTAAAGTCAGCAATTTTTTTCTTAGTTTTAAACTCTGGTTAAAGCACGCAATTGAATGTATTTGACAAATGAGTTTGAATCCCATTATAACATTAGAAACATTGTTGCAAATCAGATTATATCAATATGAATGTTATTTTTTAAAAAAATAAACGGAATTGAAATTGATATCATTGGGAAAATAATTTTCTAAGTTTTAAGATAATGTAGAAACTATTTCTATAAAAAATAAATATGAAAAATATGGATATCATTTACCATCGGCGATTCAAAGAAAATATCCATCTGTCAACAATAAAAGATATTTTAGCGTTCGATCAAATTTTCTGTTTGACACCTAGTAATATTATTCTGATTTACATCTTGTTTCTTCCGACTGGCTGAAATTTTTGATATCTGGATGAGCCCCTCCCAGACACTTCTTATAGTGTTTTACAACTCCATTAATTAGTCAGGTCAAGTTTTGAAACAAATTCAATTGTGAAAAGGCCCAATGACGAAAATCGGTAACATTCGAATTTTCTGGAGAATTTTGTAATTTCTCGAGAATTGATGATTATAGAATGTGGCTTTTTTAAACTGAAAAATCCAAATATTTCCATAAATTATTAATACTTTTGATGAAGAATATAAAATATTCTTCATTAAAAGCTTACAAATATGTTTAAAGCATAAAATCTGAAGACAGCCCTTTTAAACAATAGATTTAAAGATCATAGTCAATTCAAAGCAAGTGGTTTTTTGAATATGTTTTTAAGAAATGGCAAATTTCAAAACCAAGAAATATTTTCTGTTTAAAAAATTATCATTCAACACCAGAAAGGTTAAATAGAGCTTATTAAAAAATGTCAATATATTTTCTACTTTAGATTCTTTTTACCAAATAAATTTTGGTCGCAAAGCTGTCATGATTTTTGGTTGCCCACTGGACACATGGTTTTTAATTTAATACTCGTCAAAGAATTTTTAAGAAATAGCCGAAGCAAATCTGGTCAATATTTTAGATAAGTATATTTGATGCTTCACTTTTATTTAAATAACTAATATAAAAAGGCGTTTTTTTTTTCAATTTCAGTTTTATGAAATTTGTATTTTAGACTTTAGTTGCTTATAATAAGAGTTATAAGGGATAGAAACGTTTACACAAATATACCGAACACTAAAAAACTTCAATTGTATTTTCTCTAAAAATTGTAAAAATAGTTATTTGTAAAGCAATTACACTCTAAAAATTTGTAAAACAAATACTTTCTTGTGACTTTCCAAAACTATTTACGTTTCTATTGTTTTTTAAAATAATAGTTTTGTATTAATTTTTCAACTATCAATGTTTAAAAATTGTACAATGTGTAATAATAGGAGAGTATATTATTTTTAAAGGATTTTTTTCAAATCGTCACTTTTTTCAACAGAGAATTGAAAAACTGTCTCCAATACTTGCTGCTAAAACCTATTTTGAAGAAGTCTATAAGGTAAGATAATAAACAGTCCGCAAAAGGCCAAGAATTAGAAATATAAATAAAATCGTATTTAAAATCAGCAGTCTAAGAGATATTTACACATAAAAAAATTAGAGACATAAAAAGGAAAAAAAAACACTCCAAAAGAACACGAGAATAATAACTATTTTAACTAAATAATAATTTAATTTCTATTTACTAATTTTACTATAAAACTAATAAGATTAAACAATTGTTTGATGAAACACCTAAGAAATACTTGATTTCAGATTGAATATTTTTAGATTAGAAAAGAAACTTCTTTGTCTCTTTCG
>JAPMOQ010062520.1:550216-561393 GCA_026543055.1 Argiope trifasciata
TAGATTAGAAAAGAAACTTCTTTGTCTCTTTCGTCAAGAAAATTCGTTACAGCCAAATTTAGACACATTTCGAATGTCTCTAGAAATTTCGAATTTATATGCAGTAAGAAATGTTTATTTTTAATATTGTTAGAATTAGTGTATGAAACAAAATTGTTAAAAATTGCATTTCTTAATTAAAACTGATAAGCAGTTGTTTCAAAAAGCAAAGCAAGTAGATTTCATTAAACTTTAAAAAACTTCTATCTGTACTACTGCCATCTATTTCTGTACAAATTGCTATCCCGTGACTTTGTCGAATCAATTTAATTCATAATATTAATATTTAATATTAAATTTATACATTTTTTATTATAATACATATTGGATCGAATGATATTTACCCCTTTATATCAAACGGGTAAATATGTTTCCCCTTCAAATCTGTGTATGCAAAGGGAGAGGGAGATTGAAAAATATTGATATTACTTGTGCATTTTTATTATTAATCTATATCTATGATTTTTATTATTATTTTAATTCTATATCTATGAAATTATGAAATAAAATTTTCAAATATTCTGCTTTGATACGATTTTTTATTTTACATTGGTTTGCGATTGTGATAAAAATTTAATTTCTTTAAATGTTTAGTATTTAATTATCAATTGATCTATGAATTTTTTGTTCACTTGTTTTAAAAGCATACCATTTGATACTTAATTTTAAAAAAATACTGTCGGAACGTTTTCGTAAAAATTAAAGAATTAAGAAATTAATTCTTTAATTAATGAAGAATCAAGAAAAAAGAAAATAAAACTGAAAAATAGTCGATAAGTGATAAGAAGTAATTGTTTTAAATCACATTTTCTTTACTATATTAACATTTAAAAAATAAATGCAATTAAAAATATGTAAGTTAAAACAAAAATTTAAAAAAAGCGTGAGAGATTGAAAATATTATAAAGAAATGAAAAAAAATTCAAGACATGAAATGAAAATTAAAATACATCATTTACTATCATAATTCCACTCATAAGCTTTTAATATTTCAATCAGAACCACTTCCTTTTAAGAATTATATTTTAACTTTCAGATTTAGTTTTTTTAAAAAAAATTTCAACATTTTAGAGCACGAATTAAAGTATGTTATTTTTAAGACTAATTTTGTTAATAATTTTTTTAAATATTTACTACGTTGGCTTTTTAACCCTATAGAGCGTAGTTTTATTATTATTGTTGCAAAAAAAAAAATGTTTTGAATAGTTACAAAAAATTATTTTAAAAATTTTAAACCATTCTTTTAGTGAACCTAAAAAAAACCTGTGCACCGATTGGTTACATTATAAATTAAACAATATCTCAGTGACATAAATCACATTACAACAACTATGCAATAAAAACAAAAGTCCCTGTTTATCATTATATTTTTTAGGAAACAGGAAAAAGTATTTTGATTGTATTTGTAACGGTGAACTATCCATATTAATATCTTCTGGTATTTTTCCAAGTTTTCAGTTTAAATCTGATTCTAGTAGTCCTATTATAATGTATCTGCCTTCTCTCTCTCTCTCTCTTTATATATATATATATATATAAAAAATATAATATAATATAAATGTGGTGAGGTGTGAAGCTCAGTATATTTACCTGAGATTTATAGTTTCTATCGTCGAGTTACCTATAAAGGAGTGATATATCTGATATAATTGTTAAAAAATTACTTCTCATTTCTTGTTGCGTAAGCTATCAATGTTTGATGTCACATTTTAAAATTATATTAGATACAAGATATATCTAAGCTTATTGGGAAATACTCAGTGTTATCGAAAATCTTCAGAGAACTTTTTTCAAACTAAATATATCAGATTATTACCTGGATTATTTTTTTTACAAAACCTATGACTTTTTTACTCTAACAATCAATTTCTTTGAATTTAAAACAAATAACCATGCATATATGAGTTTAAAAGGGATTTCAAATATTCATTTTTATGCTTTGGAACAATCATATGAAATTTATAAATGGAGCTTTAAAAGCATGTTGTCAAATGCTTGCATGACTCTTTGAAGGGTTAAATATAAGTGAGGGATTATTTGACATAGATATATTTTTATCATTTTAAGAGAAAACAAAATATATCTTTATAACTGATATTTTTTTGAAGGTCGTGAAAGATTTACACCATAATACAAACCATTCGTTAATTAATACATATCGCAATTAATAAAATGATTGCAAGCAGTTAATTTGTTTCACAAATCACCGGAATTGTTTACAAACTTTTCAAGCCTATATTTAACTTCATTCTGAGCATTCTTCCCAGAATTTCCTCTTGAGAGGCAAAGAAACTTTAATTCCAATTTCCTGATTTCCACTCCCGAACAAACCCCACTTTCTTCACGTGGGGCGCGAATCCTCAGACGACAATCTTCAGAGTGCGGGGCACACTAAAAATTATCCAGTTCCCAATTACATTTGCTCAGAGACCTTTTGTCTTCTGAGCTTCTGTATCGATTTGGAGAATCCTTCGCACTTTTGCTTTCATTCAGAAGAGGATGCCCGAATCCTTCTCTCGCGGGGACAATTTCCTGTCCCCCGAAATTCCGCGCGTCATCCGTTTAAGCGCGCCGGATGTAAACACGGTGCAAAAATGACGCGCTTCCCGGGACCAGTGAATGGAAGGGACAGACGCATTTTAATTCTGGTGCTGGTTCCGGTTCTAAACACGATTCGAATGTGTTTTGGAGCATGAGGACAGGGATTGGAAGGGGAAGGAGGGTCGAGGGAAGGTGTGGAATTGTTTTGCTCGCGAGATTTGCTGAAGGCCTTCGTGAGGTGTTGACAGAGCAATCTTTCGGGGCAGGAAGGAATGCACTTTGACTTTTAAACGTTTCCGCTTTCTCCTGGGAGGAAAGGAAAAAAAAGAATGTGAAATGATTGTTTCTATTAGAGAATGCTTGTCATACCAAGATTCGAAGTGTAAAAAAACACACAATCATTTATTTTGTTCTTGTGTGTAAGTTGGTGTGGTGAAAAGGCCCGATTTCTCATTGATGAACAAAAGGGGATTTCGGTTAATTAATTTAATTTTGATTCATTTTCTGCTTAATAAAACCCCAAGGCAGGCAAAAGTTATCTGATTTAAAACAATGATTAAGTATGAAAGTGGTAATACACATTAAGTAACTGAATATTTTGAACCTCTGAAATTTAAATCCAAATTTAATAGCAGTTTTTATTTTAAGTACATGACATTCAATATTTTATAACCACATTAAATTTAACATAGATATCTTCTGTCATTGTTGATAACGTGTTGGATTTTTATAAAAACGTAAGAGCAAATATTAAGTTTCATCAGTTTCGAGTCAAGATTTCAAATGTGAAATTATACAGAACCATTTCATACCAAAAATAATTCATTTCTATAGCAGCGTTAAGTTAAAACTCAGTTCTTCTTTCTTTACTGAAATGTGTATATGTCTAAACGGACTGTTATATTGTCAGATCTGATTGCTATATATTACCAACGAAAATTGTGGCAGAAAGTATCTTGCATAATGGCAGATTGCTTAAGGAATGCAATAAATTTTTTATTGTGGACATAAGAGGCAAATATATAATAATAATAATAATTTTTAGTATGAGAAGAAATCCAAAATGTAACTGTGTAGAAAAATTTCCAGAATCACAAAATTTTGTAGGTGCATTATCTACATTATCTCAGATGTGACTATCACAGATTTCTAACAAAAATTGTTGTAGTAAGTATCATGTATAATAGTAAAATGCCTGATAAATGAAAGAAATATGTTGTATACATTAGATGTAAATATTTAATAACATTGGAAATGTTTTAGCATGAGAAGAGATCAAAATGTGACGTAGAAAAATCTTGAGAGTCACAAAATTTTACAGGTGCATTCTCGACATTACCACATACCTCCTTTCACAGATTACTAATGAAAATTTTAATACAATGTATTATGTATTAAGGCAGAAAGTTTAAGAAATGAGAGAAGTGTTTATACACTTTAAATGAAAATACAGTAAAAGCTTCTTATTAGCGTTTCCTTCATTCGCGGAATTCTAAACTATTCGCGGAATTAAAAAAATTCGCGGCTAAAAATTTCTTTATTCGTGGATCTAATAAGTACATACATAATAATAAAAGGATTCCAATTGGTATCGAACCCAATATCCTTTGTAAATGCCGTCAAATGGACTAATAAAAAGGTAAAATAGATCTTATTACAACTTTGTCTAAAGTATGTTGTTAAATGCAAACTGCAAACATAGCCGAAATTGCAAATGGAATAGGACGAGATGGGTTCGAACAGATAGAATCAAGTTACATTCAGGAATTGCTTGAATCGCAAGATGAAGATCTGACTGAAACCGACTTGGAGGAAGTGTTCAATTCACAGCCCATTGAAGAAGAGGCTTCCACAAGAGCTGGAAGCATGGCATTTCATTTGAAAAATCTTAGTGAAGGTTTAAGAATGGTAATAAGTTTGAGATTTCTTTATGAACGTCTATGGAACGAAATCTTATTCTTAAGAGACAAATTGCAAATGCGACTGCTGCGTATCGGTCTGAATTGAAGGAGCTTTTAAAAACTGCCAAGCAAGAGAAAATTACAAAATTCCTCAAGCCATTTCCTAAACCTTAAGATAATTAAACAAAATGTTCAAAAACTTCAATTAAATTGATTTTTTTATATATTTGTTTGTTTTGTCACCTAGGAACGTATGCTCTATATTCCCATATAAATTACCATTCCGTATTCATTGTTTCTGTATTCGCGGCATATTTATGGAACATATACTCCACGAATAAAGAGCTTTTACTGTATGTAATAGCACTGGAAATGTTTTAGTATGAGAAAAGATCCAAAATGTGACTGAGCAGAAAACAATTTCGAGAGCCACCAAGTTTTGCATATATGTCTTGTTTGAGCTCTTCAATATCGGCTGCAAAATAATCAAGAAAATTACTTTGGTTTAAAATGCATTACTGAATTTTTTTTTGAATAAATTGTCTTATTTCATTCACCTTTAAAATGTGCTTAAAAATTTCAAATTTATTTTTCACATTTAAAATCAATTTCAAAAGTTTACAAATCGATGTAAATACAGATTGAAATATTTCCAAAATTCCTGAATTAATTGCTAATAATGCACTAGTCTTGTAGGCTGATATTTTAGAAACTTCAACGTAAAAATTTAAGGAATCTTCTAATGTATACCTGTAGAAGCAACTGAAGTATTATTTTCAATTTGAGATTTTTTTTCGTTGCAGAACACTTTAAAAACAAAAGAGTCTCTGAATCTAGACAAATTAGTCAAGCATTTCAATGGAACCATTAGAAACAACATAGCTGGGTGCTCTGACATGAATGTTGGAATTCAATGAACGATTGAATACGTTAATTAATCAAAATAAAATAATTTTACATAAATTTTTAGTGCCAATTACATGTATTCATAAAACCTTATTTTTATTGTGAATTATCGATATTCTTTACTGTCATTAATAATTTCAGGGGAATCTAAGAATCTATTTTTCATCTAAGGTTTCATGATCCAAAAATTGGTTTTTAGATTGTTCAATTTGCAAGAGAATTTTGAGAAACTGAATTTAAATTATTTGTTGCATATGTAGTTTTGCTTTTCTTTATCATTTGAAATCAAATACTGCTGCCGATACGAATTTTTCATTAGATATTTGATTCCATTGTTGAAACCAAAAGTAAATATATGGTTAGAAATGGCAAGGCAAAATGAAATAAGTAGTATGAAAGAAAATTAATTCGAAAAGTAAAAGATATCAAATTCTCTAATATTTGCAAATATAAATTATGTTTACATATGCAGAATCTATATCGATGTAATTTCTTTTGGATAGAAATAAACATAATTCTAGGTCTTATTCATAAAAGTTTTTCGGAAAAACCTGCATTATGAAATTTTCAAACTGGAATCGTAATTTCGTTTTGTGAATAAATTAATAAAGCGAGCTTGTTTCAGAGTCAGTTAAAGAGTCCGTTTAGACATCCTAAAAGAAATATATGTCCTAGGCTATTTATTCCGACTCTTAAATTCATAATTATGTTATTCTTTCATTCAATTTATACTGCGTAATATATTCAAAAAACAATTGATTACTTGTAGGTATTTCTTTAAAATTCTAGTAAGCTTTAACATATACCGAGTCTCTTAATACAGCCTTTTCTTAAATGTCCGTAACATATTATTAATTGGTCGATAACAAATATGTAATGCATGAAATATTTTGGAACTTTTATCATTTTTCATTCCATATTTCATTAATAATTGCAGGGAAAGAATTTCAGTGATCTCTGTTTACCGACTCTTTTAAGACGAGGTGACTTTTCCTGCCAAATCACATTCATTACTTTCAAATATTAAGGTGAAAACACAACATCAAATATGGTCAGATTACTCTACTCCTCAAAACGTATCTGAGCCTTAACTTCCTAAGAAAATATCTCAAGAAATAATCAAAACTTTCATCTTCCAGAGGCTGTCTCGAGTTCTTTACAATAACAAAAGAAGCTTCGTCGCCAAATCTGGTGCACCCATGGTTAAAATTTTGAGAAAGCAATTCTCCTATCCACCTCTCGCGTTCCACATTACATCAACTCTGTAACAACACAAATGCTTTCCCCCTTCCCTTCAAACTCTGGAAATTTCTGCTTGTAAGGAAAGAGGGGGGGGACTCGGCGGGGTTCCTTGCACCCCCCCCCCCTTTATCCTATCTTCCCATCGCCACGCAGAAGCAACGCGGGAAAGACGCTCTAAGCGGTGACGTCACAGAGTAGTTCGACATCCAATCACGACTTGACGAGAATGCTTCGGGCTAAAATGTTTGCCTAAAGAAGAACCCCGGTTTTCGCGAATGCATATGCAATGGCAAATCTTCACCCTTCTCTTCACACATTTGGCGAGCAATCCCTAGGCACGGGCTGGAAATGAGGTTACAAGAAGTTTAAGTCTAGTGAAATTCTGGAAGAGCAACAAAATATTCCAGGATCCATATCCACTTCTGCCTGAGCATCTTATGGAATTTTTATTCAGTTTTTTTTCCAATTTTTGCGAGATTGCTCTGTCTAGGATAAAAGATCAATAAAGTCGCTTATCTTATATAATATATAGACAACATCATTTGTCGGCTTCTTTTAAATGATCAAATAAATTGACTGGAACTATATATATAGGCAGCGTAATAATTAAAAAGACCTTTTTTTATATTTGTTTTAGAAGTTTTATCATATGTATTCTAAAGTCTAGATTTTTATCAAGCTTTACTGAAATCGTACCAAAAAAGTATTATTTGTACAATTGTGTTTAATCTATAATTTTCATTTTCTTAAAATTTGTATTTATATGCAAGTTGTTTTTGCACGAAAAAACTGCTCTAAAATACAAGTTCACAGCATATTAATCGTTGGATCTTTCAATTTCAGTAATGAAATAGCGTTTTAAAAGAAAAAAAATATTTCCATTCATATGCACTTCGATTCGACGCGAGTTATTCTCATTCATACCACTACCAATACATCTTATACTTAGTAGACGATATAAGTATGCCTAATATAGTAGAATTTATGAACTCGATAAAAAACACATCACATATAAGATTTTCCAAATTCCTGATCGGGTCCTTGAAAAGAGGGAAAACAATATTTAATGATATGGTTTATCAAGTTTTTTTCATTTCCACTTCAAAAAGTTCTTTAAGAAGTATAATGCTATTACTAATAATAATTTTAGGATCCTAACAGCTATTCACTATTCAAAAATTTATTTTATTGGCAATGATAATCAATAACTTTAGAGTAATTTCGTGATTTTAATTCGAATTCAGAAATTGTTTTTGCAAGATTAGATCTGGTTTTTGAAAAAAATAAAATAAAATAAATCAAATAATATATACTCAACTTTCAAAGTGCATTGAAATCGAAATGTAAATCAACAATAAAGTTAAATCAATGCAATAAATCAACTTATTCCTAAAGAATACTATATATCTAAATTGAAAGAAATCCGCAAGAGAAGTCGAATAAAGTCTTTTTCAATTGCAAACTAAAGAATAACATTTTAATTATTTATAATTTAAAAAAAAAGATTTTTTTAAAGAAATCAAAATATACCATTAGTAATCGAAAAGCAATTCTTATGTATTTTAATTTCATATGCAAAGGACGTTTCAATGTAGTTCGATGTCGGAAATTTCAGAAGTAATAGGTGATTAAATTGTGTTTTACCTATCTCGATATCTATGTTTCATTGCGAACTCACCTCTATGTTTTATCTTCATATCTATGTATCTGTGTAACTGTAAAAAGGGGCTGTGAAGTATGAAGTAGCTAAGTCGTACTCTTCGCTCTGATTGGCGCTATTGAAAAAATAAGGGACGCTAATTTAGGCTCAAATCGCTGACAGCCATCTGTAAGCGGGCTTGTAAAGTGCCATAAGTAACAATAACATGTGTCATCGCTTTGATATCGTAGTGAAGCACCACTTCTTGTCTCTCACTAAAATAAATCAGATTTATTGTCTTGTAAAACCAGTAAATACATTTCCAATATGTTCTTGATCAATGTATTAAAGAAACCAACCATTTTATCGAGAAAATCCGATGGTAAGAAATATATATAAAATTATATCTATGATTCTACTTTACATATCTGTAGACATTATTCGATATCCAGCACTTATTATCTATCCACGAATTGATATCCTATGTAGATTTCAAACATGAATGGTTTGTTTGAATCTCAGCTATATACACAATTGTTTCCAAGTGATCTCTACACTATGGATTAACAAGATTATAAAAGTTAAAAGATCATGTATGAATTAGGGGCAAAAGTGTGAGCAATGAATAAGACAGGACAAAAATTTAAAAATGAAAAAAATCATAGATTAAAATAAAATAAAAATTTGAAACTTCGTTCTATATGCATTGATGGTGCTTCTCTTACTTGAAGTTGTTATGAAGTCTATTTCAAGCTTAGAAAACAAATGCATCAATAATTTTCTGTAGATATTTGTAGATTTATGCATATTTTTTTGAACAAATTTTGTATCAGTATTTGCTTTAACCTCCAAATTGGTGCTTGAACTTCATCCTGACTGAATAAAACGATTTGAAATTTGGTCATATTTTATACATAATTTTGCTTTTCTTTGATAAATTTCATTATTAGCAAATCATATTTCAGTAATGCTATTACTGTGGAATATTATGAGGTTCATCTTCTTGAGCCATTTAGACATTCTCCATTATATTTTTAATACCTTCTCCTTTATCTTCGTAGGCTCTCTTTAGCTTCATTTGTATCTAATACAAGTACGTATGGAAGAGTTTTTTTGAACAGTTATACCTTTGACAGCTGTTTAAACTCTATTTTTTTATTTCAACTGTGAGCTTTTTACCGGTGAATACATCAAAATATTTTGTAAAATCACCATTTTATAACTTGAGAGTAACTTTTCACTTGGAAGGAAATTAATTGCTATATAAATATATACAGTTATTTAACTGTTATATATATAGTTGTTAACTGTTATATATATTTATGGAAATTAACAGTAAATACATACTGTTATATATTAAAGGAAATTAATTGTTATATAAAAGAAATTAACTGTATGTATAATATATATTGTTATATATTAAAGGAAATTAACAGTTATATAAAGGAAATTAACTGCTATATGAAATTAATTGTTAATTCAGGTACCATGCCTCTATAGAGCAAATATTATATACATGATTGGAAATGGTATTTATTTATAATATTTTTAAACCATCCATTGGAAATATTAATTTTATTTTTATCATAAATAAATTTTTATCATAATTTATCCACAATTATCAATCAGTAAAGAAAATTCCTTTAATTATTGCCATTTATAAAACGTATCGAAATTTTTCCATCAGTACAATGATATGTACTAAAAATGATGATACACAATTCATTAATAATATGAAAACTTGTACAGTTCCTAATGTTGCAAAAGAGTCAATGACGACTAGTCCATTTAGTGATTAAATGTATTGACAGTTTTTTATTCAAAGCGAATGCAGCTTTCAACGGTCATGTTTACGAAGTTAACAACAAGGTTAAACGTTACATAGAATTTGATTGTAATGTGTATAACATTACTCTCAAAGCCATTTAGACAATCTTCCTGAAAATCTAAGATACTAGCGAACAGTTATGAACGAACTTGAGTAAGATTTCAAAAAGGAATTGAAACACTTGAGAGCCAATGCAATGGAAAATAAAACACTAATCTTACGGCAAATTATTGTAGAAATCTGAAAAAAGTTTGTGCAGCAAAACTCGCTTAAAAGTGCCACACAAAAGAAGAATTGAACAAGACACAGTAAAGGTTATTTTTAGGTGATTAATTTCATTTCTAATTTTTAAATAAGCAATTCTAAGTTTGCAGAAATATTGATGTATTTTTCCTCACTTTATTAATTTTTTTTATAAAACATTATAAATCAAACGTTTTTCTTAATTTAAACTCTCATAAGCTAGGCACGGTATGTACCATTTTCCTAAAATCTTAGCAATATAATGAAAAAGGTGAATGATTTCAAAAAGACGAAAAGAAAATAGGGTACCGACTCTGAAGTAATCGTACAATGGTAAATTATTTTTAGAATCTGCAAAGAAAATACGTAAGCAAAATTCCTTTTAAAATGTTATGCGAAAGAAAAGAAGTGGTAAAAAACAGTCTTTTCTTTAGATTTTTATTTGATTATTTTCTTTTCCACTATTTAATAATGATATTGGTCTTGGTCTAACCCATGACGACCTGCCTACCCAAAAGGGTGTAAGACTTTGAAGGTCGCAGGAGAGAGAACCGTTATTTATTTATTAACAGACTTGCAATCATCGCCAAAATTTGGGAGGTAAATAAGGGTATACATTATAATTCATTTGATTAAAATTAAATTAATTAACAAACAAATTCTGAGTTCAGGATATTAAGTTGAAGAGTACACATAGAAAAAAGAAACATGAATAAGAATAAAAAATATCACTTTGTCCAAAGGATAGAAGGCATTGTACATATGGTAGTATTGTAAACATAGACATTTACCAATATCACACAATGTCCAAAGGATGGAAGACATTGTACATATGGTA
>JAPMOQ010062520.1:566634-604759 GCA_026543055.1 Argiope trifasciata
TTGTAATAACTATTTATTATTATTGATTGTAATAACTATTTATTATTATTGATTGTAATAACAACGTGAGTTTTTTAAATTTTCATTTTGTGTTTGAAGCGAATTATATTGTAATAAAGATTTACTTTACTTAGATTTTTAAGCAAATATCATTCTAATTTCAGAAAATATTTTCAAATAGTTTCATTTATTGCTAAGCTAGTATATACTATTTTATATGAGTTTGTAAATTATAATTCTTTCTAATATTTCAATATAAGACAATTTCTTCTAAAACGACAATTCCACCATCACTTAATTCGTGCAATATAATTGTGATTTTTCCCAAACATTTTAAATCACGTCACAATGTAAATATGTATATGAAATAAAGGAACAATTTGACGACTTAGAAATAATTTCTTATATTTTCAAATTCGCAATTATATATAACTTAAACAAAAAATAATTTTACTCTGTGCAATATTTTTTATATTTTATGTTTTAAATAATTGTAAATTGATAATAATAATATCTTTAAGATGAAAATCTAGTAATAGCTTTAAACATTGTAACTAAATTCTGTGCATAGCTCTATTACAGGCCCATATACACAAAGCCTAATCTAATCTCAACCAAATAGATAATTCCTAAACCTTTATAGGTTGGTTGATATTCTCAATCAGGAAAATATTTGAAAAGGCAATTATGTATCAAGTCATTTGAATAAAAACTTTTTTACTACATAAAATCCTTAAAACGGATAAAAAGTATAAAATAATTTCCCCTAATCTCGTAATACTAATATATGATAAGGAATTTTTAAAAAATTCATCACCACAAATATCTAGCTTATTCTATATGGAGTTATATATGTATAAGGAAATAGGAGAATTTATTTTACTCTTATTACTCTGTGTTAAAAAGATTTTTTAACAAAAAAATTTTTAGATAAGTATTTTCTGCTTTTTAAGGTTGTGTATGTGAAACTCCGTGGTCGAATTTAAGCTAAATTCCCGATACTCAATTACAAAATTTACGTAGAGCAATCAAACAGACAGACTTGGTAAGGAAGTGGGTCAATTTTGTATTGTAATCCGATTCTGAGTTACGTTTGAACTTTGAAGAGTCTGCTCATCAAGAAGCTGTATGTTATTAGATTAGTTTTTAACCAATTGCAAAATCCTTATCAGACAGATAAAGGGAAAGCAGTGAAAAAAACAAATTAATATTGCATAATAATAATGCTCTAGTTCTGAGAAAAGGGTGCCAATAATAATATAATGATAATGAAGACACTTTTGAAAAATTACGAGATCTAAATTTTTATTTCATTCCCTATATTATAAGACATATTTATTAAATTATTTTTTATTGTACTAAAGTGTGAAACAAAAAAAAGTTTCGAAACTTCTGCGGCCGTAATTGGCAAAGCTATAAAGCTTCAAATTTCATTATTTGAGGGTGCTCAGAAAGCTCACGCCTGAAAACTCTGGATTGATTTGGTAGATTTTCCTTAAGAAAATCATTGAAATTGTTTAAAGTTCAGTAACAATCAAATCATTAATATTTGATCAGTTTCAGTAAAAGAAGAGTAGAATAATTTTTGTTTAAAATGTTAACTGTATTGCTTTAATCAATCATTATTAAACAGGAGAAAAATTTAAAAAATTAATACTTTCGTGTTTTTTTCTTCCTCACATACGAAGTATATAGAAAATATTGTAATCATCAAAAAAATTCGAGTTCGAGTTTTTTACGAATCCACGATTTAGACTTCTCTGAGTTTTAAAAGCACACTTTTGGAGATTGCCCGTCTATCTGTGGCAAAGATAATTTAAAAAAACTTTGTTCTACATGAATGAAATTTGATATACAATCTTTATATCAAATTTAGCAAAATCTTTAGAAAAAGTTTGTCTACCCAGCTGTTCAAATATAATTTGCACTATTATTACAAAATCAAGACAGCTAGATAGATTAAATTCGATATATGGAATTAAAATCTATAGTATAGACTCCTCTCCAGTTTTGAGCCAAATCCAACATGGATTGATCGTCTGTTGGTCTGTACTTTTAGAAACATGTCAAAAACGATAACTTATAGTTGCAATGATTTAAATATATCTGATTTGGTATGTGATTATGTGACTAAAAGTGTAAATCTGTATAAAAATTTTATGTCAGTCAATTGGAGGAAAACGCGTCTAAAACACAAATTCGATTTTTGAATGCAGGGACGCCAGTGAACCGCATGCCATTGATTAATGACCAAATGATACCAATGATAGATGCAGTAAAAACATAAATTCACGTCAAAGTTTAATATTTCGTAACTATTGCACGCCAATATTATTCAAGGTGTTCTCTAAAATAACTTCTTTATTAGAGATAAGGCAAGAAAGTTTTGAGGAGATCACTTTCGTTTGTATTTTTTTCAGGATTGCATTTATTGTTACAAACAGCATTTAATATAATTCATTTTTCCAACTGGGTATATATGCGTATATGCTTACTTCTTCTATTTAGAAGCAAGTTTTTAGGCTACGATTGAAGCAGGCAACATGTGTGTAAAAATAGATAGAGAAAAAAAAATCGGAAATAAAAAAATAAACTATTTATAAAAAAATTCCGATTTGCACTTTAAAAATTACTGTCAAAATCTAAATTAAAAAAAAACGCATAAAACTTGCATATTTTAATCTCTAAAACAGGTATCGATTGGTCTTTCTTTTATAATCCTTTAAAACTCTTCTTAGGGAAATATAAGACAAAACACAAGAAAAAAGACTGATGCTTGAGTTAATCTGACCACTCAACGACATTAAAATAATGAAGACAGGAAAAAAGATCTGATCTGAAATTGACAGAGATACCTCACAAAAAATGCATTAATCCCGTTAAACGCTTTAGAGCTTTTACTATATTAATTTAGAATAAGATTAAACGATAGTGAATCCTTAAGTTTGACATAAGTCGATTATATAGATTACAGGCTAAGAAAGTACCTAATCCTTAGTAACAACACCTCATGTGAGTCATCTTACGGAATTTCGGAGTTTTAAGGTTTAGAACAAAATCACTTAAGGAAGTTGAGCTAGTTTCTTTAAAGGAGCAAAAAGGGTAAAAAATGGCTTTATATAGTGAACTTTATCATAAGAAATTCCACTTTTTTTGTAATTCTGACATTGACACTACTTTATATGCAGAAATTTTGCTTTTCATCAAAGTTCAACAGAGTAAATATTTTATGATTAATTTCTATCTATACTAGAAACAAAGATGAATGTTTGTGATTGCGTGTTGACACTCTGCCTCGTGCACTCGTGTTGACTCTGCAGATCTTTTAACCTGGAACCTTCGTATATGAGACAAATATACTTTGGGAATTTATAATGCATATCTTGAAAGATTTTTTATTAGATATTTTGAATAATAAAAAATGATATAGATTTCGACGTTTTTCTTATCTGAAAAATGGATTTTCATATCATTTTAAAATTAAAAAAATGTTTCTTTTAATGATATCAATTTAAACTATGAGCACCTTTTTTTTTTTGGATTTTGTCTATTAAAAAAAAACGTTCTTTTGCATAATTTTCAGGAATATTTTTTATTGTTGCAATGTAATTCAAATAATTTTCGCCCCATCGTAAAATATTTAATGTCGTGTTTTTCCCCCCTTCCATCTACTGAAGGCTAAGAAAATGTTATCCTCTCAGTTTAGTTGAGAAATTAGGAATTGAAATTGTACAAGGAGTGCTCAAATGAAAAGGTATGAAATGACAATGTGGATATAAGTAAAGATTTTATTCAAAATTTACACCATAGGCCCGAGCAGAACAATCCCGTTGATTAAGGATCAGAAGGATTCCTTGTTCCCAGAATTCCTATGGCCACAACGAGACTCAGTCCTTCACAGCATCTTGAGTTCGTCGTCCGAGTTGTTAATTAGCCTATGTTTTTTTTTTTCAAATAACAAAACACATGAAAATAGCAAGGTGACATGTCCGGGCTGTAGAGCTGTCCCCACTTGACCTCGGCCAGTTCTGCTTGTGTGATCCAGGAGATTTGTGGATGCCGGTTAAAGAGTAGAATCACAACCTCCGTAACTAGCTCCGGTATTTTGCTCTAGATGGAACTTGCATAGTCTTCGGAGTGTCTCACAGTACACATCGTTGTTAATGGTTCTTAAAAAGCAAACATCTGAAAGGCAAGCGCTTCAACACTTACGGCGAACTCAAGGCAGTTATGAAGGACTGGGGCCCATCAAAGCCACGAGAATTCTGGGAACAAGGAATCCTTTTGCTCTTTAATCAATAGGATCGCTCTGCTCCGACCTATGGTATATACTTTGAATAAATTCATTTATTCCCACACATGTCGTTTCGGACCTTTTCATTTGAACATCCCTTGTATTTTCTTAATACAGAAAGTATAATTTGAAACGCATTATTGGGTTTTATTTATTCTTTTAATGCACTATGATATCATCGAACCCGATTTCATCAGGAAGTTTCATGTGCGCAATCAGCAGAACAGGAATAAGGTTATTTAAATAAAATTAATTTTTTGAGTATCACAATGAGACGTTTAAAATTTCTTTCTTAATCGAATCAAGAGATCTAATTAGGCATAAGAGCTTTAAATGAAATGAACCACAATCAATATATCTTATGCACCAACTGGTATTCAAAGTGGTAAAGTATTAACAAAAATATCAAGAATATAAAATTACATAAAACTTTATCGTTTAATTTAAATACTACTTTTCTTCATCGAATCCCAATTTATATGTTTTTTTTCCTTCTTTAGGGGCTAAAAAGGAAACCATCTACCTACTCTGTTTTTGTCATTATGACAGTAAGTCAATCTAACGGGGAAAGTATAATTATTGAGACGGAAACCACTTCCGTTGCTCTTTTCTTCTTTACTGGAAGGCCTTTGAATTTCTACTGTTCTTTAAATGTCATTAACAACAACAAAAAAAATTTCAAAATCAACTTTAAACAACAGGTTGATTGTAAATTTGCCTTTAAATTTTGTTTTGTTTAGGGCAAAGAAATATTTTATACGACAATTATCGTTCCTATTTACTTGCAAATATATTCATCATTTTTTACTTACTTTTTTTACAAGACTTTGTGGTCATCCAAATAAACACATTCCATTAAGTTCGATATATCTAACAATACTAAATACAGTTTTCATTATAAAATCATAAAATGTTCGTTTCCTCCTTAATCGACATAATAAACTCTTTTCTCAGTACTGGTTGGACTTCCGTATAGAGGCCTTGAAATCTCGATAAAATCTTTAATATCCATCATAGTTTAATTTCCCCGATGGCAATTTAATTTTTATTTGATAATTTTTTTATTTATATAATTTTTTATTCATTTCGTCTATCCATTTCGATTGTCAATTGTGATGAAAGCAGATCTAAAGATGGAAACAACAGAAATAAAATTCCTAGTATTGGTATTCATGTACAAAAACAAAACTTTATAGTTCATCGTCAAGTATATGCTTTTCTTTCACTTATTTGCGAAATGCCACTTATCGCGTTTTTTTTCTTACCTAAAAAAATTCCCGAACTTATCAATATCGAAGTTGCAAACCGTTTTTTATTCTGTTTTATTTTACATGGGTTTTAGGAATTTTTAAAGTTTTTGCAGAATTTTTGCCCGCCCTGTATATGCTTTTGTAATGATTTCAAAGAATAAAAAAAATAACTTTTACATAAGCAGCAGAGTAAACGTCAATGATATTTCGGATGATAATAGTAATAAATACTAGATGATAATAGTTACAAATAAATAACAAAATAACTTCTTTATGCATATATTTTAACCTTATGAAGTATGATCTTTCTATTGTTTTAAATACTTAAATAAAATTATAAAATATGTGCAATTAAAAACCAAGAAAAATTATTAAAAAATCCCAATTTAAAATTTTAACTAAAATTTATTTTTAATGAAAATAAAAATAATTTGCTACAGAATAAGCAGTTTACTTTATTTACTGAATTCTAAATTACAAAAATTAACCTAAAATGACAAAATTATAAGTAGCCAATAATGGTTGCAACAAAGTCTTCAAGGTTTACACACACTTACAACATACTAGCTATCATTTGTTACGAATAATTACATTTGTTAAGATGCAGCTGTTATTTGTTGTGAAATAATTATGAAAGCGTTGTTATGCGGACTTAAGTAAAAGAAAGTGTCATATAATTTTCCATATTCATTGTCTATTCAAACTGACAGCATAAAGTATTAGAATGTATGTAGAAAAGTCTTCAGAGTTGTATCAGTTGTGAAGAGCATAATACATATTTTCTTTTCTCTCAGTATTTCCCTTTACATTACAATTTGATTGTACAGAGAACTAATATTTTGTATATAGAAAGATATATATTGAGTATTAATATTTTGTATTTGAATTTTAAACAAACATGTTGTAAAAAACTATTTTCAATATTTTTAAACCTATTTTTACTCTAACCAACCAAGTTTTTTTATTTTGGAATTTTCCTTAAGTTTTTTTTTATTTGATCTTTTTGCTCTATTTTTGATTACTTGGTTATTAATTTTAAAATCCAATTATCAATTGAAAAACTAAACTCAGAATTTTTATTATCTTTATTCTGCTCTATGCAATTGAAATTTGGCCTCTTAACTTGGGCACTCAACGTTCTCTAAACATGTTCGAGAAAAGATCCTTGGTCTAATACTAGAGAGAGGGTGTTAGCGAACTAAATTCAATTTTCAATAATACAAACTCTACAGGCAACCACAGACAACACTGGCTGTCCGGAGCATTAGGTTAAGATGGCTCGTCCATATCTGGAGAAGCCCTGAAAACAGCGGCCTCAAAATATCAACTTTTAAAACTCCTATGGGATCCTGGACCGGAGAAAGACCTCCAACTAGATGGTTGGATGATGTGGAAAAGAGACCTGAGTGTTCTAAGGATAAAAAACTGGAAGTGAGTTGCAGGGGTAAAAAGCGCTGGAAAGTGCTCGTGGTTGAAACAGCGAAGGTCTGGAGAAGGCAGTTGTGCTCATAAAAAAGAAGAATTTTTAATTTAATCGGGAGAAAATTTTTATCTTCTCTTGCCAGCCATTGAAAAAATTATAACGTTAAAAGCATTTGAGAATTTTTTGCATCTTAACAAGATTTTAAGTATAACAATTCAGTCATTAAAATGAATAATCTTCAAGAAATCAACAGCTCTGTTGTTCTGGCTACAGAAAAAACTTTGTTTTACTCTTAATGCAGAAAATAATTGCATACACTTTTGTTATTTATTTGCATTTTTGCACATATTCTTTAATGATTAAATATGCAATCTTAAAGCCTTTTAAATTCTATTATAATTAAATGTTTTAATCGGCAGCATTTTAAGTTCACATTTTATTCTCTTTAAAATTTTTAATGATTAAATAATTAGATCAGTAAATGCTTATTAGTTAATGCTGCAGGCATTTTTCTTGTGCTGGGACAGCCTGTTTGGTAGGACGTTGGATTCTTAGCCATTGGGTTATGAGTTCTAACCTCGCCGGCTAAATATTTGAGTATGTAATGGCTGATGTACATCAAATTTGTAGTAATCAAAAAGTTCATATTGAGATAACACCACTGGGGGTACTGGTTCAGAGTCTAAATTACGTTCTGTGGATGAATGAATGAAGTTAGCCCCGTAAAAAGAGGTGTGACGCGTGAAGAGCTAAGACATGCTCCTGACCCTAGATAGTGTTACCAAAAAGAAGATGCTCTCTCTGCTTAAAACACTTACTTCGTCTGTGATTTTTTCTATGATAATTATCATTAAAAACAACAACAACATTTTTCTTTAGAAAAAATTTACTATAATTAAGTACTAACTTTATAGTTCATGTACTTTTTTTAATGCAGTACTTTTAAATTTTGCAACGAAACTTCTAAGAATGATAGGAGAAATATCTTACCTCTATTGTCAATTTAAATTGACAATGACTTAACAAGTTTTTTAGAGTATCATATACATCATATAATGTGACAGTAAAGGCAAAATTTATGTAAAATGCTTTGAAAAGAAGAAAAAGAAATAATAGGTATGTGCGAAAAATCTACACTCTTTAATTCTGTGTTTAAAAGAAAGAAGGAAAGAAATCAATGTCTTGCAATACCAGTAAAACGGTTACTCGCCTCTTTCTTCGAACGGGGAGAAAAAAATCTAAACCCATTTATAATTTCTTCTTAGGGGGCAAAAAATCCACTTTTCTGAAGCATTTCATTTCCATTGAGATAGAGCAGAAAAGATTTGATAAATAAATCCAACTATTAAAATCTGCTTCTGTTTTCATCAGCAAGACAAATCCTCTTTCGGAAAACAACTCGGCTGGCATAAACATATCTCCCAGCCAGGTCGCCCCATCCTCCTTTTAGAGGACGTCTTCAATCATTTGCAAACACAAATCGCTCCAGATTAGCGACGGAGATACGGGCTTCCACCCCTGATGCCACACAAGAATCTTCCAGGACGTCGGGGATAGAAGAAGACTCAAGAAAATGTCGCGACCCAATTAGATGCCAGCTACACTCGTGGGCATTCCTATTCCCATTCCTTTCCCTGATTTTCCATTTAAATTCTTAGTCAAAATCCGATTGCAAAAGAGATTACCGAAACCAATTTCGTATCGGAAGATGCAATCACCCAAGCCCGAAAAGAGGGGTTTGGGGAAGGAAGGTGGTGGTGGTGAGGAGGTTTGAAGGGAGAACTTTAGAACACCACCCCTTTTCTTCCTTCCATTACCCACCCCGTACCCAAGTCCTTAAAACCAGGACTTGTAGTACGAGATGAGTAACTGGAGTAAAGTTTTACATCGTCTGTGTGTGTACAATGAAAATGTGGTATTAGCGCAGAGGCACAGGGTAGGTGTGTCACTACGGTAAGAAACTTTTAGCAGAAGAGTTTTCTTTCTTTCGGATGGGGAGAGGGAAAGGGAGGTCGAAGTGAAGTGAAGAGGTAGGTGGAAAGTCTTCTGATTCTTCTCTAAGAAAGATTAGAGTTTTAAATCTTTTAGAAGAGAAGAGAAGAGAGAAAGAGGAAGGAAAAAATAATAAGATTTTTCCTACCCCCTCTCTCCTGACCCACCCCCTTCTTTTGTTTTATCTTCTCCTTTAGGATCCTGTTGCTATAATTAAGCGTACACTGAGTTCTTGTTGCTTTTATTTATTTATTTATTTAGTCCTTTTCTTGGTAATGCTTCAGCCTTAAGTTATGTATGAACGTTAGATGGGAGACAGCTTAGTGATGAATTTAGGACCGCCGGCTCTAGGGCTGGTTGATTAAAGAAAAACAACTAAAACGGGTGGAGAGGGTGAGGGTAGAAATATCTGTTGCAAGAAGGATTTCGGAAGAAGAATTTGGAGGGAAAGGCGACATCTCTTCTCTAGTTTTCTCTCTTTTCTTATTCTTCTCCTCTTAAAATAAACGAATCATACCGTCTTCCAGGATTATGAAAAGAGATTGAGCTTTTCTTTTCGGTTAGGATTACTTGAGCCCGAAGATCTGGAATATTTCAAAAATTTATACATTTGCTACACACACGCCCAGCGAACTTCCGAAGCGAAGCATCGGGTTTCGTTATTATTTATTTTTGTTTCCGTTTTCGCAAGATCTTTTCGAGGCGATGAATTATAATAATAACAAGAGGAAAAGAAATTTCCTTTTGTCGGCATGTCTCCCGGAAGAAGGCAAGCAGTCTGTTGCTAAAAGAGCACTGCGCGATTACGTTAAGCAAATAATTCTTTCAGGGGACTTTTAAAGTGACAGAAAATTTTTTAAATACAATGCTTCGTAAATTAATACCCAAAGAATAATTCACCTTCTTTTACCGCAGGGTTTAAGTGCGCTGTTCATAATTTAATATCGGAAAATAAGTTCTTTTCTGTGATTTACGTTAAGGTATAGGTTTAAGACGAAAATACCGATCTGAGTTGAGAAGATTAGAGGAAACTAAGCGTTTTATCTTGAATACGGCTTTAGGGAAAATATTCTTCTCCTTACCGGCTTATACGTCCACAACTAACTGTGTAAGTAAATATTAAAATTGTCTTGAAGAAATATTTTTAATTTGTATTCTGTGATTGCTTAAATATGCGAAAAGTAATTTTAAAACTATAAAAAAAAGAATAAACGGCATTCTATGTTCAGGCACTTTCTCTATGTAAAAATCTTCTTCTCGAATAACATATTAATATATAATTTTGTTTTTTTATACTTAGCCAATGGATTTAATTCGTAGTAATTTAGCGCAATTAAAATCACTCATACCAGCTTAATTTTGAGTCCATTATATCTCCAACATGCATTTAAATCGTTGGTTCATCTAACAAATCTCATTATTATCAACACTAAGTTATCGTACATAATTCAGAAAGTTAATCCTGTATAGCAAAGTTTTCTTTATTTAATTTTTAAAGTAACATGCAATATAATTACAATGAAGGTAACACTTTGATAATTGTTGCTTTTTGCTCTCTATTATCGACTATCTAAAATAACTGGAATGTAAGATATCTCATAAAAAATTTCAAATATATAAATTCAATAATTGTATCATATATTATTATTGCTTCGTCTTTAAGTTTCATTTTCTTCTTTTTTATTATTTACCAATAATTAAGTGGACACCTGTGATAAAAGAGATAAACTCAATTGTTCATATTCAATTATTGGTAGAATCCCCACCTGAGGTTATTACAGCCTTAACCCTGCTTGGCATACTTTCAATTAGTGTTTGGCTGTGAACAGTAGCACCGGCCTTGGAGAAGGCATGCAAGTTCTTTCACCAGTTTGGGGCTGTTGTTGCATTCCTCAATTCTTTCTTTACGATTCGTTCCAATGGTTTTCTATAAGATTCGTCTGATCTCTGGGCAGACCAGTCCAGTCTACTAACCACATAGTCATCATACCAATCCTTGATGGACCTCACAACATGGCAAATGATATTGCCATCTTGGAAATAACAATGATCCAACCAGTAAAAATTCTACAAAATAGGAAACACATTGTAGAATAGTCCGTAGGAGTCGACTTTGAACTTACAATGATTGGGATCAAGAATCTTTGTTGACATTTTCATAGTATGATTCTTCCTCCATCAAACTTACCTGTAGGCACATTGCATTCTGGCAAAAGGTGTTCTCCATGCATACTCCAAACCCAGATTATACCATTTGATTGATAGAGACTGAACCTTGATGCAATGAAGAATCTGTTTCCATTCGTCTATGGCCCATTTTTGGCTCCAATTCTATCAAGAACCGTGAGTGGATTGTGTATTCAAAGGTTAATGGGCATAAGCAAGTCCATAGAAACCAAACAAATGTACATCCTTGTGGTTGGAGAACACCTTTTACCAGAATGCAATCTGCCTACACGTAAGTTTGATGGAGGTGGAATTATACTATGAAAATATCAACTAAGATTCTTGATCCCAATCCATTGTAAGTTCAACGCCGACTCCTACGGACTATTCTACAATGTGTTTCCTATTATGTATTAGAGCAACAGCCCTGGATGCTTGCTGGAACTCCTGTAGTAAGTGGACCATCGGTTTGATGACTTTATGTATCTTTTTCTATCACTCAGCTTCGTGGATCTATCGGATCGAAGCACATTCTGATAATCACTCGCAATCCATTCTTAGTCACAAAATCCAAGTTCGATTTTGGAATGTTTGGAATATCGTTCCTTAAGGATCGGCTACTTCTATGAATCAAATTTCTCTCGACTTTGAATTTTATGGCATCTTGCATGAGGCTAATGGCTATTCTTTTTCCTACACGATATTTAAGTGCAGAAGGTATGACGTAGATCAGGACCGCAAATATCATGGTTTGCCTAGGTGTTCAAACACTTATTGTTAGTAATACTTATAATTTTTTAGAACTGAAAAAAATTCAGAAATGAAAAATTGTAAATGGCAGATGCAATAATATTTTTTAATGAATTATTCTAGATTCACCTTTAAATGAAGAAATGCAAGGTTCTAATAAAATAGTATTAAATTTCTCAGGGTTTTCTACACATCTTAGATTTTAAAAGATGCAGAGTTAATTTCTAATTATACAAAATAAGTACTTATATATAGATTTAATGTACAGATTATTAGGAGGGGTATTATATATTATATAAAGTCAAAAATCAACGCCAAAGTATGTTCGAAAACGTCAACTGAATGAGCTAGTGGATGTTATTTGTCAATGCTATTGTTGGATTACAGTGCTATTCACTTGAATGTCCAATTAATGCTTGATTAGATAAGTGAACCATTAATAATTAAAGGAATGATCTCAGAAAGAGAATCAAAAACTCTAAAATCTTACTGATAGCATGCATTTGTTAAGGGAATCTAACATTGTAAATAAGTTGATTTTATAGCAAGAATTTTTTAAATCTCCGCAAAGTGACCGATATTTTCGAAAGGAATTACCTTATCATCCACCAGCATGTTGAAGTGTGAATAAATGTGAGAAATTAATATAAGATAAATGTTCACTGGCTGTCGAAATGTGAATTATTGACGAATAAAATGAGCTTTCAGTGCCTCTATTATTTTTATATGTTCATATTGGGCTGCTTTGCGGTCATATATTCTTAAGGATTCTGACTAGTAATTTTCTTCTTTTTTGAACATTTAAGTTAATATACTGAATTTGAAATCACTCTGCAAATCGCAATACGGGAAAAATTAATATTGTGCAAAAAGAAAACACTCTATTCTAGAATATATCTTTCCCTAAAGAGCACGATTGAAAGAATCTGGAAGATCATCTATATAAATAGTTGACAAGGGATTTAAAATGGATTGAATTAGTTATATTTATGGGTTGAAGAAACAGGTATGTATGGAATCTCCAATGCCTCTACTTAAGTCATTCAAGTAAGCTATAAATGCTGCCCATCTTTAAAAACAATTTTATTCTTAGGCATTATTATTATTATTATTTGCTATAGCAATAATTCTTTAAAAATACATATTTTCAATAAATTAAAATATTCTTGATCATAAAAAGCTAGTTTATTGGAAATGTGTTCTAAATAAATATTTAGGAAAGATTAATTTATTCTCTTCATTATAATCAGTTATCATAAGGTATCCAATTAGGTTCAACACAAGAATTTAGATGAAAACTCGCATTATTATTATCGTTTTTACAGTTTCAAATATAGGTAGTACGTATTTCCAGTAATAGGCTCTATGCATATTTTGGCTAAGGCAAATTAGAAGTTAAGTTATAGCAATTGATGCTTATTTATAAACACTTAAAAACTTTATATGCTTTTTCTGAAAACATTTTTTTTTCATAATTTTATCATACGATTGGCATCATATCTCAAAAAATAATCAAGATGTCTTTATAAAGTTTATACTTAGTACTTTTAACTCGTTATTCAATATGTAAGGAACTACAGACTTGATGTTGAACGCTCTAGGAGTAGATTTATTGCTTAATGTGAATATTGTTGAGAAAAATTCCAAACTTCCATAGATAATTTCACGTATACTCACGAAAAAATTGTTTTTTTTAAATATATTTTTTAGATAATATTTAGTCATATTCTATGTTACATACGTAATGTTACAAAGGAAAAGTTCTAGAAATTTTTTTCTGTAAAATAACCACAACTTTTGTAAAAAAAATGTTAAAATTTACATTAAAAGACATTACTAATTTACATTAAGAAAATAAAATTACTAATTTACATTAAGTAATCTTACTTTTATTTACCATTTATTCGTTGTATTAAAAAACAAACATCAAATAAACATTGCATAAAGATTAGTGTAAATTATCGCCATATAAACATCGATTTACTTTTTTTTTCTTCAAATCATTTCCTTGATTTATCACAGATAAAAAAATATATTTATAAAAATAAGTTAGAACGCTAAGCAAACAAAGAAAATATATTCTTGAGAAAGCAGAGAACAATAGTGGCTATTCAAGCCGAAATTGCCACACGTTGCCATCCCAAACATATAAATTTACGCCAACAAATAATGATTCATCGCTCAGTGATTGAAGCACGAAACACATTTCGTATCTGGCTTAACCCTTTGGTCCCACGTCCTAGAACACAATGACCGAATTCTGTGGCAGAGGGGTGCTGGTACAATAGCTGGCGTCAAAATTCAGTTTGGTCCTTCGCTGACTAGCCGATAATTGCTTTAGAACTGCAATCACGGTTTTATTAAGTTTTATATGAATCAAGGGCTTGACAACTGGGCATGCGTCAGATGTTAAAGCTATAGAAAATAGGTTGTAAAGCAAACAGCCTGTTTCTGGTTTTCTGCTTGATAAAACAACTTCAGATTAGTAAACTATTGTATTACTCCATCTATAAACCAAAGAAAAAAGAATACTATAAAAACAGGCTATTCATTATAAATTAGTTGTAAAACAAACATAATAAAGACCAAAAGAGTTTAGGAACTAATGATTTTTTATTTCAATATCACTTGGTAATATTAAATTATATTTAAATATATCTTTATTCTTTTTACATCGATATAATAAATTTATTATATGTCGAAGTTCATTTCGTCATCTTGAACTCAATGAAATTACTTATATCATTGAGTTAAAGAACATGAAATGAAAAACCACTTTTAGTGAGTAGAATTATATTTAAAATTTTTAATGACTGTTAAAGAATTTTTCATATCTTGTTTTCTGTAATATTGCTTATGGGCTTTGATATACATTTTTGTAGTATTGTTTTCGATAGCCCACACTTTTTCGGTGTAATTTTGCCTTTATGTTGTTTTTCATGTTTAGTATACAAAGAAAAGAATTTATTTAAAAATCTATTTTCCCTTATATACATATATATTATTTGTTGCTAAGAAGTTTATGAAGTTTAATAATCAAAATTTTTGGATGGCTCTTTCAGATGGCAGTTTTTATTTTTAATCAAGACAGACCATAAATTATTGGACAAATTAATTATTAAATTCTGAAATAATTAAAGAAATGTATTCTCGCTAGGAACACCAAACTCTACAAAGTTAAGAATGCTAGAAAATGAATTCATATTATTTGGAACGAAATTCCATGATGTTTTCGATTTTTTTCACTTTAAAGTAATGTTATGAAAGGGTAAAAAATCTTTGGCTTTTATTAATACAAAAAAATTATATTTTTCAGAGATCATTAAATAATATCTCTTTCCAAATTAATTTATTAATCAATCAGCCTCCGTCACAGAAACGCTCATAGTTATCATAGAGACTTCGAAATAATTTTGAACATTTGAAAAAAGAAACTTCATGAAGACAACATTCACATGAAGATAACATTTGAAATAACTTCTCATTTTCCATATTCTAATTTTACTTACACTGAATTCAACCGAAACCATTTAAAGCTCCCTCATAGAGATGAATGCAAATCTTAAGTATCACTAAGTGATAATCCTGGACTGGGAAGTGTAACTATAAAAATTATGGAATATTTAATCAGCTTTTTCTGATAATTTTAGTGTTTTTAAAGTGAAAAATTGGGACATATTTGTTACATTTTATCCATTCCATTTTTATAAATCAAAAGAAATTTCAAAATAGATTCATTGTTATTTTCTCAAACTATTGCTTGAAAATTTATCAACGAATTAAATTTTACTCAATATTAGTAAAAATCTTTCAAATGTTGTTGTAAGGAAGATTATATAAAAAAATATCAATTAAAATTCATTGACAATACATTTATTCTACAGAAATAAAAACCACGAGGTCGGAAATTATCCAAATAAATACAGTGCAACTATAACATGATTAATAAAATTCAGATCTCTAATTATCAGACTTAGAATTCATAATATCAGTATGAAAATATTTGCATTGATTTTGTTGTATAAATATTTTATTTTAGGCATTCAACATAGATATTCTTTTAAAGCAGCTTTATCTGGTAGATAATAGGTAATATCAGATTAGCATTCATTATTAATCAAATTGAAGAACTCTTTTGTATGACTTTAACAATGATTTTCTAATTCCTGAATTGTGCATGCGCGTGGGTTTTGAATACAAGAATTATTCTACATATTGTGTGCGCCATAATGTCTGTAATATCCATTATATTGTATCTGGTATAAGGAGAAATGTTGTCTAACCATTAATTCAATCAGGATTTATAAAATTCTACATTTTTTTCATTGGTTATCTTTTTATGAGCTCAGAATCAGATTATTAAATTGTTGAATCAGAAATTAAAAGCTTCTGATTGTGTAATATGTATTATTGCTTTTGAACCAAAAACCAATTGAATCAATTGCTTTGGAAATAAGGAATGTCTAGTTTTCCTGGATGGATGTTTAGTATTATTAACTTATGATGGCAAATATATCGATTATTACTAAAATATATATTTATGGATAATGAACTAAATTGTTGAAGTGCTAAGTAAGTCATATCACTGATTCTCCGTCCCCCCTGAAAGCACTCGGAAATAAATACTGACTGACCAATCCGCTACAGCCAAACCGTGGTTGAGTCTTAAGAATCATCACCGGTCACGGTACAACTCTCACCGTGAGTAATACGTCCCGTCATCGAAGGCAGGAGTCAGATCCCTCCATTTTTATTATACCCTGAAGTGCTAAGTAAGAAAACAATAACTTTTTTTGGTGTGATATGCTACTCTTTAGGAGTAAAGATTCTTTCTCAGTTTTATTTAATAAAATTTTACAATTATTCTTTCGATCTTATAATATTAAAATAGCTTCTAAAAACACTGAATTAGGTTACTGAGGGATTAAATATGGAAATATTATATGCTGCTTTTATAATGATTAGTGTAAATAATATCAACAAATATAAATTCATTGTAGCTTTTAAAAACTGAAAAGCATTCCAGTTATCAAAACTATCAGCTGGTGAAATGAAAAATGAAATTATCCATAAAAGAACTATTTCATTTACTAAAAAAATTGCTTTTTATAATCAACTAATTTGTCATAACAGAACTAACTGTTAACTGAACTATAATTTTACCACAATACATTCACACTTTTTTAATGTGTTGATTTTCTAACAAGAAAAAAAAACTTTCTTTTCATGGTTGATATTACAAAATGGAAAATGAATAAATAATGAAAATAAATATTTTTACAATACGAAACATATAGTGATAATTTTTGCACCTGAAAGGAAAATCAGTATAGAAGTATAAGTTTTGATTTTCAAGACCTAAATTCCTTAAGCTAAAAGAGATACCATAAGAAGCAGCAACACAAAATCGCTGGTTAGAACTCAGGAAATATAATTAATTTTAATTAATCAGGAACAATAATTTCGAAATACATTTCTGCCAATCTTCGGCATGCATATGTGACCAGATGTAGCCGCTGGTAATGCTTGAAACAGAATGGAAATCTTCAATTTCTTAAAACAATAAATGATATTCTATAAAAATTAATGTGAATATACAGCAAAAATTGCTCAAAATTATTTTTTGAATGCTTTCTCTTCAGAGCTCCTGGTATCAAACAACAGATGTATGTGTTTACAATCTACGCTGGAATTAAGACTACAAATTAAGTGATTGAAACCATCAGAAAAAATGTTTTATAGAATCAAGTTTTCTGTTCAATTTATGCATTTATTAGAAAATTCAAATGTGAACTAAATTCATCCGTTAAATGCTTCATGTCCATTTCGAGCTTACTGTCTTTTAATTTAATGGATAAAAAAGTAGAAAACAAAGCTCAGAATTAATCAAATAACAATTAAAAATTACAATAATCAGTTAGCAATTACCTATCAATGCATCTTGAAAGAAAGTCTTACTGTATTTATTTTCGAAATCAGGTTCTTTCTAATTTATATTACAATAAAGTTTTTGAATAAATTAAAGAAAATTTTGTAATTTTGTAATTTTTAGTGTATTTTCGCACATTTTCTTGCACAAAATAATAAATGCTTCTTCTGCTGGTAAAGTTTGAAGGAGATAAAATTTGGAATTTCCCGTGGTATTCCTACGGTAATAAGCAAAATAAATCCTCAAAAGATATTCGAATCGTTAGTCCGAAAGGTATTAACTTAAGAATATTCTGGTTTGATTCATATGTCGTGATTGAAGAAGCCTTTTCATGCTTCTGTAAGAATTTTTATTTTTTCGTATACATAAGGTAAGGAAAATACACTGAAGTGACAAAAGTCATGGGATAGCAATATGCAAATATACAGATGGCAGTAGTATCGCAGCGAAAAAGTATAAATGCGCAGTTCGTTTTCCAGAGCTTTCATTTGTGTTCAAGTTATTCATGTGAACAGGTTTTTCGTGATGTATGGCGGCACGACGAGAATTAACAGACTTTGAACGTGGAATGTTAGTTGGAGCTAGACGCACGGGTCATTCCATTGCGGATATCGTTAGTGAATTCAACATTTCGAGATCCACAGTATCAAGAGTGTGCCGAGAGTACGAAATTTCAGGCATCACATCCCATCATGGACAGCGCAGTGGGCGACCACCTGCACTTAACGACCGAGACCGCCGACGTCTGTGTAGAATGGTCAATGTTAATAGACACGCAACACTTCGTCAAATAACTGCAGGGATCAATGTGGGACGTACGAGGGACGTGTCTGATAGGACTGTGCGGCGAAATTTGTCTTCCTTGGGCTATGACAGCAGAAGACCGACTAGAGTGCCTTTACCGACAGCACGACATCGCCTGCAGCGACTCTCCTGGGCTCGAGAGCATATCGACTGGTCCCTAGACCAGTGGAAAACTGTGGCGTGGTCATGTCACCGCCATGTCACCGGGCCAGAACTGTTCGCGATTGGTTCGAAGAGTATTCCGGACAATTCCAGCGCATGATCTGGCCACCTAGATTGCCCGATATGAATCCCATCGAGCATTTATGGGACATCATCGAAAGGTCCGTTCGTGCCCAAACTCCTGCACCATCCACACTTTCACAATTATGGACGTCTATACAGACAGCATGGCTCAATATTCCTGCAGAGGACTTCCACCGACTTGTAGACTCCATGACACGTCGAGTTGTTGCACTTCGCCGGGCAAAAGGAGGACCGACATGATATTAACAGTCATCCCATGACTTTTGTCACTCCAGTGTATAATTATCGTCAAAATATTCAAGATTTTAAGGAATCTTTTCATTTTAAGCCTCTCTATATTCGAAAAACACATTTTTGGAAAATGTCCATCTGTCTGTCTATGACAAAGATAAACAAAATACACTTTCAACCAGACAACTGCCATTTGGTATACAATCCTTAAAATAAATTTTCCTACTTGTATCAAAGTTTGTGTAAATCAGGTCAGCGGAAGTTCAATTGTCCGAATAAAAACTAACACGATAGCTGTAAAACAAAAAAAATCTTGATAGATAAGAGTTGGTTCATAGATTTAACATATATAGTGTTAACACCCGTCAAAGCTTTTGAGAAAACCAATAGTAGTTGACTGCTTTTTGGTTACAATTTTCATAAATAAATTAACACGTTAGTTGAAAAATGCACTGATTTTAAGTATTAAATTAGGTAAGGGATTCTGTAACTTAAAGTGCAGTTTTGTGACAAATTTTTCTTTCAATTCATTGAGAAAAACGAGTCAAAAGCATAAATTTAATTTTCGGATATTATTAACTTCAGATAATATACAGGAATCAATCGCCAACAAACTTGTCAAAGATGACACGATGGATTCCATAAAAATGCTTTCATGCCAATAATCATTATTTCGTAGCTTTATACGGCAATATTATGAAACGCCTTTTGTGATGACATCTTTATTAAAGAGTATGCTAGATTATTCTGGCAAACCACTCCCTCTGATTAACAACATATGTAGTTAAAATTAATTAGTCCAAGAAAGTTAGATTTTTTAAAGATATGGGAAAAATGACTTTTGATGAAAAACAAGATTTGGCATCACTTGCAAAGATAATTTTAATCTAAAAGAATAGTAAACAGTCAAATTTTCATGTTCAAGGCTAATATTACATAGATTATTCATATAAAGGTCCGGGTCATATTCCAGTTGGATACACGGTTATGCTGGAAGAAAAATCACTTTAAACAAAATTCAAATTACGATTAACACAAACGAATTCTAGCAATTCGATTAATAGAAACAATTCCTTTTTAATTTCAACTAAAGATATCTCTAAAAAGAAGCTGTTGTTTGATAATAACCATGTGTTTTATGTAATTCATAAATTTTGACAATTTTCAAATTAATTCTATATTATGAAAGATTATATCAAAGACAATTTAAAATAATGTTGTTAAAATACTATGAATATTCTTAGTTAGCGGTTTAATAGCTCAAGAACCGTATTTGGTTATATTGCGCCAAGTAAACGCTAAAATTATAGCATATACAAATTATTTGAGTACAAAATCGATGATATCAATCTAAAATTGCATAAGATATAGTGTTGCAAATATAAATGTGTAAAATTTAAATATAAACTTAGGTGTTAATTTATGAAAATGAAATCAAAAATCAAAAAATGCGAAACAGTGAAAGAAAACGCAGACTAAAAGTAAAAATGCTAAATTCAAGTATAAAAACTTATAGCTTTTAAAAAGTTGAAAATATTTGTTTATTCCTGCAAAATTATCGGTCATTTATGAAAATAATATATGCGTTGAAGGTTAAAAACAGGACATTCAATTAAAATGTGTGAATACCAAAATCAAATTTTGTAATCAATCAAAAATTAAAACAACGCGTTTAAAATATCATAAAAAGAATTGTACATTAAATTTATTTATAAAATGTTAAAAAACGGTATAATTCTTAATGGTAGATAATTCATAAAATAAATATTGCTGCATAAATTTCGAAAAGAGATAAATCTTAAATGCTTAGTCGTCAATATTAACCACAAAGCAATTTTCCTCACCTGTCAAGAACATACAGTGCGTTATTTTCCCCTAAAAAACATTAAGAAGCTACATTTTTGCATTTTCTCATCGAACGGGGACCGACTTAAAACCGTCGATTAATTTATATGTAAGTTATTTTTAATTTATTTCGTACCACCTGCTATAATTTGATCGCAATTTCTTAATTTAACGACCCGGCTTATCAAGTTCTTACGACGCAAAAAAAAGCAATAACAACAAAAAAGGGGAGGGGGAGAGAGAACCTCTCTTAAACCCATACACACAGACATTTCTTTAAAAGTTTTTTCCCGGCCTCCTTTTTCTCTTACCTTAACTCCTAGCAAGAAAAAAAGTAATTAGCGATTTTTTTCCAACCCATCTCTTCTTCCCCATCCCACCCCACCCCTCCATAAATCCCCCTGCCCTGAGAAATAAGGTTAAATCTCAAAAAGAGACAGAAAAAAAAGAAAAAGAAAGAAGAAAAAGTATAGAGGGGAAGAATTCCAGTCATAAATTATCTCTCTTAGATTCCCCTCTTTAGCTTGGGTAGGGAAGTACATTTTATCTCAGAGCAAAATTTTAACCCCCGTTTTCTTTTAACGCTCTCCAGACCCCACCCCCTCTTTAAGTCCCTCTATTATTAACAAATCAATATCCTTCTAGAGAGAGAGAACCGACTCCCACGCCACCCCCTCTTTCTTTTGCGAGATAGCGCCGAAAGTCCACCTTGAGCCTTAACCAACTGGGTTCCCGTGTGCAGTCTCTTTTAATCTTAAGGTAAATCTCCATTAAATATAAATTAGGTTGTCAGCTGCCGTTGACTGTTCCCTTCCCTGGTAGCGATACGCATGCTGCAACGGGGAAATATCACAGAAACATTGCACTTTGGTGGAGGGTTAGCGAAGCTTACGTTTTCGTAATAACCAACCCTACCTTCCAGAGCAGTGCCATTAAGATCAGTGCAGAGGACGCTTATTACAAAAGTTCTGGCTCCAGGAAGAGTCTGGGTTTTGAAGTTCTTGGAAGGAAAGTGTGATATAAGACGATATTATCTTTCGTACTTCAGGCCAGGATTAGAGATAACACCTTGACTAGGGTGCAGGGGTGACGGAAGGGCCTTGGGGAAGAATGATATACGTTGATGGATCGTGGTAGCTTTGTTATGAAAAAATGATTATAAAATGCTAGAATTCTTGTTCTCAAAAACTTTTATAAAATAGTTTTTACTTTAAGACAGCCTTTTTCATTTAATAATTATATATAATGGTTAGATCTTAGTTATATATTGAGTCAGCAAACAGTTGTTAATCATCAAGTCATGATTTTAATTCAATTTTCTTTCCTCTCTGATCCCTAAAAAATCTCCTCCTCTATCCAAGGAACTTTTATAAAAAATAGTTTTCACTTTAAAACAGCCTTTTTAACTTAATAATTATCTATAACGGTTAGATCTTAGTTATGTATTGAGTCGGTAAAAAGCTGTTAATCATCAAGTCATGATTTCAATTCCATTTTCTTTCCACTCTGATTCCTGAAAAATCTCCTCCTCTATCCAAAGGACACAGAGCAGAAGATGTATAAAAAAGAAATGAAATTGAAAAAATAATAATTACGGAACTAAAAGGCATTTGTTCAAAAACACTGCTGTTAATAGAAGAAAACAGATGAATAGTAGCATTTTTGTTATGAAATTACGAAGGTACAAGACTTGAATTTCTTTTACTCAAACAAAAAAAACACATTATTTTCGCTTTATGATATCGACTTTTTCATTACATTGTTATTTAGTCAAATTTAGTCCTATTATCATGAGAATCAATGAAAAAGATTGAGCCATGAATCCATGGTTAACTTTACCTCCCACTTTAACATCATATCCATGCATTGAAATCCTTCATCAATCTAATAGGCAGACAGTAGAAAAGCAACATAAAAAAAGGAATTAAATTAAATAAAAATGTATGAAAAACAAAACCTAAAGAAGATTTATACGAAATTTTGTATTTTAATTGTTAAAAATTCTTCCGTTTTCATATAAAATGCTTCGATATTTTTAAAACACTAATCTAAAGGTAGCAATCAAACTGACTCTACTTTTTGCAATATAAGACAGCTTAATGAAGGGAAAGAAATGTCTTCATAGTCAATACGAAGAATAATTAATATTTTTACCTTCTGGTGCGCTTAAATGTTGATTCTATATCGTTATTAAGAAAAAAGTCTATAATTATATTGGAATTAACAAGTTCACATTAGTCACTCTGGGAAATTCAAATTCTAAAGAATAGATATTTGCGAGGTTACAAATAGACTGAAAAATAGTAATTCAATTCCCTATCGTCATGAAAAGGCATCAGAAAATATTTAAGAAAATGTAAAATTATATTTTTAAGATTAAATTTAAATCATTATTAGTAGTATTGAGTCAGTTTTCAAATCACTCATTCAATTTTCCTTGGAGCTCCCTTTATACTTGTTTAAGGTGTCGACTACGATGAAAACATTGGTAATCGACCACATTGGAGATTTTTTAAAAAAAAGTGTTATTTCTTGTCATTCAGACTTTTCTCTTTCCAAAACAGTTTATTTTTTCTTAGAAAAAGTAGGTTAACCTATTATCCATAGGAATTTTGGGCAAAATATATTTTTCAGCTAAAATGTGTCTTTCACTTCCATTTTTCTCAAAACTGTCATTTTCATAAAAATTATCCACCATACCCTAAAAACTAATAGAGGTATTTACATAAAAATTTCAGAGTGTATTTTAAATAATATGGGCAATGAAATGAACCAAGAGTTTTATTGCTGGTGAACTGCTTTTTCATTTACAGGCGTTTTTAGAAAAATCAAGTTGTGAATTTATGGGAAAAATGGATCTATACGTATATTTTTCCCCATAATTTCTTTGCATCCCAAAATGATTCGTAGATTTTGGTTCATTTCATTCATCATTGAATTCTATAACTTATGTGCAAAGAAAAATAGAATTGTTGCATTACATTTTTGTGTAGAATGTTAGCCATTTTGGTTGATTTTCACTAAAATTTACCACAAATTTTCCTATTTCTCAAAATATGTTGAATTTTCAAATAATGTTTTTTGTATTTATAGTGTTTATAATTGATAATACATCTGAAAACCAAAAATAGTTTTTAAAAAAATCAAATTTTTCAAATTTTTTCCATCGAACGTAGTCGGTTACCTTAATATTTTTCTTCGATATAAAGAAAGAATTAAAACATTTTCTTATCTCTTATTTAAAATTTGCCCGTAATTCCTTAATTACCTAAATAAATTCAGAAAAAAACCGGAAAGTTAAATTTTGTACATGTAAATGATAAGCAATCATGCGAAACGATGTATTTCGAATTTGGAACTAGATAAGTTATATTTATAAAATTTTTTAAGTACGTATCATCGAATAAAAACACCATTGAACCCTAATAATTTCACTCTGGATAATCTGGATAAGACACCTTTTCTAAGTATCTTTTCGGATAAGAAAATTGATAAACATTTTTCTCTAACCATCTAACCGTCTACCCAACCACCAACCATCTAGCTAACCGCTTCTCTAACCATCTAAAATTCATTCAGATACCTTCTTTTCGGATAAGAAAATTGATAACAGTTCAGAAAATTGATCTAAGTCTAAGATCCACGATTATCTAGACGTAAAGTCTCAGTCCAAGTTTGAAACAAGGTCCCTAGAGCAGGTTATATATACCTCATTACATAAAAATTTCTCAAGGTAATTGCTATTCCGGCTCAAACATCCTCTTTCTCTTCTAATCTAACACTCTGATTTATAAAGTTTGTCACACAATTTTAAAGCATGCGATTTAAAAAAAGCCATTTATATCTAACCGCATTATTTCAAGAAAAATACCTGAAATGAAAGGAAGGAGAACTAAAAGAGAACAAATATAACTAATTTTGATCGTAGCTCTTTATATAAAAGTAAATTTCATAAGAGTTAGAGGAAAAGATAATCATTTACCTCATTACGAAAAAAAATTCTCATTTCCTATCTCAAGACATAATTTGTAAATAAAAGATTTACATCAGGGGGAGTAGTCTCCTCTAAATTTTCTCACATACTCTCTAATACACTTGCGAGTTTAGAGAAAGCCGTACATGGTATACAATAACGATGTAATATTAACTTTTGGAGTGAATTTATAATTTTTACTTCATTTATCCTTAACATGTGTTAGTAGATGTAGAAACCCAATTTGTGTTTCCGATACGCGTTTCTCAGCAGACTTAAACAGGCATTTGACACAAAACTACACTTGTAATTGCAAAATTCCGTACTAAATGTATTATATTTAAGTTATTGCGTTTTGAATTATAGCTTTTCGAAATATAGACCAATCTTGTGTTGCGTCATTTCTTGCACCTTTCATATCCATAACGTTTCCGACCAGGGGGTTGCTATGCAAATCTGAATCCTTGTGATATACCCTACCTCCACTTAAATTTTGTCTCTATATTTATGGAACACCCTGTACATTTGGAAATCGCAAATAGATTTAAAAAAAATTCTCATACTGATATACTTGTGAAAAAAAGTTAATTCTGAAAAAATTGATAACAATCCGATTACAGTTAAATGAGATTTTTGTCACCATATTCATGATTCAACTATGTAAAATTTCGCTCATTTCATGTTGTGGTGCTTTTACATTTGTACATATGGACAGCTCTGATGAGTTGACATGTGATCTTCGACCTCAGAAAAATCTATATTAAAACAAAAAACTATTTTCATAAATTAAATGTTGTGCTTTCACATTATAATAGCAATACGGTTTTACGATTATAAGGAACTCAGACTTATCATGTATAGGCACTTTTATCAGAATTTTTACTCCTCATTCCCCAATTCATCAGAATTATATTAAAGAAGTCTTTTTTATATTTTTTTTAGATACGAATTCACACACACAAGCACAAATGCAATAATTTTGCATAGAGATTGAAGTTAGATTCTTTTATATAGTTGGATTTCCTAACTAAAGATTTTATATAGATGGAATTTCTAACTCTTTAGACTTAGATTATTTTATATAGAGGGATTTCTTAACTAAATATTTTATATAGATGCAATTTCTAACTCTTTAGAGTTAGATTCTTTTATATAAATGTCTAACTAAACTTTCCTAACTAAATGTCACTTGACTGTTTATGAAACTGCTAAATGATTCTTTTCACATATATTGAAGACAATAAAAGTAAAAAAATAACCTAATACAAAACAGATTTTGCAATGGAAAAATGTTATATGTTAGTCTAGGTCTTTTTCTCTTGAATTCAGTCATTAAAGGATGAAAACTTTCCGAAATTAGGATCAAAAAAATAATATGATCTTAGAGCTCAGTCACGATTATATCTGAGATAAATAACCGTATTATTTGAAATCGAAACCTAAAAATTTTGAATTGAGTTGAACAAATATATTTTGACTTTTTTCTCTTTATATTGAATGCTATAAGTGATGCTCCGTTAAAAATACCTTATAAAATTATTTACTTAAAGATTTTTGCATACTATTTTAAAACTTAAAAAATGTTATTTTTTACCTTTTCTTTTAAGTTACATTTTAATTAATTAAAAATCGAAAATGTTACTGATTAGTTAAGAATAATATCAAAAATTACACAACTTAAAATAATACTGCCTTCTGCACAGTCTCTGTATAAGCTATTGAGATTTAAGACGGTTAGCATTTTTTCAAATTATTTTCACTAAATAAGATTTAAAAATTGTAAAGAAAATATATTTTTGAAATCTACAAATTTCAAATTTGACACAACAAAAATTTAAGAATTCCTGCTGAATTAAGAATACAATCACATTTGCAATAAATTATTTTCTAAAGATAGCTCGAACATTCTGTTTAGTTTCATTTTCTTCAGAAATATCTTTCCATTTAAAGATGGTGGCATTACACTCATTAACTAATTTAATTATCGTAAAGACCCAGTTACTTCATAACAAGCTTTAAAATTAATTTAATTGACTAATTGAATTGATGTTTTCTACCGAAGCAATTTATTCTTTAATTGCTTTTCAAATAGGGGAAAAAACTAATGAGCATCGGAAAAAAATGAAAATAATTAATAAGAGCAGATGAAATTGATTAGCCAAGATTAACCTTTTGATTAAATTAGTTTTAGATTAGTTTCTTGGAATAATCGCAAGAACAATAGACATTCTTAAAGCTTAAAAAATTAAATCAATTAAATGTAAGCTTTTTATTATTATTCGAATGTTTTAATATTTTTCTGTCGAAATTTTGAATGAATAATATCTTACTTCCATTCAAGTAGTAACAATTCTTCAAATAAAGTCTTTCCACCAAAAAATTTTGTATTAAATAAATGAAGAATTTAATTTGGAGAAAGTCTAGTAAAATGTTATTCACAATTGTTGACTTTTTAATATATAAAAGAAATTAATACTGGTGAAAAGCATTTAAAAATACTTTGTTCTTTTTGGAATCATTAGTTTTCCAATTCAGTAGTTTTCAGTGTAAATCATTTTCATATTGGACTTGATTATATTTTTAATAAATTTATCGTTTAGCTATTTAATGCCCTATTAGAAAGATATCAAATAACTACACTATTCACGAATGTTAACAAATCTCTTATCGTTTGCTTTTAATAAGTATCTTATTGTTTGGTTAGTTAATCCTCTTTTAAAAAGATATAAAATAACTATGAAATTCCTAAAAATCATTCCAGTGTTTTTAATCTAAATATTTCAGTCCTCCTTATTTAGAAAAAATTTTAGTTTCTACAAAAGTGCGACATTATAAAATTGGCTTATAAATTTAATTTTATTCAATGCAATAAACAAAAAATATTTCAAGCTTTTATGCAGATTTCAAAATTTACATTCACTAATAATGATAATTTTTAATGGTTTATTTTAGAATTTTACACCACATTCAAAGAACTCGTGTCTCGAAATATTTGCAATGAGAACTTACCTTGAAATTTGAGATGTTATCCACTAAATATTAATATACTTTTCCTTATTTCTCTTTAAGGATCGAATTTAATTCTTAAATTTTAATCATAGCATTGGTCGAAAAATAATTTATCTTCCTAGTGTATTCCACACATGTTCTATCTGTTTCAGATTGGATGGTCTACTAGCTATATACATATGCTATTTACATTTAGCTGTCCCAAGAAGGTAGTGGTGGTTTTTGCTAATATGAGGCCATAGTTGCTGGAATATTTTGAAGCTTTCCACGGTAAATTCTATGGTTGACGAAAAAAGTAGAAAATAAACTTATTTTAGTTCTAACTTTATCTTATTATCTTAATACTTATTTTGTGATACCGTTATGTGTTTAAAGGCGATTCCTAATGCATTTATAAAATTTATTTTTTATTTGTATATGATATTATATCTTTTATCGATCCATTTTATATATTAAGTCATTTTTTATTGTTTCTAGACCAATGAATCTTATATTTTATCATGTACATATAATTTAAAGCAACAGTCATTTGGCGATTTTTCTTCTTCGTGATTTCAAGGAAATAGTTCACTTTTAATATCGAGTGTTTATCCAAATCCTGGTAAATATGCTATAGTGTGAGAATGGGAAAAAGAGGATGGCGAGAAAATGTTCTGAACTTATAAAGTTTAAGAAAACAATTTGAAGACGCCGCGTTTTGATTCTACAAGAATTTTACTTAACACTCTATTTTTTCATTAACACTTTTATAGACGAATAAGCACTTTTTCTTTAAAAATAAAAGTTGAAAATTCTGTGAATCATACCAAAGGGGCGATTTGAACAATTAAATTTACCTTACCAATATGATACACATTACCTTAGACTTACCAATATGATTTTGAGGCCAATGTACACCTCGAGACACGAAACAATCACCACCACCGCCTGTGCGGAAATCTGCCGCAGCAAAAGGGTGATCTGTTCCAGTCACTAACAAGAGAAAAAGGAATAGCTTCAAGACTGGCTAGTACATTGCTTCCAATCTCTGAACCTGAAACACGAATCTCTTTTTATGGCCAGTGGATTCTTTTTGTCCAATGCATTTTGCTCTCTGTCCCATCATTTGTGGTTATCCGGTATACTTTGATGTCTGTTCAGTTTGCCGACAGTTTGTGGGAAACTCTGGAGGATCGACGTTCACGGGCGAGTGTGGTCCTATAATGAGCCAGATATTTGCAATCATGTCCATAAAAGCAACAGGCCGTAGAAAGGGGGCCGTAGAAAAAAGGCTTCAATTTATCAGAAGGGAGATCCTCCCGTTAGTGTGAAGAAGCATTTTGAAAACAGGATGGTACTTACTCAAGCATAATTGTCATGAAATTCACTTTTCCAAATAACGATGTTCAATCCAAAATAATATTCGAATTTAGTTAAAACGAAGCTAAATACACTAAAATTAAAAGTGAATCAATAAGATGAAGTATGTACAATGCTTAAGCCATATACTTGGTGTTGGAAGGAAAACATTGCCAATGCTTCCAGCATAAAGTAAAACTAAGGATTCAAAGATCTTTTTATGGACTTTCCATCCAATAAATTAGAGAATGTTTCAGACTTGAATACGATGCATATCTATACACATATTATTCGTTTCCAACCCATCAGTAGATAGCCTCAATTTTAGGAGCTTTCTTTCGACAAAATCGGATTATTTCTCATACTAAATATTTTCGAAGTAAAGATATGACAAATACATATATTCCATCAGACCCATGTTTTTCTACTTTCTCGTATACATTGTACAAGTATTGTAAAAGTTAATTCCCAGAAAAATTCGATCATTAAAAACTACACTTTAAAAACTACACTTATCATTGAAACTACACTTTGAACTCCCTGATTTCGAACTGTACATTTTTTGGATCTCTGTCTGTCTATGAACAAGATAATTAAAAGAAATCTTGAGCAACATAAATAAAATTTTGTATGTGATCTGGATTCCAAATTTTGCAGATTTCTGAAAAAATTTAGACGAAATCAATTCACAGAAAGTTTGTTTATCCAATTTCAAGTAAACTAATGCAAGTGTGTTTAATTGAACACTACAGTGTCCATATTCAAAAAACAAGTCGATAAGATTTAGAATTCGGTTTCAGGATTTAAACTAAAGATAATATTAAATTTTAAGCTAAATCTATCAACGAAGAGATTATCTGTCGATCTGTTCATTCTCAAGCATGCAAATGTGATAACTGAAAAGCTCAGAGAATCTGTTAAATGAAATTTTTTACATGATTTTATTACTAAAATTGTAACTCTCCGTCAAATTTCCGTTTTAATAGGGAGATTAAATGATACCTAATATATGTATATTCGGTTTTCTCTTCTGTAATACGAAGCGATAAATTCTCGAGTGTGTGAAACAAAAATCTGAGCACTCATATCATTACGATCTCTCTCAAATTCTGTAATTGTAATATGAGGATATAAATGGGTGGCATCTTTATTAGAGAATATGTAAGAAAATTATTGAGGAACTCATGACTCCTAGTTTGTGAATATAGCATGATGCTACTTTGGGCTATCCATAATGAGATGTTCATTCGCCAATCCATTGAAGGAAAGAGAACAAAATGTCTATTTACTTGTTACTCATCTTACTGAAGAAAATTTTTGGCAGTTTTTGTAGTTCTATAACCTGGAAAATGTTCATTTGTAGATAAATAACATTGTCTTTTTTTCTGATGAACTGTTTTAGACAAATAGTATCTCATGCTTGTGTTATTGTACGTATACAGCTTTGCCTTCTAAAAGCATCCCCAGTTGTTTGCTCAAGTCCAATTTGCTCAAGTGAAAGCAAATTTCACTTTGAGATACATTAAAAACGTCGTTTTTTTTAATTCATAGTAATGAACTTTTGTGCCGGCGTCCTGGTTTAGGGGTAATGATCTGGAAGTTTCGACTTCGAGTCCTGGTCCAGACATGGCTGTTCCTCCCTCGTGTTCTATCTGTCAGATGAGTGAATAAGCCCCCACAGAAAAAAGGGATTGTCCAAGCAAATGTATGCGTGCATCATCTTCATTTGAGCTAGAAATCAGGCTTTTGCCTTCGGTTTCTCAGGGGGTTTTACCTTCAGAAGTTACTGCACCCCCTCTCCATGGAAACAAATCATCATCATCATCAATGAACTTTTGTGAGCTGGTCGGTTGTTTAATACTTATTGGGGACTGTGCTGACCTGATTGTAAGGTCTCGGCTGGTGAACTGTAGGATTTCAGATTCGATACCCGATTCCAACGACGAACCATCGTGTAATGAGGTCTGTTGCACGCTAAATCCGTCAGGCCAAACGTCCTCCCACTGGTGTGGCGTGGTGCAGTGAGGAGGCTGCCAGCTGAGGTGTTGCCTTCGTCATCTGATCGCAGCTCAAAAGTACGTGGCCCGTTTCAAAACAAACCTAGTGTTGCTTTAAAATGTGGCTAAAATAACATAACTAAATTAACCTAAATCACCCCAGCTCAATACTTATTGGCTATAGTTAAATCATGACATGGAAATATGGCTTAAAATGTTTTGAAAAAGAATATATTTCAGCAAATTGTACAAAATAAATAATATAATCCCACTTCCAACATACAGCATATTTCCTTGAATTCTAAAACCTCAAAAACGTGGCATCCTTGGTTCTGTTTGGTAAAAAGAAACTTTGCTGTACAATGTCTCTGAAGCATTTCTAAAGATTTAATTTTAATGTTAATGGAAGTTTTTTATATGTTTCATTGGAATCATATTTCGAAATTATTACTTCTTTTTTACAATTAAGCAGTGTATTTTAAAATAATGTTTCTTTTTGCAAAAGTTTATCACCCAGTTTTGCACAAGTTTAATCTAAAAGTGCTCTTTAAATAGATTGAAATTTAAAAAGCTTTGTTTATTTTAATTAATATAATTATTGATGCAAGTAAAATCTATTTATTAATTAAGGGTTAATGTAAATAATGAATTACAAAACTTAAAATATTCTGTTACTGAAGTTGATCTTGATTTAAAATCGGTTTATCTTGATATATAATTTATTCTAAAGTATTTCTCACTACATAAAATTTATCTAAAAATATCATTATTTCATAGATATTCAAAGAAATTTTAAATTTTATAAAATATTAATAATTTGCAAAATACTTAGAATGCGAACATTTCATTATTTTATTCAAACTAAAATAATGAAACTTTATATCATTTTGTTGTTGTTTTCAACCATAAATGTTTTAAGAAACTAAAATATTTGACTTTGTGAACTAATTTTCAAACTTTAGAGCAAAATTAAATTGAATATAAAAAGAAATTTATTAAAAAAGATTTCCTTCATAAATAGGGATTATAAAAGAATTTCTTATTTACGATGTTGCATTTAGATAAAACTTTATGTAAATTTTAAATCATTTCAACTCATTAAATTTAACTCATTTCAACTTTATCCATTTTTAAGAACTGTTCGCATTCGCTTTGGAAATTTATTTGATACTTTGTAAAAATCAATATTAAAATTTAAAAATGAATTACATGGAATGAATGTTGTGTCACATGTAAATTAAGATGAATAGATTGTAGAGAAATTCAATACAAAATTAATAGCTAGTACATAAGGGTCTGTTAATCAGGTATTTCGTTTAATGGAAATGATGAAAGTTCTCAAAATATGGTCCTTTCAAACCTCTGTTTGGTAATATTTTAATGCGATATTCTTCAAATTTCATAACACAAGAAGAAATATCTTAATATTCCATAGTTTCATCATTAGTTTTGCTTAGAATTCAGAAAAATAATTCACCTTTCAATAACAAACCACCATACTGTGACTCCTAAAAATTCTTCTGAACGGATTCTTCAAATAATTTCAAAATTTAAAACACTACACAGAAAAATGGCAAACTCTCATGGAAAGGAATTAATTCATATGTCCTCCTCGGAAAACGACAAAAATGTTTCTCTGGAAAATTAAACTCTCTTTCCCTAAGAAAACTTCCTGCTCTATAAACTCTCTAAAAGCCAACTATCTCCAGCCAGAGTTTAAAACCACGAATCAAAATTTTTCGAATGCAAAGCTAAAATATAACACTAACTTTTCAGCAGTAATAACTCGGCTAAGCTTAAAAAAATGTGTTATACGTTAACTTCTGGAGCAAATAATTTTTTATTTCCTTTCGAGAGCTCTGATCCACGATAACTCGCTCTGTGTTCCCCTCATTTATAGAAGCCGCTAGCACAAGTCGTCAAAAAGGACATTCCACTTTGATGGTGCACTCTAGGGACAGCTTTTCCAGTTAAAACACCTTTATGGTTGCCAGATTCAGTTTGTGTTTTTACCCTCCGTAATTAGTTTCGAAGCATAGGACGAGGAAGAGGGAGCGATGCATATTCGCTTCACTCCACTTCGTAAAACGTACTACGAAATTATTTTTCGTCTTTTGTGTTTAAAATGGAAGATCTTTTTATATAAGAACCGAATAAATGTTATTTTTGGACCCTAGCTAGCTCTCTCCCACTCTCAGTTTTTTTTTTTTTTTTCTTTCCTGCTGGGTGTCGAACTTTTTTATGACTTCGTCGCCTAGAAGAAAAATGAAAAACAAACTTTTATTCCTTTTGTTTCTTTTGAATCGATAGTTATTTTTCTTCTTCTTCTTCCCCCAAATCCACTCCGGACGTAATAATACTAAAAGCAAAATTCAAAGAAAAATACAGGAGAATGTATCTTTTTTTTCTTTTGGGGGCTAGGTTTGTTTCTTTCTTAGCCCTGAAGCTTTCGCGTTAGAACTGAGTTACAAAGGCAAATAAATGTGATTTCTGAGTATTCTTTTTACATATTCTTTTTGTGATTTTTCAAATGAAAGATCGGACAAAGTTGAGAATGAGAGAAAATATTTCTATAATAGAGCATAAGTTTGTAAGGAAAAAAAACATTTCAGTATCAAAGTACTCTTTTAAATTCCCAATAACGGGGTTCCCCAAACTATGGAGCATAATTCAGTCATCTTCATGCAACTATCGAAAGTTATCTTTCTATAATTTTATGAAAATCTAATATGAACTGCAGGGTAACAATAGAACAGAAAAAAAAGCCAAATATTCAAACAAGCAACTCGTATCGAATGCCAAGAAGTTAAGAAATAAAACAGGGATATCTTTAATTTGGTATAGAGTATATAAAAAAACGCGATTTTTTGCATTTTGCACACTGCTTTTATTCTAATCATGCTTCACTTAAGACTATGCTTAATTATAGTATCTTAGACCTTGCTCATTTAATCAGAAACTTCTGTTCGCAATAAGCATTCAATTCGTTTGTATTACAATTCTTACCTGTAATTTATAAGTATTAATAATCTTTTATAAACATTTAATAAATGTAAGAAATTTTCAAAAAATTCTTTTTTGGGCCATAAAATCTCTTTAAACAAAGTATGCCGTTCACCTCTGAATAAATTCAGTGCCCGAAAGATGAAATAGGTCGCTGTAGAATCCGTTTCTAAAAACTACTTCGAATTTTTGAAAGTTTACGAGAGGCCTGATAAAGAGTAACGACTAATATTTGCAAAATAACAATTCTTCTCGTTTCGCTTGACCTGGCAGTGATGAAGAGAACAAGCTCATGATCAAAGAGATCAAGATTTTCAACTGATCCAAGAAACTTTAGATAAGAGCCTGACTTAGCACCAATAAATTAGGACAGATGGTTAAAAAAGTAATGGGATTTCTTTTGCCGGAAAATCAGGAAGACCACTAATGATCAGTCTAATCGCAACGAGCATTTGCCGCTAAACGCATCTCAATAAATGCTAATTGAAAAATGATGGCTACTAAGTAATTCTGACCAATACTCAGAGTGAACAGCTTCATTTAAACATGGAAAGATTTATTTGAAAGCATAGTTATTTTTGATAATTGTATATTTAAAAAAAAACATACATCTTTACCATTATAATAGTTTTTTTTTATGGTCAAGTCTCGTTGTTGGCTTCAACTTACAATTTATAATCATTATGCTTTATATTTAAGACAAAAAATTATGAATTCGTATTCAAAATTAAGTATTTTTATAGTCAGCCTCCCCCGACTAAACTTTTACAAAACATAGTCTATATTTTTTAAATTACACTTTAGGGGATGGAAAGAGGAAAGTGAAGAAATAGAGAGATATAATTGCTTATTAAAGATTTCATCTTATTAGAGATTTCATGTTATGGCGAATTTCAATAGTTATTAAACGCCATGATATACCATTATGATTAATGCAAGCATTAAACGCATGGACAGGCGTAATATTAATAAATTCATACAGGCAGTATCAATTAAAACTTGTCCTATGATGTTATAGCCAGATTAAGATGCATTTGATCCAGACTAAAAAATGTTTTGAGTTTAGAATCTAAATATAAATTTATATTCCTTAAAAAGACAACATAACTTCTAAACATACATTAACTTATCTAATTATTATGCAACGAATTTTTCTCGATTGACGACCATAAAATTTCTTATATAGTATTCAAATTATCCAAAAATGCCTGATATCTGATGATTTTCTAATTTAAAATATTTTCCTTCCTCATGGAAGTAACTGTTACCATTGAGGTCAACAAGAAAGACTGGTTTCCCAATAATTTTCTAGCATATTATCTAATAAAGCTGTTGTTCTGAAGAAGTCCTTGCATGGCATTAAACATGCAGTAGTTTCAAAATATTTGCTTTGGAGTGAATATAGTATTTTTACTGCTTTCGTCGTCGGATCCTTGGAGAGTGTTTTTGGCTTGTTGTCAACAGTATCCAAAAATCATCTAAGGTTTTAGATGAATTCTTTCAAACATATTGAAACAAAACTTTGACACAAAACTACATCTGCAGTCATAAAATACCATGCCGAATTTCATATACTTAAGTCATTTGCGTTTTTGAATTAACGCGTTTACATGATTCTGAACATACAGATCGACAGATGGTCAATTCCTTGATGTTTCAGGTTTACAAGTTGATGTTTGTCTTCAATGGTAGTTTGTACACCAAATTTTATCAATATAGCTTTCTTTTCTTTGTAGTTGTCATGTTAACTAACATTCAAATATCGAGGCAGACTGTTTCCTTTTGAACGGAATTCCCTAAAAATTTGATAATTTTGGTAAATAAATTTATTGCAAAGACCTGTACCCCATTTCATTCATCTATTTATAAGTCTCTTTGAATTACAGACAATCCCAGATAGACAATATGTAGAGAGACATTTTTCAGAAATATGTTTTTCCGAGTTCAGGTAAGTCAAAAAAGAGGATATTCGTCAAAATTCTCGAGTTCATGCTTTGGAAGATTAACATACTTTCTATATACTTTGTACACAAGAAAATAAAAAGTAAATGAAATGATGGCTTAAAACCAAACATCATTATATTGGTAAAAGTTCATATCATCCTCTCCCAATTGCAAAGTATTTCTACTAATGTTTTCCCAAATATCAAAACATTTTTTAAAATTATATGGGTGAAGATTTTTCAGACTTAGAAGCGAATTTTCTTTTATTAAATTAATGAAAAGAAGACGATTATTATATAGAAGTCATTTCAGCCGTAAATATAAGAAGATGACACACTGTACCTCTCAAATGATAACTGAGCTTGTAAAGCCATATTTGAGGATTTTTAACAAAAAACTTACGAAGGAATATGACCCTGGAAAAAATGCATTACCATGATACAAATCCCTTGTTTTTACAGTATTTAGTACTTTCGATGCTTTCCATGTATGAAATTTGTTCAATGATGCTTGTAATTGTTGAATTACGATCACTAAGTGCCAATTTTTTTATCTAATTTTTTTACCTAATATGACACAGGCAGGTCATCCATAGCATGATTTATCTACGAGAAATTCTTTAATTTTGAAATTCTTATTCCAAACAAATATTCTTTTTTGAAGCAGTTGTCTTTAGTAGCAACTCCAAATACTTCGAATATTTTTCTAGCAAAAATTGCTCGATAAAAACAAATTTTATTTCATTTTTGTTATTCAGTTACGTCCATCTTTACAAAAAAAATCGTCAAAGTTCAAATTGTATCATAATAGCAACAAAAGTTTATCTTCATACGATAAAATGAAATACATTTTTAATTATTTTTACATGTTTATAAATATCATAAGAAAGTTTGATGAAACGTAGTAAACTGTAAAAGCGTTTTAAATGAAGAATTCCAAATATTTTTATATGAAGAGCTGAATCTAAGATCCTAAGGTACTGCTTTCAGATTAAGATGCACTTGATCCAGAATGACAAATGTTTTGCATCCTAGCAAGTTGGAACAAAAATTGTTATTCATTAAAAGAAACGAGCCCCCAACCTTTACCTAAATGAGGGAACTTCGCTCAAAACTACACTAGCGAAGAAAAATAAATTACTCCTCTGAAGGCTTACTCCTCTTTTCCTTCAGATAGCTCTGCTGTTTAAAGTTTTTCTGTCTTCGACCCCTCAGGGCACAAACACACACCCTTGTCTTACGTTGCCATGGAAACGCGATCCCAGTTTCGGCTGCATACATGGAATACCTCTTTTCTCTTTTTTTCCCCACCTCTCGCTCTCTCTCGTTTAGTTTAAAATTCTTCTTTTTTTATCATTATTATTATTGTTACTTTCTTTAGAAGGAAATTTTCTCCAGTTTCCTCTGTGTAACTTACTTTGGGAACTGAAAAATATTTTTGTGAAGAGAGGGGCTCTTCTAGACGAAGTAGGAAAAAAAAATTTAAGGAAAAAAAATATAAAAAGAAAGGTTTTTGAAAACAGTTTTCTTGCAAGTTCTTTTGTCATAACAGAAGGTCCCGCCTCCCACCCCAACAGGGACTCTTTCCTCACTTACTCAAATGTTGCATTTTTCTTTAATGAAGAAGAAATAATCATTTGAATGTTTGATTTTTTGGACAATCCCTTTTACGAATTGTTGTGTGATATTAGAGATATTTTATGAAATTTATGGTAATACTTTGCTTTTGAGAATTTTTTACGTAGTTCTTAATTAACATTTGTTCAAAAATATATTTGTAGTATAAATATTTTAACAAATATGATATTTTAAATTTAATGCTTAATGGATCACTTCTTTGCTGCGAATGGGCTAAACATTACATGTAATGTATTTTAACACTGGAATATCTTCTCCCGCCAACATCCTGAGTTTTATTAAGATTTAGAATTA
>JAPMOQ010062520.1:604769-627219 GCA_026543055.1 Argiope trifasciata
GTCTGCTCTCAACTCAAAAAAATGTGTGAAAATGATCACCAGAATCTGCATCTCCAGAGGAAATCAACAAGAACTTCCAAAATAAAGTTCGAATCGAACTGTTTCCGTCTTTGTTATGGTCAGCTCTCAACTCAAAGAAATGTGTGGAAATGTTCACCAGAATCTGCATCTCCAGAGAAAATCAACAAGAACTTCCCAAACAAAGTTTGATATGAATTATCCCCATCTTTGTTACGATGTACATCAACTCAAAGAATACGTGCAAATGGTTAACAGTCTCCACCTTTTGCCAATATTCTTCTATTCCTTCCTCTATTTCCAGATCTTCCATTTTTGTGAAATATATATTAATCACATTTCATTCACTAAAAGAATCTTTACTCTATACATTTCCTCTCAGAAAACATCAGATGACTTTGATATCATAATAATTCAAAGTGTCTGGAAAAAAAACAAAGGACATTTATAATATAATGTTTTAAATTTGATTGCATTGGCCTTTATGTTATATGCATAAAGCAATTATAGTTTCATAGAATGATTTTGAGTTTAAAAAGTTTGTCATGAAAGATATTGCAAACGATATTTTTTTTTTTACATGATAACATGTTAAGATATTTCTTATTGCAATCTATTTTTAAAAAGAAAAAAAAAACAAATTATTTGTGAATGTAAATGTCAAATGAAAGGAATCTGAAAATCAAATTAAAGGATATTTCAAAGGAATACACTACTTATAATTTCTAGTCTTATTTTTGATACAGGTTAAAAGGGCAATTATCTTTCTTTTTCCCATGAAAAGATAATAATATAAACACCGTTCCAATGAAATAATTTAGTAAAAAATTTCTCAAAATTTCTGAAAAAATAATTAAATTGATTAAATACAATTAAATGTGTTCTTTATAAAGATTGAAACATTTCTTGTTTTTTCAATATTTATCTAATTTAATTTGAGAAACTGCATTACAATTTTTCAAAAATATTTGCAATTTCTATTATGATTTTGAAAGTGATTTATGGACTATTTATACTTTTATAAAACGCAAAGCTCATTTTTTGGAGCATTTCTTTTTTCCAAGAAGCTGAAACTAAATATGAAATTAAGGTACATGTCCATTTCCATGGATCGTTGGCGACAGCTAAATTATTTTCGCTGAATCATCAGTGGAAAAAAAATCGGAAAAAAGACCAATAATTTGGCGATTTTTTAAGGCTTCCGGAAACGGAAAAGTATTATTGTATTCCGAGTGCCCATGGTGACAATTAAACACTTGACATACGAATTTGCTAAAACTTCATGATTAAATGACGAATTTAATTGCTTCCTAATTGTAATATTTACAATTATTTTAATTCCTTTAATAATAATACGTTTCAAGTATTATTATTTTTTCATTTTAAATCATATATATTTTCCTCATATTATATTTTTTTCATTTTAAATTATTTAATACTTTTCACTTAATTGCAGATTAAAAATTAAAAATTCCATAATTCGATGATCGTCTCAGACACGTCGTTGTATGCGAAGAGGTTAAATTATTTTATCTAAATCACCTACAACAAATGAAATTGTATTAAAATCGGTAACAGTTCCGAGATTTTTTACATTTCTCGGAAACGGAAAAGTACCAAAGTTAAGTACTATTTATTTGAATTACAAATGTGAAGCTTTAAAAAAAAATTAATTTTCTATATAATTTTAAGGATATATAATGGAACTAATTCTACAGTGAAGTAGTGATATCTACTTACTTGTTCAACAACATAAGAAAATAAACACAAAAAGAGACGCAATTTTGGGTTGAGCCTATTTTATTTTGAGGGTTCAGGGACTTAAAACAGGATTAGAATTAATTGAATATTATTGAATGCGCCTATTGAAAGTATTCAGTCAGATAGTATGAAGCAACGAATTCCAAATAAAGATGATGGATACAAATGTAACATTTCAGCAGAGTTGAATGAAATACATTCCTCTCAGAAATACAGCAAACAGTTTTGATCCAATGCAGTAAAAATGTCCTAATCAATGATCATCCTGGTGTTCAATGCAGTTATCTCATTTCAGCTTTGTAGATCTTCAAACAACGTTCCCTCGTAAGTCCAAGAAGGTAATTCCTTAAAGGAATATTATAAAGTCACAAATCGGGTAACCACGTGCAGTCAAAAAGTCAAATTCGGGTAAAAAAAAGTCCATCATCAGGAAAAAAAACACAAGTATATAAAAAACAATAATAAAGCTCCACAGCGGGAATATATTTATAAGAAAAATCCACACAAAGTATATAAAAAAGTTATATACAATATATGCATGTTCGGTGCCCATAACTTTATCTCTTTAGGCGAGTTAGCAATTCATACTCCTTTTCGGTATTAGGGAGGATTGGTTTGGATAGCAAAAGTGGTGACTTGAAGAAGATGGGAATTTCAAATGAAGATAAGATAGACTTGTTGCTATTGCAGATAATTCGAAGATATTTTATAGTTGTCATAGCTTCAAAAAATATTGAAAAGTGTTCCGTCGTTAATTTGCTGCAGATAATTTTAATGGATGATCATATTCATTTTGCAATATTTTTTCAAAACGTTTGATGATCTTCTGAAGGCTAGCATTAATTAATGTTGTAGAATGTCGATTGACTTTAAACTAGAATAAGCTTGAGATTTAAGATTATTCCCGGATTCCTTTTTTGCAGGATTTTATTGTGGAAGTGGCAATGGCAATTTTATGGCTAATATTAGTTTTTTAAAAAATGCCTGGCGCTTAAGAACCCATTCTGCACAAGCAGAATTCCAATCTGGTTCAACAACTTCAATATCAGCTAGAGGATTTTCATATGTTAGATATTCGTAGAATGGATTTATAAAGGGGTTCCAGGTCACTGCAGTGACAGGTGGTTTTGCCTTTTTGCTGCTTCGTCTATGATTGATTCTTCATCAATATCTTCCAAATTAAATAGCTGTATAACCTCATCCACCAAAGTAGATGCATCAATTGTGTAACTTTTTGCTATTTGACACCCACTTTCTGTTTTTTTTTCGCTCCTTCATCAGGAAGTTTTTTACAATCAAAATAAATGGTAAAAAACAGATAGATGCAAACCAATCACATAACCAAAAGTCTCTATAGTAGCACCAAAAGAATGTGCATATTGTGGCAAATTCAAGCCCATCCATTTCGAACTTTTTCCCGATATAAATATGCTTTCAATCTCGCTCAAAATAACACACACCTCCTCAAGTTCAAGCGTAGAAATTCTCAAGTTAGCAGTGATATGACTATATTGATTTCACTGTTTAAAAGTACATTGTTTTTGTGGACAATAGTAAACAATGTATTGAAGCTCTCATTGTTCAGTTTTATCAGAAAACATTGCAAATTATTCTGTTTTCAGCATTGTTCCATTTTATAATATTGAAGAATAATGTAAGTTTATATTTTTTAAGTCAATTTCTTAATTAGCTGTAATTCTCTTTAATTTTTCCGAAGTAGATTTTATTTAATGCTCTTAATAACTTCTTTAGCAAAATATATTTCAAATTTTGATAATCACCTAATTCATATTGTTATAGAAGCCTTATGATAATGTTCATTGTATTATATATCTGTTTAATTTGCAATCAGCTGTCGTAGAATTATTGGGAAAATGCCACATTTTATATTTATTCCATAAAATTCCGCATCCATTTAAACACGTGCTGAGAACCATACTTCCCTTGGTTTAGTCACTAAGAGTTAATTTAATCATTCAGTTTGAGTTTTTGACAATGTGATGACAATGCACTGATGCACTCTCAACATATTCTTTTGGTAAAATTTTTCTTTCATTTTGTGCGAAATAAATATATATAATATATAATATTTAATATATAATAAATATATTTAATATATATAATAATATAGAAAATATGATTATAATATATTTTTTAACTCATTAAAAATAGAGATTTAATTTATCGGTTAAAACATTACCATTAATCGGGAAAAAATAGTTCTTTGAAATTGATTATAATTTAAAAACAGTTTTGTGCTATAATATTTTCGAAAATTATTGCGGAGAAATGCCAAAATTGCGCTTAATTTTTTAATGAACTAAAAGCCTAATTAAAATTTCAAAAAATCTCTCTTGGTTTGCTATTTATTCTCCAAAGTATAGATTTGTATGCCGAATGTGGTAACCCTAGATCATATGATCTGGTGTATGGAGCACATTGAGACACATAAACACACATTCATCTGATTATCAGTCTTGGAGAAATTCTCAGCATTGATTGGCCCGAAATTGATATTTTCTTTAAGATGGTGGATGGAAAGGCTTAAAAGATAATGTGATTATATTATAGTAATATTATTTTTTTACAAATTAGTCCATTTAATGATTGATTTAGTTTATTGGTATACTATTTGTTTTTACTTAAAATACTAGTGTCTCAAGAATACATTGTTAAATATGACAGACAGAGCCAAGTATGAGAAAAATTAAAACTTTTAATTTATTACTACATTTACTCAATTAAATTACACATTGAGTGAATGTAATTTAATTGAGTGAAAGTAATTAAGTGACTTAATTACTTATTTTTTAAGTCATATTGAGTCCATTATTTGCTTAATTTAGATAATTTTAACGGTACTAAGCAGTATGCATATCTAATACTAAATCTTTACAAATTAATCCATGGGAACGGATTTGAATGGATACCATCTATATATTAAAAAATGCTTACCTTAGATAAAGCTGATTGAAATAATTAATAATATAGATATTGCAAAAAAAAAAATAGAAACTTTTGCTTTCCTTTTATTTTTTAGAAAAAATCACGTTTTCTATTTATTTTCTTTCATATAGACACGAGATAAAATTACATTTTTCTAGATTTAATTTGTAGTAGTAATTCATTTATTTTTAATCAGAGATTTTGTAAATGTAATGGTAACACGCTGATAAAAGCTAAGGGTTTTTTGTTTTTTTTTGCCCTGTCAGTTTAGACTCAATTTTATTTTATTTATTTATTTATTTGAGTGAAATAAATTGTTCAAAAGTATGCTTGAATTATATATTTTCTAATTCATTAGCAATAGATATTTGATTTGTTGGTTAAAACCTTATTATTATTGAAAAGATATTTTTTTGAATTTCAAATTGATGTAAAAATCCATTCCGTGCTGTAATATTTTTGGAAATTATAGCAGAAAAACGCTTTTTAGCTGTTTTTAATTCTTTAAAATTCTTATACAAAGTTTTTTTAAAAAATAGCTTAGAGGTGCACATATTAAGTATAGATTATCATGTGAGAACATGATTTTGTTTTGGCTTGAGGTTTATGAAGCTTCAAAATTCATAGGCAACAAATTGGTTATTTATTTATTGGTGAAAATATAACAGCACAAAATTTATCTTTACTCATATTGAAGTTCAAAAAATAATCCTTTCAATGATACTACAGCTTTGATCTATAAATTAAATTTCTATTTTTAAGGAATTTTTAATAATAGAATTAAATTATTTTTTCAACAATTAATTTCGCACAAAATATCAATAAAATTCAATCAGCACGAGCATAGCAAAAAATAGTTTTATTACCTTGATACCATTACATTTATGAGTACTCTGATTAAAAAATAAGTTAATTACTGCGACAAATTAAATCTTAAAAAATGTCATTTTCTGCACGTGATTGCACGAAATGAAATAAATAGAAAATGCGATATTTGATAGAAATGTGTTAACATTTGACCTTTTATCGCTTTTGAGGCATCCACTTTTCGCGTTTAGGTTTGATAGAAAACTAGTTGCCTTTGGCGACCAACCGGTTCGAAAGTATAAAAGCTCGCTAAAATGTTCAATTAAGATTTTATCTAAATTGTACCAATAATAGGGTTGTTTTCCCATCAAAATATTCTTATTTCAAATTTTGATAGTATTAAGGCCTTATTACACGGTGAAATTTCGTCAGCACTTTTCCGTTTCTACCCTCAAAAACAGGTCAAGCACGTTTCATAATCGACAACTTTTTCTAACCAGATAGAAAATGCCGCCAGAAATATTGTCCGCAAACGAAAATCAACCAATCATGTGAAACTTTGAAGTGACGTCACTTTCCTTGTCGTTTGCTGACGGAAAGTGCCGAAGATATTTTGCCGTGTGATAAGGCCTTTATTCACTTAGAGCTTCACTAAGACCTTAAGTTGTTCGTTGCATTACACATTTCTCTGTAATTTTCTATACTGCCAGTAAAATTCAATTTTAAATTAAAGTGGAAATAATGAAACTACAATTGATATAAAGACAATTTAAATGAATCCCATCATGTCTTTAAACAAATATCAGAAGAGAAAGCAGAGTCGTTTGGCATTGAAGTCTTATGTGCACTTCAGGATTCAGCCTGTCGATAATAATTTTTTTTGGTTTGTAAATATATTTTAAAATATTATGAAATTTAAATTTTAGACAGTCCTAAAGAATCATATTCTGCAAAATATTCTAGATATTCCAACTTTCCCAAAAATTAATAATTGCTTCTATCGTCTGAATTCTAACCTGGGCGATTTAATAAGTTTTGAATATTAGAATATTAGAAAAATCGACATAATCTAAAGCAATCGCTCTTCAGAAATACTGGGCAATGGTGGATTTCTCTGAGACGATTTTCTCTGATTCGATGGAATGATCTATAATCACACGTTTTTATGGAATAGTGATGTTGAAATTTTTATAACTTGGTTTAATTTTAATTGATTCATGTGAAGGAGTTCAACACTTTTTATTTCAAATATTAGCGCATTAATTTTTTTAAATATGACTCATAGGGAGCATGATTATGTAAAAATTTAAAATTCGTAATTCATCGGTATTTATTGACTTAAATTATATAAAATATAATTATTTATTTTATTTAGAACATTTGTTAATAGATGTATACCTGTTACTAAAAGTTTACAAATTAACTGATGATACTGATTACAGTAGATATCTGTTACATTTTAAGCCATATTTGCTTTAAATAAAATTGTTGCATTGAATTAGTAATATAAGTATTGTAAAAAAATATAGAAAAGTTATTGCTTCTTTAAAGTTATTGTTTAGAAAATATCAAATTTCATGTTTGTTTCATTTCATACAGACACGTGCTGAAGATTACATTTTTATGTATTTAATTTACAATGATAGTTAACTTATATTTTTTTAAATTGAACTTTTGTTTATGTAATGGCAACGTGTTGATAAAAGTTAATTTTTTTTCCATTTACGTGAAAAGTGCACGTGCAGCATAAATTTTGTCTTTATTTTATGAGAAATAAATTGTTAAAAAATATGATTAAATATATTTTTAATTCACTAAAAACAGAAATTTAATTTGTTGCTTAAAAAATTGGTTTCATTTAAAAGGTAATTTTTTTATATATATTTCTAATTTGATGTAAAAATAATTTTTTGCTGTAATATTTTCGGTAGTTATAGTGGAAAAACGCCACACTTTAGCTAAATTTTTTAATTGATTAAAATCATATTTAAAAATTAAAAAAAGGACTCCGAGATACCCATTCCCGACCTCCAAGGTATATATGGGTCAAATTTGGTAATTCTAGGTCTAACAGTCTGACCTATAGAACGCCAAAACACACACACATTGAGCTTTATTCAAAATAGAGATAAAATATTTAATCAGCTTTCATTTAACAATTGGACTGTTGTTATTTACGTAACATATCTGTGATCGAATATTAAAAACAGTTTATGGTAAAATTTTAAAGTAAAACTCTCTGAAAACAGAACTGAATTGATTTTTATGGATTTAAATATTAAAAAGGTTCAAATAATACTTTAATGCATGAATTGTTTAATGCAATTGTTTAAGCGCATGATAAACAATAAAATATTACTTTAAAAAGTATTAAAAATTAATTTTTATGACGCGCTTCATAAAAAAATAATTTGTAATTCTGAATAATATTTAAAAGTGAGAAAGATAAAAAAAACTGCAAAGGCAATGTAATGAAAAAGACAATTACAAACTGATGCAAGACCGATGCAATTTCTCAGCTATATTTGAATTTCTCTCTTGAAAAAAATAAACTGAACACTTTTTGTTATTGTTTCTGCTTTGAAGAAATATTACAGTTTAAAAACTTTTTTACTAATTATCAATTATATAACAGAGGATAACAAGTGCGATAAATGCTTTTTTTTTATAAAAGTTTTTAATTTTTTTCTATCGATATAGTATCAATTCTAAAACTGAGTAAAAAGAGATTTTTCCATTATATTATCTTTTTATTCTCTTAACAGATTTTATTTTGCGTTTTTTGCAAAATGGAAAACAAGAAATTAGGAATATACAATAAAGATCGCATTTTATTAAAAGATCTGTACTCTGTTAAAAAAAAGCTCTGATAAAAGATAATTAAAACACTGTTTTTCAGTAAAACGAAAAATTAAGCTATCCCTATATCAAAAACAAACATGTCTTTTTTACGTTGAATATTGGATCGAATTTTACATCTTGTTAATACATGCACTTCAATTTTTTTTCAGTGCCCTTTGTTTAAAACAAAAAGAAGTGAAAAAATGGCTATTTTTATAAATATAATTTTTTTCCATATAAATGAAACCAAATTCAGTAGACAAATTTATTGAAAGTATTAAAAAGTTTTGTAAAATTTCAATTAGTAAAAATTATAATAATTCTTAGAGCTAACCACTAAACTTTAATATTACAATATACGAAAAAAATATATTAGAAATTTAGACGCAATCAACAGCATTAGAACAATTTTTTTTTACTCTATAAACACTACTTTTATTTCTAAAAGGGTCTTTTTAATTAATTAATTGAATATTTTTATAATATTCTAAATATCTGATGAATCTATAGAGGAAAACTGTTGAAATTTATATAAATTAATACCTATATTTAATTTACGTTTTTTTTTTTTATTATTTCTTTCATTTAGAATATGGGGATGAAAATGAAACAAAAATACCCTCCTTTGTTAAGGTTTTATCTCATTAATTTATCTTAAGCGAAGTAACGTTGAAAAAAAAAGAATTTCTTCTTTAAAAAAGAAATGACGTGAAATAATTTTAAAAAAAAATAACAACTTGTTTATGTCTGAATTTCTATTGAAATTTTGAATTACCTCCCCTCTCTATAGTTTTTTTTAAAAAGAAAAATAATAAAGAAGCACAACATGAAAGAATATCATAGATGTTATTTTCCGATGTGTTTGAAATATTTATTTGAAAGTACTTTTAGTACTTCTTTGATATTTTCTAATTATTTCTTTCATACAGCGAGAAAAGTCGTATACTGAGAAATATATTTTTGCATGTATCAATATTTTAATAACCCTATGGGTGAAGTTATTGACCTCGGATTTCTAAAAATAGATTCCTTTGAATAGCATGCAATTCAAAGGTTAGTTCTCAATAAAATAGCTGCATAAATATTAAAATTTCCTAAATAGGAAATGTTATTAAAAATGCATAGTTACCTTTTATCTTTAACAAAAATAAATTTTCAGTTATATTATTTAACTGTCAATTGTAACTTAGATAAATAACTTAGTTTAAAGTCTGCTTGTAAAATGAATGACAGCTATTTTAGGATGGATCACAATAATTCTACAATGTGATAAGATATTGAGGATGTTACCTGAGCTTGTACTGTATTCTTTCTGTTCCGTGCTATTTTAAAGTGTGATCAATTATGCACCGATATATTATTAACATACACCAGATTTCAGCGTTCTAGTATAGGGGTAGAAAGTCTTTGCGTGATCAGGGCGTTCTGTATTTGAGTCCCGATTTGGGCATTTTTGTTCTTCTGTATTCTATCTGTGAGGTGTGTGAATGGGCATCCCCTGTAAAAAGGGGCTATGCAAGCGAATGTGGCGCATGAAGTAATTAATTCATACTTTTGACCCTAGTTGGCATTACTAAAAAACAAGAGACGCTCATTTGGCTCAAATCACTGTCAGATAACTGACTTTCAGGGGGCTTGTAAAGTGTCATAAGTCATAACAATAACAACATAGATCAGATCTATAATCAAAGAGTATATTTGAAGGAATTGGGTCTCAAACTCATATCTGCCAAAAATTGAGATTATGTATCAGGCCTCGCCACTATTTTGATGTAACGAATTTAATATCAATCTCTTGTAGAAAGGCCTTTATACTCTTAAGCCACCTTCGAAGATTATCTACCTCGTTCGACTTGTAACTTATGAAGATTTAGTTACATCGATAAGGATAAGAATTTCAAATTTTCCTATTTATAAGGCAATTAAATCAGTTTTAAATTTCAGAAATTATAGCATTTATTTACAGCAAAACACAAACAGACACACTAGCGACCACAAAAATAATTGGAGACTTAAAAGACTTAAAATTCCTTCTTTTTATACAGTAGTGTTAGACGCAAAATTAGTATTTTAGATGATGAAATTGTCAGAAGAGGATAATGTCTCATTTTAAGGCGGATCTCATTTTGTCTCATTATAACGGATCGATAGCTTTTATCGAGTGGGAAATACGCCATTTCCCACTCCATTTTCCACTAAAAAGAGGAAATAATAAAGTTCTGAATTCAGCAAAATTATTGTTAATTTTATCTTTAAAATGCCTAAATATAATATGATATCGCTCTAAATAAGGAATATTCTTCATTCATTTAGCCTCAAATATTTTACCTATGTTGTTCTTATTTCACGTGAAATCAAAGTCACTAATGATTTCATGAAGTTCAGAATTTTCATACCTAATTTATTGTTCTCTTCTTGCAATTTCTCAAATTCTTCTTATACTTACACAGTACGGCGTTTCTTTTCAATTAACTAGGTCATAGAACAAGGAAAATATAGTGGGCATTTCGAACCTTTCTCGATTGAAGGATTGGTTCAAAAATTTTATGCAAATCATCAATTGGGATGTAAGAACTATATACTAGATTACAAACCTCATACAACTAGCTAGTTGGATTTCTGCCATATTACATTCACATTGAAAGAATGTTGGTTATGTGTCAGAGCTTCATTGCAACAATCGTTACAATAATTTACCAGTTTGAGGGGACATGAAAGAATCACATGAGAAGAAAGAAAGGCAAAAAGACGAAGAATGGATCCCAAATATAACATAGAAGCACTATCCTGATTTCGAAACTATGTAATAAATTTCATCCATCTGGGTATTTACATTATTTAAATTACCGTCTTCCTTCGGCGGACAGCAAGTATTTGGATAATTACTATTATAACTATGGATACTGTAAATAAATAATATTTGATGTAATTTTACCAAGACTAATGTTTATTACTTAAACTAATGCTATAAAATTGAAGGAAGATGATTTTAAAATGATCTTCCTTCTGGAGACACCATTTGGAGAAATACTTACATAACTTTAGATGAATAACTATAATAAATATAATACTTGGAGAATACCAAGTAATTTTTTCTTGAGTCCCCTGGTAATTTATCAAGGATAGAGATCTGTTAGCTCTACTTCAATGTTCGCACCCCTAACAGAAAGGTTAAACCATTGCCGTTGATGACTTATAAGACTTCACCTCAATTTCCGTGTAAATATCTCGACTATGATCATGAACATTTTACCTGATGTGTATGCATAGTATTGATAACTCAATTAATACGAATTACAGTGAGCGTATGCGCAAACGCCGATAGTCATATAAAATTTTCCATAAACGAGTCTCGACTAAAATTTGAGATCCATTTTACAAAACTACACTCTAAATTACACTAGTTTAGGTCGCTCCTTTTTTAGCAGTTACAGATTGCATAGTCTGATTAAGTGATTAACAAATATGAGAATTGCAAAAATTGTTTTATGCTTTGAGATAAAAGTAAATGACTTTTCAAAATCCCGAAATGAGTTCTTTTTGTACGGTTATAATACTTACTTGAAGCGTAATTCATTAACAGGAAAGTAAAAAGTAACAGAAACATCACGTGAGTGTTCCCAATAGCCATGCAGAAGATATATGAGAATGAATAAAAATATCGGAACATTTTTTTTTCTTTTTCGCATGTTAATTTAACCTCACCACGTACTTCCAAACTTCGTATACCACTTTGACTACCAGGCTCACTTCTGCGCAGAGACTGGATGCATGAAAGATAGGCTTGTGGGCAAATTTATCACGTTTCCATGGTAACCATCACCTAAATCAGTGGGAGAGTTCAGGGAGTCCCCGGTCTCATCCGTCTTCTCTTCCCTAAATGACGAGTTGTATTTTTTTGCGCCTCTGCAGCCGCGATGTCCAGCCACTTATGCCTCGGTTAACAGGCCCCCGCAAACAAATAAATCGAAGGGGGGAGAGCTGCCTTCAAAAAGAGCGATAATTTTGTTCTTCTAAAAAAGATATTTTCTTTCCAGAAGGTTGTTGGAGTTTGCAGGGAAGCCACAAAATGTTTTGATGCATTAAAAAATTCAGTTTTTCCTTTTCTTTGAACATTTCTTCATATATTTACTTTTTCGTATACATACATTTCGTGCAGAGAAAGTGTAGCAATTGTCAAAAAATTGAACTAACGATTTTGTTGAATCTCCAAGTTTTATACTTCTCTGAGTTTAATTAAAAAAGTTTTGCAAAATGTCCGTCTGTCTGTTTATGACAAAAGATAATTCAAAAAGGTTAAAGGTAGCTAGACGGTTAAAATTCTGTATGCTTTCTTTACATAAGTTATGTATTCAGAGGATGTTTGTCTGTCCGACTGTTCGTACATAAGTGAACACGAAAACTACAAAACGAATAAAGAGCCAAATAGATGAGATTCAATAAGTATATTTAACCTCTTTAATGTAAGGACATGTCAAATTTTGAGCAAAATCTAACAACGAGTCGATTGTGTGTCAATCTAAGAAACATAAAAGTGCGATAATTCAAAGGTAGAGTGACTTAAATATATTAAATTGGGTAAGGGATTTTATGACTGCAAGTGCAGTTTTTGTGTCAAATCTGTGTTCCAATTAATTGAAAAAAAGTGTTGAAACTACAAATCATGTTTTCATTTACTGTTAACGACATTTTAAGTTTAATCGCCAAATATGACTCGACTGATTCAATAAAAATGCTTAAATCAAACTAAAAGTTGATATTTCATTACTATAGTATGCCAATGTCATGCAATGCTTTCTCTGGCCTGTCAAGTGAATTAGAAAGAATGCGAGAAAGTTCTGGGGTGACCACGTTTATGGTTTGCTGGAAGAAACTATCTATATATATTAAATAATGAGTCAAGTATATTAATGAGTAAAAAGTTATTCATACCTGAAAGTTCAGTCTTTTCAGGAAAATCATTTAGCGAGTCAAATAAACATCGGATTTTGACATAATATAACTTATTAATTGCACATTTCAGAACTCAGTATAGAAAGCATTTATACTTTGGATTTTTATATTCATATTTTTCCTTTTTTTTTACTCTCTTATATACAATATATATATACACACACAATATTTTTTCTGGTATAAAAAAGTACTCAAATCAATGAAAAATTTGAATTTGCGATTTTGACCATATTTTTTTACCTCACCGTGTCTGAAAACTGAATTTTTGAAATGTTGTGAGTCTGAATGTGTCTTTTTTTATATCTTTAAACGCATTTATTCAAAATGCCTTTGATATAGATTAATAGAATTTGATATGAGATCTTTGTTCCAACGTTGTTACATTTTTATCAAAATTCGTACAGTATAACTGTACTGCCGATACTGTTTCGTTCCGTGGTGGTTAAGTGGCTGGCTGTACACAAAAAGAATAAGAAGTATAGCTGCGCGAATACAAACATGCATGATATCTAGAAAGCGTGTAAATAAGTATTATATAGAATTCAGCCTCAAAAATGTAGATACATAATACAAATAGACTGTCAAGGGGTTGGCTCGCTGTTGCATCTATACTTTCTCATGTGTCTACTCTCAATAATTCAAAAATGCAAATGAAATTGGATGCTATAGGAATGAGTCAAGCAGTAATTTAAAAGAAAATTTAATTAACTAATTCTATAAAAATTACATTCTTTAAGTAAACATGGGCCCTTCACATGCAAGCAAGGGAATCGCACACAGATTGAAGAAAAACTCCGGAAATTCTCTGTTTCTAGTGTCAGGGTTTGCCAGGTTTTTCTCTGAAGGCAGAGATGTCTTTCCATTCGGGATGCATTACAGTTCCGGAGCTACAGTGCATAGTTTTAGCATGCCATATCAAATTTTGAACATAATACTAGGCAGTCTATCGGTCTGTAGAGTCTGGATTAAAACGCGATATCTAATAAACGCAACGGCATAAAAAATCAAATCTAGCGTATTGTCTTGTTACTAAAATTTGCAGTTTTGTATCAAATCAAAGCTTTAATTGTTCAAAATAGGGCCTCCAAACTGTATATATATTTTTCCATATTATTCTATGAAGTACAAAACTGTCAATGCAGGAGTCTTAAATTTCGATACTCTTTTGACATACATTTGGAAATCTAAGATCCACAATCTTTAAAAGAAAAACAGGAGTACGAAGACTTTTTATTTTGGAACCTACGAGATAATCTGTGAAAGATCATACCTATTGATTTATTTATAATATTCACTGAATGCAGCTGTACCCATTTCAAGAGAAGATGGATTGTTCAATGTACTGCTGAAAAATTAATCATTATTATGAGACTCCGAAATTTCTTCCCTTGCTGTTAAAAAAATATATCAAGTATGTGCTATCATTTCCAGAGATACTGAATGTCCTTCTAAACTGTATTTCTGACTTTCTTCAAGAAATAGAAAATTATAAGTACCAACGTCTTTGAGAAAGATTAAACTACCGAATAAAAAGTGAGCGAAAGATCTTCCCTGTTAATTCATTCTGAGTCCTTTGTACTGTTTCAATAATTCATTACCGATTTGATACTTGTATGCTACTGTTTATTGCTAGTGCAATTAGGTTGTGTTTTGCAGTCTGTTTGTATATTTGTGTTGAATAAATTGTCATTATCCTTTACTGAGGCTGTCAATCCTTCCGGGGACACCTGAAATATTGAAATGAGAAGTTTCGAATGAGGTTGTTGGTTCTCTATGCCAGATGGTGTGGAATCAGCTATCCCCTATCGATAAAGGACCTTCTATGGAAGATTTATATCGTGCCTGATGGTAGCCTCTAAGACTCAACTCTACTTCCCGCCTATGTTGCCATGGCGTTCCGATGAAGCTTTCAAATATAACAATTGGTTCTCGTTGTCCTGATAAGCACAGAGATGGTCCGAGAACGGTTACAATGAAGATTTCCCCATTTTAAGACAGTGCGGTACTTAAGACTCAACTATAGTTTTCGCCTATGACATTGCAAATGTTCCGACAAGGAGTTTCCGGCATTGTGATTAGTTTTCTTGCCCTTATGGGTAGAGATATGGAGTGGGTTATGTCATGCCCTGTTGTGGCCCTTTGTACTCGACTACACACCCATTCCGTAACAGCATTCCTATCATTCAAAAATATCCGTGGACCTTAGAACGGATCGGAGTAGTCACTTGTGATTACTTAGAGTGACAGATTTTTTTCATCATACAACTCAAGATTCAGTTTCTGGAGATTTTGTGCAACAATATGTTTCTATTCTTACACTCCAGCAAACCTGTAACTCAACCTATATTTTTTTCATATAATTGTACAATACTTTGTAAAATAGTAAATAGTAACTGGATTGTTATCTTCTTTATATATTTGTTTGGTAAATCATGGTTCCGTTCCGAAGAAAATAGTTGCTTTAATATAAATTAAAACTTGGCTATTTTTCAAACCCGGTTTTTTAAAGCAAATTTGTGACATTCGAAAACCGGTTTTTAAAGTACGAAAACATGTTTTCAGAAAATCCTGAATATTCCAAAACTTCAAAAAAAAATTAATTTTATCGGTTTCGACCGATTCGTCTAGTAAATGAGGGCATAAGGTAACGAGATGCGAATTTCTTAACAAGTAAAAGTATATCTGAATTTCTGTTAAATGAACTAAAAAAATTTGAAGGCTGAATAATTTTGAAATTACTATATACTTTAGAAAAACGAATTCAAAAAGGAAGACAAGTCGAATTAGCAACTCTTTTGCTGCATTTGCAATGTCCACAAAACATTTCTAGCTCATCGAAGAAATCTAACGTACTTTTTTTAGCTGGAAAACTTATTTGGAAAAATATTTTCTAGAATACTTCCAAATTCTTAAGTGGAAACCAATTCTGATGAAGATAAAATAGAAGAAATTATTCATCAGAGTAATTCTTTTTAAAAAGAAGCCATGGAAAAATCAGTTCATAAGGTTTTAAAAGACCCTGAAGAAAAACTTAAATATCTAAAGACTATGAAAGTCGAATTTTCATTATTTGAGGCAAATAACAAAAGAGCAAAAATCGTAGATTTGTCATTTAATGCCATGAAATCTATAAAATCAAGCTCAGCAGCTAGTGAACTAGTATTTTCAATTTCAGGCAATATTGTTCCAAATAAGAACAAAACTTAGCCACCATTCAGTCAATATTTTATGTTTTTTAAAATCCTACTTTGTTAGTAGAAATTAAAATTAATGAAATTTATATATATATATATATATATAAAAATTCGAAAACTGATTTTTCAAAACGTCGTTTTTCGCATAAACCCTAACATAAATGTCTTGTATTAAAAAATACAGAAAAGAATTGTTGCTATTAATATCAAAGAAAAGATATACGGCGATTTTCCATTCGAGGACAGTAATTGCTTGGTAAGGTGAATAAGTTACTTATGTGAATTATATTTTTCACGTCATGATTGAAACGGTATCATCTTCAAAATTTCTCATGTAGGAAAGCGCCCAAAATTATATTACATTACATACATGACTTGTCTAGATACAGGATGACTCTATAACTTTTGTATCGTCTCAGAGTCAAGAATTATGTAATTTATTTTTCGATAAAGCTACAATATGCTACCTAGTTACAATACGCTGCATAGTACAATGACGAAAACTGAGCATCTTCCTTTATAATTGTATAAATTATTAATAAATTCTTAAGTGTTAACGCCAAACAAGATTTTACAAGTCACAATACAAAATTTACTCAAGAAGAAAAAAATATTGGTTCAGATTAGTTCGTTTCCTAAACTAATTTTGCTCTTGTGAATTTAGCTCTCGCCCTTACAGCTTCCATGAATATTTAAATTAAAACGTTAATTAGACGAAATTAAAAATTTTATATACTGTCGGTTCATGTTATGACTGATCGCGTTGCTTTCATCAGAATTATTTAATTTCATCTCTCATCAACATTATTTTAATTTTATCTTTCATTAGAGTTATTTAACTTTATGTTTCATCAGATTTATTTTATTCGATGTTCCATCAGATTTATTTAATTTATCTTTCATTGGAGTTATTTTATTTTATGTTTCATCAGAATCCTTTCATCGGAATTATTTGATTTTTTTATCGGATTTAAGTATTAAATTTAAATTACTATTTTTTTTTCACTATAAACAATGTAATATTTTTTTGTAATTGCACATTAACAACTCTGACTTATTTATACCATGAAAAAATGTCAGAAACATTTCTTTACTTCATACCTTTGACAAGTAAAGAACTGAATAACGCAGCAGACACCAGAAACTTATCGCCGAATCTATCGATAAAGCTACGGCATCGATACCCTATCCATTCGGAAATGTGCCGAGAATTCTCAGCGAATGCGATATGAGAATGATAAAGAATCGAAAAGATAAAAAAAAGTATATATCGATATAAGCGCATGGAGGAATCAAAGTCCACCAGAAATTTTGCGAGTTCTCCGCGAGAGAGAGAGAGAGAGAGAGATGTTCAGAAAACCGTTAACCGTGGCAGAGGGAAGAAGAGAAAAAGATGCAGATCTTCTAGGGAAAGAAAAAAAAAAGAAAGAACTAAAGAATAAGAAATAAATAAATAGTAAAAAGAAAAAAGAGAGAGAGAGAGAACCCGCGATTTCCCACACTTCAATTTCGTTAAGTTTTCGCTCTTCGTCCAGGAATCTGCCTTGGGATATGAAAATGGTATGGGTATTTCTTTTGCTTCTTCTAAACTTTATCCTTCAATAATTGAGATTCCAGACTTTTCGTGAGTTAAAGTATCCTCGCCAAACGCGATACATCTTTTTAGAGATATCGAGGGTATCCTAGACTTTTTTTATGCATACCCTTCTTCATTTGGAATCTTTTTCTCCTCTATTAAACACTCATTTTATGTACAGCAGACGGCCCTTATTTCTTCTAAAGGTAAAATCTTCCTTCCCTTTTAAATATGTTAGGTTTTAGAACTGAAATTCCTTTTTCAGAACCGTTTCATAGTTCATTAAGTTAAACTTAGTAATAACAAATATCATAAGATCGAGTCAAATAATTCTACTCTCACCTTTTTCTTATAAACACAATATGCATCGAAGTGCAGTAAAGAAAACTGGACATTCATTTTGTTGCCTTTTTTTCTAACTATATAATTTTTATATTAACTGCATAACTATATAAATTTAATACAGATCTATATTTACATTACGCCTTCTTGATGATGGTATATTATCATGACATTTGCTGTCTTACACTTACATTTTAGCTTTTATAAGCAATTGTATAACTGCATAACTTTAAAATTGTAATGTGCCGAGATGTTTATTTACATTACGCCATTTTGATTGTGTAATAGAACATCACCAGTACACTTGCTGAAATTACATTACATCATCTACATTCCTGCTTTTAGAGTCAGCGGACCATCTTCTGATTCTCGTGAATGGACATGAATTTTATTTTTAATTCTTCAAAATTATTTGACTAATTAGAAAGTATTATAACCGCCAAAAATTATGAACTTTTCCCTTTTTATATCTCTTTAAATAAAATAAAAAAAACGATTTTTTTTATCTTGTCTGCCTCTGAAGACTAGAGCTCAAAAATTCTTTGAGTTGAACGATTGAAAATTCACTAAATAGACTTGCATCAAATTAGTAGATTTCTATTAAATTTTGAGCAGTTTTGATCCATACAAATCATGTTTCCGTCTGAGTACAAATGAGTACGATATCTACAAAAGATAAAGAATTATATCAAATTTGATATACAGTGTCTAGCATCTAAAATGCATATTATTATCTGATTTTGCATGAAATATACCGCTTTGGATTTAATTTTTTACAAATATATGAACGCGGTAACTCAAAAAAAAATAAACTTGCACAAATAGTGCGATGAGTGTACTTTGCTATTACAAGTGTAGCTCTGTGCCGTGTTTTGATTTCAATCAATGGAAAAAAGGCGTCAAAATATATATTTAATTTTTGAGTTCTCATGTATTAGACACATATCAACATCTGATTATTAAAGATCGCACATTAGATTCATTCCAAAGCTCTATGTTTCCTTGTTATTGTTCGTTCCAATTCATGACCTTCCCCAGGTACTCGATTTTATGCAAGAAGAGACAGGTAACACATTTATAAGAAAATACGCTAGAAAGTTTAGGGAAGATCGTTCCCACTGGTTCTAAATTAATTTCTGGGAGGAAAAAGAAAATAATTAGTGCAAAGTGCAAGATATTAGTACGAAATACATACACGCAAATAAATAATACAAATAATAGAACAAAAGTGAAAAAAATCAGCAGAACAGCGAAAATATGTGTTGTTGTAGCTAATCTCCAAGGCCTGACTTAGTTCAAATCCAAAAATCCGTTGAAAAATAGAAAGCCAAAAACGAGGAAGGGCGAAGAATAAATGCTTTTCCAAATAAGTCCTAAATAGTCTAGAAAGTGTTCAGCAGAAGGCTGATGTTGGTGAAATTTCGAGCACAGAGGGTAAGATTTTTCACCCTGAGAAAATAAAAGACATTTAAGGTGGTAAGGTGAGACAGGCAAGTGTGAACCCACGAATCAGTTACGAAAATACTTGATAGATAATAACTAAAATGGAAAGTTTTTTGGCATTGGGTGGAAAAGTCAAAAGGATTTATGTTCACGACGTTCCTGTGTAAAAAGATTGGTCACATTACACATGAATTGCATTGGAAATTAATCTTGATCAATTATATCTGAAGATATTTGTAGCCATTGAAATTTATTTTCTATTGTAGAAGTTAAAAATGCCACAATATTGTTAATGTAAATTTTGTAATATAATAATACAATGTACCGCTCTTTTTACTATTCAGCCTCATTGAAGAGAGGAAAATATGAAGGAAAGGGAGAGTGTCCATAAATTGACATAACTACTTCTCTACTTTATTCTGGGGAATTGTTTGAGATTCTGGGAGCAGTTCCTACGTAGCTTTTCTGGTTTCTTCCTTATTCCATTTCTTCTGCCATATATTTAGAATAGATGATCTAATTTGCGATTTAAATAGGGCAAAGTTTTGTAGATACCAAACAGACTGCTCTCATTATGGCTTTTTTTGGCTAGTTAATTTGACTATTGCATATTCAGTGACCGATAATGTTGCAGATAAAACTACATACTAAATTTCACTAGTTTAAAATATTATATTGGGTCGATCTTATTTTAGCCCACCTTTGGCGAATAATAAGAATTTTTTGGCGAAAGGTAAGAATTCTTTTTTCTTAACCTTTTAATTCAAATACTTTCGATTTGGCGAGATTTTGAAAAAGTCGCCAGAGGTGGGCTAAAATAGGATTTTACCATTATATTTTTCAGCTATTGGGTTTATCCTATTGTTTTATATCTTTGATTTAATTTATTTACAGAATCTATGAAGAAAAAGGTACTTTTCCGTTATACGGGATCAAATTGTCGCCAATGTGAGCCAAATGCAAGTCAAATCGCCAAGCAAAGCGAATGGCAAAACAAACGTCGCCAGTGTAAACAAAACGAGAACAAAATCGCCATGTGAATAACGTGAATTTGATGAATTTGAAAGCTAAATTTGAAGTAGTAATTTTGCATTTTTACCAATTTTTCACTTTTGCAGACTAACGGTTATTTGGCGATTTTTTTCGTTGAGCCTATATAACGGAAAAGTACCAAAGAAAATTTGCTTTGCAACTATTTAAAGTAAATATTTTTATAAAATGTACAAGAAGACGAATTTATAATTACGAACTAGAAGAAAATTTGTTTGTTAGTTTATTTAAGAGACAAGTTGAAGATGTAGAGAAACAAAGGTTGTTATCCTTGGTCTAAATAGCGATTCATAAACTGTTATTAGTTGCCTAACTGTTTTAAGTCTTGAATGAAGATGCGAAAATGAGATCTGAGAACAAACAAAAGTTCTTTTAAAAGATATTAGATACTTTCCTGCTTATCTTGATTGCCGAGGAGAAAGAGATATATCCTTCCACTTTAAATGAGATTGTAAGAATCAGTGAGGCAGTCAACGTGCTAATTTTAACTTGATCCAATGAATCAGTCTACGGGAAGAATGATTTGATTTGATTTAATGGCTCAAAAGTCATACTTGATTATGCTGCACCAAACATATGGTATGGTATGTTGAAGAAGCAAGAAAAGAGTATGTGATCCAGATCATCCTGAGCGTTGTAGTTATTATATATAGGATTAGTTTGATTAAATTTGTACAGTAACACAGGGATAATGATCATTTTGCCTAATATTCGAGTAATGAGATTTTGTTTGTTTGTTTCAAGACTACCAAATTTTAATAACATTTAAAAAGTTACGAAATGAGCTGTTATTGTTTTGATAACTGTCTTCTGATTTTTTGAGAATTTTTTGTTTTTCTTACTTGAATATTTTTTTTTAAACTGACTCAATCAGTTTAATTCCTTATGGGAATTCAGAGGTGCTTTTTTTTTTAAGATTTCATTTACCATCCAATAATTTTATTTTATGAAGCAAGTACGGTATTAATAAGTTGGTGAAATTATTATTTGAACTATTTTTTCACATAAATTGATCAGATGAATCCTTAAGATTTACCTTTTCATTAATATTTTAAGTTTTCTTTAACCCTAAAAATTAGTTATGGATTTTTAGAAAAAAAATTAAGAAAAGTTTGAAGTATATATTTCTGCGTTTTAAAATTTCTTTTTATCGAATTTTTTCCAGAAATCATGAGCTTGGATATATTCGACTGCATTTTGTTCCATGAAAATGAAAGTCTAAATTTAAGAAGAAAAAAAAAAAGGAAAAAGTTATAAAAAACAAATAAAGGTGGGCTTTTTTCTGGTTCTACAGCATTTATATAAAAGCAATTTTCTTTTGTATTGCTTTAGTAGTATTATTATTCTATTAAAATAATGTATCTAAATTTCTTTCTTTTTTCAAGCCAAATATTTACAACTATTTTTTCTTGATAATTAAAGAAATTATTTTAAACCAAATATGAGATGAAATGAAATATTTTTAGTATCAAAACAGAAACTTTTTTACTACAACAAATGCTTCCATTCTTTGAAGGTG
>JAPMOQ010062520.1:637219-660204 GCA_026543055.1 Argiope trifasciata
GAAGGGAAGAACTCATCCCTCATCGTTCAAGATACGCAGCGGCTTTTTCCCTCGACAAAAATCAGAATTATTTCCATTTCACTTGCACACGCGAGGAAATATTTACAGGCTATTTCATAAAACAAAAACGGGGGAACTTTTCTGAAGATACCGGTAAACGCTTACTAAATCCGCTTGACGGAATATATACGGGGCAGAGGGAGGGAATTTAAAAAGAAAAACGAAAGAAAAAGCCCGTGCGAGGGTGATGTGACACGATCAGCGAAGCGACACGAAAATCTTGTTTCTTCTACCTTCCCTCCATCCCCTGCTTGAAGCCCTTCCTGCTGCACCCCCCTCTTCGCCTGTTCTTGCGCTTGCCTTCTGTTTTACGCGTTCCCGATTTCGAAATACAAAGCTTGGTTACCATTTTTAAGCAGTCATCGCTCATTTTGGAGGATGGTGTGCTTATACTATCCTTAGTACCGAAAAGTTCAGCTTTAATTAATTTAAGATTTCCTTTTCTAGTTATATGTCCATTTTGTGACGAATTTTTAAAAAAAAATATTTTTAAGCTTGTTTAGATAACAGAACTTTAGTTGATAGCCCACATCTCACACTTTCAACCTATGCCAGTGAGGAAACATTTGACTAAAGAGAGTGAATTTCATACAATCAAAACCAGCGAAAAACGTAGTATTTTATTTGAAAGTGAGACTAGGAACCAATGATCTCCAAAATCAAGGCTTTATCACTTGTTGAGATCATAAAAAAGCTCAGGGAGGAACACAAAAAAAAGGCCCTTTCCATGGAGTCGGGTGAAAAAAAAATCTATTAGAATTCACTGGTTTTTATCTGTTTATTTGAGGCATCCCCCGAGGGCACCTCAGAAAATATAAATGAGAAACTTTCAGCATGGTAACTGGTTTTCCCAACCTTCGTGGGTACAGAATTGGTGCAATTTTGCATATATCCTTATGATTATGGGACGTATCTCCCACTGGAGGTGTTGCATTGTGACCTGTTACTAAGTTTTGGAGTTAATTATAATTCTGGCCGATGTTGCCTCAATGTTCCAATTATTCACATTTTTCCGAATGTCTTCGAGGTGGTTTGGAGAAGCATTTATTGGCTACAGTTCCATGGAATTAATAGAATAGATTATCCTGACAGTTATCTTTTTAATAGCACTGCAATGCTATTGGACTTGATTTTAAGAGGATGATTCATATACAAAATGAATAGAGCTGGTGGAAAGCTATTAAAGCAATTTAACTTGAATATTTATCACAATTTCAGGCTTAAAAATATATTATTGGGGAAATCATGAAAATTTAACTATACTTCAGAAAATTAAAAATAAAGGAAACCAATATTTTCAAATATTCATGAAAATTATATTTACATTGACAAAATTGCAATGATCATGAAATTTTTACCAGAATTTTTTTAAAGATTTAAAATACCTTTTTCGCATGAAATTTAGTTTTTATTTTTGAAATGGAATTCAAATCTTTTTTCTTGCTTATTCAAATGTTCAATGGTATGAGCTTCTTTCATAGAATTAAGGAAAAAAATATTATCTACTTACACAATTTACATGCAGAATAAGAATACAAGAGTGTTTTAAATAGTAATCTGATGTTTTTGGATTCGACTCCATTATTAATATTCATATACACAATGAACAAAACAGATATAGAGAAAAAAATAGTTTTAATTTCTATGGTAATTTCGTACTCAAATATATATATATATATATATATATATATATATTGGAAATCAGAACATAAAGAAAAACATGAGAGATTTTATTAAAATTAAATTTGTGATATTGTCAATATTGTGAACAAAACAATTGATTTCAAGAAGCTGGCTTCTAATTGTCCTCTTGATTTTTTGATACTGAGCCATATTGATCAGATGCTTTCAACTTTTACGCAAGCATGATGAGACTAAGAATTCAACTTCATGAAGAATTTTTGTCTACAACTGAAGGTCAATTTTTTTGTCAGTTTTCTCGTATTTGTCTTTGTTTGTAACAGCAACTTCTCATTCCGACATTACTAGTTTGCCCGAAATAACAGTTTTTAACCACCTCTTTTCTTGGATATCTGCAGTTTCTCTAAATGACGTCATCAAACTTGAAATTCCGAATCTTGTTGGATTCAAGAACCCTAAATGCTTTAAAAATCTATCAATAAAATGTTTACCAGCTCATGCATAATCATACATATTTGTTTAGAAAGGGTTATTATGACTATGTAAAGGGGGGAGGCATATTATTAAAACTATTGGAATTACTAAAGCTACAAAATTGATCCATAGATGCTGTACTAATTTTAAAACTCTGCTTTGAGATATTTTAAATTCTATGCTTGATATCATAAGGACATCATGGCAATATTGAGCACCATTTTATTCTCCATGGAGAATAAAAAATTAATACGCTGCATTAAATATATTTGAAATCTAATAGGATACTTCGATTTTAGTAGCATAATACTGAAAAAATGTTTTACTCAAAAACATTTTTACAATTTACTCAAAAAAAGTTTAAATTGCATGTTAATTTTAATACCCAATATTTGCCATTACATATATTGAATGTAATTTACACTGATGAGTCAGAAAAACTGGTATAGTAGGTCGTATGCACATAATGGTAGTTTTCAACCAATCAGCGTAACTCGATGCGGTTAACAGATAAGACAGCAGGTATCTGAGAGATTATAGAATCGATTCTGTTACAATGGCAGGTTATCAAGATTTAAGTGATTTTCAACGGGGCATATCGTCAAGATTTAAGGGATTTTACACGGCACACGAGAGATGGCCAAAGTAACTGTGAAATTTGGATTTTCGCCTACAACCATTTCAAACGTGTACCACGAATATCAGGTTTCTTCTAAAACTTTCAATCTTCGACAGCGGGACGGACAGAAAAAGGCCATGATTGAACGGGATCATCGAAGGCTGAAAAAAATCGTTATACGACACAGACGTTCAACACTTCCTTAAACTGCTGCGAATTTGAATACAGGCCCTCAGTAAGTGTCAGCGTACACAATGTGCAACAAACCCTAATTGATATTGGCTTTTGCAACCACAGAGCATCTCGTGTATCATTGTTGACTCAGTGGCACAAAGTTCTCTGCCTTGTCTAAACACCGTCATTGGACTATTAATGATTGGAAAAAGTTGTCTGGTCTGACGAGCCACATTTCTAATTGTATCGAGTAGATGGGTGTGTACGAGTGTGGCGAAAACTCCATGAATCCACATATCTCTCATGTCTACAAGGAACTGTTCAAACTGGTGGAGGCTCTGTGATAGTATGGAGCGTAAGAAGTTGGTATGAAATGGGACCATTGATACTTTCAAACCTGGTCATAACAGGTCGGAGGTACATTTACATCCTTACTGAGCACCTATATTCATTCTTGTCCTGCCTGCATTCCGACTGACATGGACAATTCCAACAGGATAATGCGCCACCCCATATGTCAACAACTGTACCGAGTGGTTTGAAGAGTTCTCTTCTGAGTTTCGTTCAATCTTTAGGACACCTGATTCCCCTGATATGAACATTATCGAGCATATCTGGGATGTTTTGCAAAGTGATATCCTTAGGAGATCTTCACCACCCTGCGCTCCCATGACTTTATGGATTGCCCTGCAGGAATTATGATGTGAACTATCTACAGAATCTTTTTACAAAGTGGTTGAATCCATGTCATGTCCTGTAGCAGCACATCTGCGAGCTCGTGGAGGCTCTACACGATGTTAGATTGGATGCCAGTTTTTCTGGCACTTCAGTGTAGTTTAGCGTACAAAATATCCTCATTTTACCAATCCCACCCATAGCTAGTAATCCGTATAGTAAGTAAAAATTAAATTTATAGAAAGGACTTGCACGAGCGATGTTACGCAAAAAGAGTATCAAGGAGATATCGTGACCTCGCCAGCAATATTGCCCTGTTTCTCTGCGATCAGTCTGTTCTGAGTACTTGTTTGAAGAGAATATTTATTTCGGATAGAAAAACTTTCCACCAGATAACATTGTTGAACTCGATTCCTAAGGATATTTGTTCAAGTGCCTGTAAAGCCTTAATCCGTAAGATTGTGTCTCTGTCCAAGATCATGGGGCATCGATCACCTAGTAAAGTCTCATGATCAGAATACGGTGCTATATTCTGTGTCAAAGTAAAAAGATACGGATGAAATTTGGTCAGTAGATGAAGAAATAATAGCCTCAGCGGTGCTACAAACTTCTAGTGAAATAAGAGACAGGATGAAAGCGTAGAAATTATTGGATCATTCCATGATAAGAGTCCTTTTAATCAGACTGTAAGATATACGCGCTATAAATTCATTTAACAATAATGCTATTATTATTTTCGCCAAATTTTGAAACATATCCTAAGATAGATATCTGTAGACGTTCTTCAATTGCAAAACCAACCCATGCATTTATAAATATTAAGTGATATTATTACAAACTTGTTTGTATTTTTTCAGAGAGTATTTAACGTATTCGATTTAATTTACAAGGACCCATACGTTATTTTGCATTAAGATTAAAATTCGAGAATGGTTATATTAATGGTTAGTTTTGAGGTTTAGCAAATGCTAGCTTAGGTCATAAGTCATACATCCAGTTTGTGATCGGATGACCAGGACTGTAGCTGGGCTGTATTACCCTCCAGGTTTCTCTTCAATAATTTTTTAATTATTGAAGAATGTTTTACTAGAGAGGGATCAATTTAACAAGGAAATAAAAATTTATAACTTAACTAAATTTTTAGGTCGAACTTCCCCTAATTTAAATAAAAATATAATTAAATAATTTTTAATTAAGTAGTTGCTAATTAGAAACTAACTAAAAATATCAAAAATGATAGTGCTTTAAAGGTCAATCGAGAAGCAATAAAAGATTAAAAATTAGAATTAGGTTGCATTTGCACTCAATCGCTTTTTAAATTCATTGATTGGAAAACAATCACGTTTTATGTGCGTCGTAATTTCAAAATCATTCATTTCGTCATATAAGAAAAGAGGGCCAAGAACACCTTTTGCAGATGAATAAATAAGATTTTCAAGCCGCATCGCCTAATTCTTTATTCAGCTTCCACTTCTGACAATAAAGGTAAAAACAGTGGATAGAATTATCAAACACTGACATATTGACACATTTTCATGTGATTATATGAATTTCCTAAATTCCTAACATTCAAATGCATCTAGATGACTCTTATTTAAACTGGATACGTAGAAGATATGCCAAATAGTCAAAATAGCTTACTTTTTAACTTGACCGTATAAATACTGTGGTTATGATGAAATTAAATATGTAGAAATTATATGATGTTGAAGGAATTAGATTGTGTGTGAAATGCAATATGGCACACAATTGAAAGAAAGCTCTTATTTTTTGATTATCAGGCAGCAAGAAGTTAAATATCTTTTTTTAAAGTGCTATAGAAGAAACTTTAAAACTGATAAAATTTAAACTTAACACTTCCATAGGAACAGGCTGGTTGCTACAGTTACTGCCCTTTTAAAAAAAAATCATTTTGTTTGTATGTTGACAATTCTGTCTATTTAAACATTAAAGCAGAAAAAATAATTATTTAATACCTCTTTATTATCTCCCTTTCTGCTCTTCTGTCAGTGTTAGATTTTGCAATCGATTTTTAACTAACTTCCCAATGAAACTTTAAACATAGATCAGAACTAGATGAATTATAAGCACAATCACATATTTTCAGGACAATCTATATAGGATTGCGAATCTGTAATGGGCTGAAAAAAGATTTATACATATATTTTTAGAGTTAAAAAGATGGTGTGCTAATTTTTTATTTAAATAATTATATTCTTTTTTTAAGTCTTTTATGTGTGGAATTTTTCAATCGACTTTTAACTAATTTCCTAATGAACTACATCCAATGATAAAATGTGTACCGAACAGACAAGAAAAAGAACCATTGTTATCCTGTCTTGAACTATGTTTAAAGCTTCAAATCTTTAGCTCATCGGGAGGTTAATTTAAAATGGATTGCGAAATTCTTACCAAACAGACTGATAGGCAAGAATGTAAATTAATATAAACATTTTTAAAATCTTAATTAAACGTAAGTATTTTCCTAAAAATTAACTGTTTCTAAAAGTTACGGTTAGAAAGAGAATCAAAAAAGAAACACTTGTTAGTATAAAAGTGCTCATTTGAAGCTAATATAAAAATACTAATAACTCAGTGAAAATGAGAAAAAATGATTTTAATTTATTTTTATATATTTTAAAATCTTTCAATTTCAACTGCAGGGAAGTAAAATACTGATGATGAAGTAATGCATTAATTAATGCACCAAAGAAATTACATTTCATAAACTATGGTATGAACAACCGAAAAAAAAATCGTTTAATGGTAGTATTTATCGTTTCTATAATATTCAGCATTCATAGTTATCAGGATACTTTAATATTATTAAAGGATATTAGTCATCAATAATATCCTTTAATAATATTATTATGATTTGATGAAAGGTCTTTCACATGTTGTGATAAAATTCGATTCAATTGCGTTACAATAATGTAAAAATTCTTACAGATCACATGAAAAATATTTTTAAAAATTGTTGAAATAATAGAAAAATATATAGGCTTCATATTTCATTGGTATCATTTGAAAGAATTTTTTTAAAGTCATGTAAAAAATATTTTTGTGCAATAATAATTACGAAATCTACCAGAAAGAAAATATTGTATTGAATGTGCAGTAGTTTAGATTGAAAGGAACAATCACTCTAAAATGCACATTCTTTGAGTCATTCGGTTACACATTCTTTGAAATGCATAAACCCAACCCGAGATTCATTGTTCTTAAGATATTTGGCTTTTTTTATAGTGATACAGAGATCTTTAATTAAGCTAAATAGAATTTTTACTACTTTTAAACTAGAGAATTTTTGCACTCATAATATTCGATCTACCTAGCATTTTTATTTATTTCTAACAGTCTAAAGTAAATACACATTATTTAAAATAAATTCTAATTGTTCCTTTTTTTACAAAGCTATTGATTTTGCTCTAAATGTGTCTAAACAAGCTAAACAATGAAATTTATACAAAAACTGAAGATCTGTGTAAAATTATGGACGAGAGCCACCGAAAGAAATTTTACCTATCTACTCATATTCTTATGTAAGCAATAACTCAACAAATGAACTGATTGGATTAAATTTAGATTAGCAGTTATAACCAAAATTATTTATTTATGTTTCTGTTAAATTCTTTATATATATGCTGCAAAAATTTAATTTCGTATTAATCTAAATTAATTTTGATTCCTATAAATATCCCAAGTATGTTAACTAAGAAGAAAATAAATACTAAAATGCTTTGACTTTAGGGGTTTGAAAATTAAAAATGCGCCTGTGAAAATAAAATCATAGCAAAACAATTATTTCGAACAAAAGAAATCTTCTTTATTTATCTTTAATAACAAATTAAAGGTATGACATGTCAATAATTAAGAAAAAGTAATTTATACTAATTTAATTGATTGTTTCGATAATGATTTTTATGATGTAGAACACTAGAAGCTTTAATTGGTCAGTTAATAATATCATTACGAATCAGTAATATTACTTTCATGCGGACTTAATCTTATTATAAAGAAAAGAATTTCATAAATATTTTTAAAGTACTTAGAGTGGATAAAAGGTCAATGAAACCGTCAATGAATTGGTAGAAAAATAAAGATGAAAAAAGGATAAGATTTGAAATAATATCTATTTGAAACAATATCTCGATTAGGAGCCGGGATTTGATATCCTTCTATATACAACCTGTTAAGGCCTTATCACACGGCAAAATATATTCGGCACTTTCAGTCAGCTAACGACAAGGAAAGTGACGTCACTTGTGTGACGTCACTTCAAACTTTCACATGATTGGTTGAATTTCGTTTCCGGACAATATTTCCGACAACATTTTCGAGCTGGTTCGAAAAAGTTGTTGATTATGAAACTTGCTTGGCCGGTTTTCGAGGGTAGAGACGGAAAAGTGCTGGCGAAATTTCACCGTGTGATAAGGCCTTTAGAAAACTATAAAAGATCGAAGCGATCATAGGAAAATCAGAACTACGTTTGGAATGTTGAACATGTAGAAAACTCTGCTCTTAATAGTAAAAAATTTAGTAAAAGATTGTTGCTATTTATTAAAAAGTCTTTATTTGCTTATATGTTGTCTTCTGCAAATGCTGTCCTTGTGTATGCTTTGGTTGTGTTTTGCTACCCAGGTATCAAGCGTTTCTTGCAGAATAAAGCATCGGTAAATGATATCAAGCTTGTTAGGTCTATTGACTTCAGTATTGTTGAAAAATCTTTGAATTAATCTGTAACGTAATTTAAGATATTCTAAACATTACCTTTTTTTAAAAAAAAACAAGAAGAATTTTGTAGACTGTTACATTAGGAAGTTCAATTAATTTGCTTTTATTGTTTCTGAGTCTGAGCGTTTTATTTGATAAGCCATCGATGAAATTTTCAATTTATACATTATTTATTAATATTATTATTTATGCAACTACATCTAAAAAATAGATTCCCAAATATTAACCATTTACGGGAGTTCTGGAATAATTTGCAATTCACTGATAATTGACAGGAAATAAAATTGCTGTTTTCCACAAGGGGCAATTTTATACTATAATTTAGGAAATATAGGTGATGTTAATTTTATAATCCCCCAATGTATAATTTTTAATTCTAATTTGTTCATGGATTTTTCTTTAATATTGCTTTAGCTATATATATCTTTAATCTAGGGGTTCCAAATGACATCATACTGCTAATGCCAAATGGATCTGCCCGTATTTCTTATGCAATGATGCAATGCCATGAGCTATATTTTCTATTATTTCTCTTATAGGAAATCTATGGAAATAAATATTGTAATCGTCAAAAAATCTAAATCAAAGATTTTAACAAATCTCCACAGTTAAATCTCATTCAATCAGAAAAGTTTAATTTCCGAAGTATTATATCCTTCTGGGAAGACAATAATTTAAATCCGCTTTGAGAAAGACAAATAAAATTTTGTATTTGGGCTTGACACAATTTATAAACTTCTTTCAAATTGTGCATAATTTTTTTACTCAGGAACATTAGATGTTTGTCCAAGTGAATGCAAACATCAAAAAGTAAATAGCTAGGTGATAAAGTTTGGTACATACATTTAGCATTTAAAATGTAGATCTTTTACAAATTTTGAATCAATTTCTTTTCAGGGAGTCAACTGTTCTGTCGAGCTGTCGATTCACATGTATGTAAATAAGGAATTCAAAAAGTTATAGATAAATTAAATTTGGTATGTGATATTATAATTAAAATTGATTTTGATTTCAATCAATAAAAAAATGTATCTAAAACGCATACTCAGTTTTCTCCACTTTGATACAAAGTACAAAATAATCATGAGTAGTTTCCTAAAAATAGAAATCTGAGAGCTAGTAGCGTTCACGGTTCACAATTTTTAAAAGAGAGGGAAGATGATTTGCCTTTTTTCAGAATGCCAGAATATTTCAGAAAAATCATACCTGATGGTTTTAATCATGCCTTCCAACTTAATGCAATAGATATGAAAATTAAATTTGTGATACATGTTTGACGTGCAAAACCTGTGAAGAAATAGTTTTCGATGTTAATATAAAATAGTATTTATCAATAATTCTTGCTTGACAAAATCGTGCCAATAATACATATTATTTTATGTTTTCTTATGTTTTGTTAAATTGAAATTTAAAGTTTTTTTGCATTTCTTTTCTCTCATAATCTCCTTGATATTTAGTTTATCTTTTAAACTCTAGAAAGCTCGTTGTAAGCTATTTGTGAAATAAGTAAAATCTATTTATAATTTTATTAAAAATTAGATTAATTTAAAAGGACTTTTAGTTCTATCAAAAATATATTAATTTAAGACATTTGATAAGGAAGAAAATCTGACGATCCTGAAGCTAATACAATTATGTATCGCAATAATCATTCTTAATTATAAGAAAGCCTCTACTGTTGATTATGTTCAAGAGGATTTCAAGGGAAAGTCGTCTCTAGAAGCTCTCACTTTCAAAACGTTATTCACTATATTCCCTTTCTCCTTCTTTTCAACAGAGTTCCTAATATTATCTGCAATGAACTAAAATCCATTGAGCTTCACAACTGCAAATTAATTAAAATTCACTCTAACATAATTAATTCATTCCGAAGACACTAAACAAATTTTCTTTTGCTGTTTGATCTGAATTGAAAAGTTGTTTGTTTCCAGCAATTATGGTAACTAGGAAAGGAAATGGAATAAGATATTTAAAGTAAGAACCATGACATGATAAAAACATGTTGAGAAAATTATCTTTCGCCTGAACAATCTTTATTTCAGCTAGGATAAATAAAAAAAAGAGAGAAATCAAGTTAATTTTGTGCGGTGATTTTAAACACAGTGAAGTAGCTGTAGCTTCTATAACACAAAATTGACCATACATGCTTTACAAAAGTATAAGAGTATTATATGTTTGGATTTGTATGCTAAGAATTCCTTGAAATTTTTTGGAAAGAAGAACACAACATAAATTTCAATGAATCAAATAAGCTTTTACATAGAACTTTCTACATACAATTGTTTATTGAGATGGATCATGCGTTTGGCGCAGCATGGTCAAATATGGCCTTTGCGCCATTAAACCAAATCAAACCAATGAATCTACGGGATTAAAGCAGGTAGGTGAGCCGAAATTCCATTTACTTACTTGTTTTACCTATACATGTAGGAATTGGATGGGACGAAATGCCCATTCAACCACATTTAGATCAGTGTCTAGGGTCACTAATTAAAGAGAAGCTTTTAAATGAAAACAGTAAATTTATTTACAGCAAAGAATAAAGAAAAGACATTAAGAATTATGAAAGGACAGGCTATCTACAATAGAGAAAAAAGTATCACCTTTAGATGGCACCAGGGATGAAGCCTAATCAAGTGTTTCATGGCAAAACTATGTGCCGCTGTTGCGTATTAAATATTCATATTATCGAATCGAACGACCCTCATCTGTCTTCGTTTGCCGAGCGAATGCGTATTTCGCTTTTTCTCAAACTTGACGTCAAGCGTCTTAGACTTTGGATCGGCGGTATTCAGTTGTATCCATGTTGCCATCTATTTCAACAAAATGAAACTAAATATGGAATAGTAATGGCCGCTAATTAAATCTCTACATACATATTTTTCATTCGCTTCCTAATTCAGCTGGAAAGACAGAAACACTGACGAGTTACCCGATTCTCTACTAGACATGTTTTACTTTGTGCTCTTTTTATTCCTACAATAATGTGTTTTATGAGTAGTATTAAAAGGAACGGAATCCTGCTTCAATTGATAGTTTTTGATTATGAAATAATGAAAACATACAATTAGAGAGAATCTGAGAGAATAAACGCTTACTGAAGTACTGTCTCATTTGCTTATGTAGAGTGCTCTCCTCAAAAGATTTTTTGGGGACAGCTTTTGTTTCTTTTCTGAATTTATTTTTACTGTCTATTCTCTAGAATTAAAATTGTTTTTAATACCAAGTTAAATACGATAGTTTCAAATATTAAATTATTCTTTTGATGTAATTCACCCAATAGAAGCTAATTGATAAATGAGGATAATCAATTCATAGGTGCCATTCGGATGTTCATTTATCGATCGTTGATTAAACATGAATTTCTGAAAAGATTAATTCTTTCTAAAAATTAAAATTACATAAAATATAATATTATCTAATAGTTATAAAAATCGTGCGTTATAAGAAATTAGCAATCTCGATAAAAGATAATGACAAAATATACAGGCAACATAAAAGAGTTGAAACATATATAAAGATAGCACTTGTAGATATCAACAACACACACCGGAACAGCAAATTGCCTCTAAATAATACAACGGTACAATAGTGCTCAGAATATAGTTATTGAGCTCGCTCTATGTTTAACATTTCATACAAAGAAACCTTTAGATTCAATCGATGTACCTTATTCACGTTTATATAGATTTAATTGACATGACTGAATATTTTATTAGAGAATCTCGAGTCCTAATAGAGATATCGCCAAAATTCCTGCGTTTTCTAGAATTGTCATTTTTTTCCCAAAGTGGCAGTTTATCACCAAGGTTTGAGGTTAATGTCTTTACAACTATTTAGAAACCATTTATAAAATTTGAAAATCTCTTTCCTACTATGACACAAACTGAGCAGAGAACAACAACAATGTTTATTTGTAAGGATACGTAATGACAATATTGCATAGGTAGCTTAGTGTTTAAAATATTTTTAACTTTCTAACACTTTTAAATATTGTTGTATCATTAGCTTTTGAAAAAGGACTTGTAACAAAGAAATGCCGCCACTAATAAACGCCGGAATGAACTTGTAATAGAGAAATACAGGCTAAAGTTCAGAAAGCAAAAATAAATTATATAGCAAATTAAATTATCTATGTATTAACGTGTCAGAATCTCATTCCAGAAACCTTCCATATAAGTTATAACCCATAACCGTATAACGGTGGCCTGGTAATAAGGCCTCGGCTTCAGAGCTGGAGGATTTTAGGTTCGAGACTCCACCGAAGAATCGTTGAGTAAGCGGATCCGGTGCACATTAAATCTGTCCGGGCTAAAAGTCCTAAGGTAGGCGTGGTGTAAAAGTTTGGAGAGGAATTGACCCGATCAAGTGTCGTTCTCGTCATTTGATCAAATTTCCAAATTACGAGATCCATCCCAAAACGGCTCTAGTGTTGTTTTTAAACACGGGATGTAGTGGAATTTAAACTTGCCTTTTTCATGATCGGAATCCAAAACCTTTTAATCCAACTTTTGTTAAGAAATTCGTGAATTCTAAAGTATCCGAGTATTGTGTATGTGGTCATCGATATTCAGTATGCATTGCACATCTATTCAATGCATACTGAATATCGATGATATAATATCATTAATAAATATTCTTGTAATAGAAATGACATTTCAATGTAATAAAACACTTCAACTCGTTTTTCTTTTTCATACGATGATTATTAACATTTTTTAATCACCATTGCAATAAAAATTGGTTTGAAATTTTTTAAAACGCCAAAATTTAAATTGCAGTATCAAACTAATTAAAATCTAGATGGTATGCTTTTACAATTCATTTAAAAACGAAACTTGAATTTGAAATAACATGATTTTTGAGGGACCATTTCATTTTAAAGAGCGCATCAAATACAATAAAGGCAAAATTGGTCTTACTCGGGTATAATGTCAGCAACTGAGAAAAGAAACTTAAGCTCGCAGCTTTCCTTTGCTTTCCAAACCCAAATAATTCATGCCGGCAATTTTATACGTATATAATATTTAGGAATACCAGTTATAAAAGCCGGATTATATTTCTTTTTTCTATACCAATGTATATACTTTTTACTCTACCACGAGTTGAATTTTTCGGGGAGGCTTTTTTTTTCTTTTTTCTTTTTTGAATGTAGCCCCAGTAACCCTACGTGAATCCCCCCTCCCCTCTGCGCATTTTTAAACTGCGAACTATCTTTTTTTAGTTGTTTATTTAATTTTTTTAACTTCCTTCCCCCTTTATTTTTACCCCGGAGTTCCACCCATTCAAAGCCCTTCTTTCGGCAACCCTTATAGTGCAGCCCTAGCCTCACCTCACGCCCCAGGGAGCAGTTGTGCATATAAATGGCATCATTACCGAGCGTGGAAAATGCAGGGGCTGAGAGAATACCATGGAGAGGGGGAGATGTCGGGAAAAGAATAGGGGCAGAAGTGGGGGAGGGCAGACGCAATACAGTACAAAAAAAATGCTAAACCGACCGATAGACAGACGGACAAGTCTGAGAGAAAAGATTTATGAACGAAGAGGGCGCATAATATCGCTTGGTTGGCCACGTTTTAACGTCATAACGCGTATCGAAGAGCTAGCATTCTTCTTTCGAAATATTTTTCCCTCAGAATTTTTCTTCTGAATGGATCGGGGAATATCGATAAGTTAAAAAGAAGCAACAATTTAGATAACACTTCTTCTATTAGCTGTCGCTTATTTTCTTCCACCACTTGCACCGATGTATGACATCAATTTTAAACTTTACAGTTTTAAATTAACCTCGGATTGCACACTTTCACTTCTTACGTGCTTGTTTAAAGGAATTTTGTAATCATCTTTTCATTCCCTCCTTTTTATATTGCTATTATGTGATTAAATAGGGGACTATATTCCATATACTATTTTTAAAAATTTCATTTTTTAATGTAACTAGATTTAAGTGATTCATTTAATTAAATTATGTTTCCATATTTTCGCACAAGGAAAATTTACACATAATCAACATTACTCAGAGGTAAAGATTGCAAAATAGAAGATCAGGGGTTCGAATCCCAACCAAGTAACCTTATGTTAAAGGTTAAATTTTTTTGTTATTCATTTGTTAATGTTCTAGAGCTTTCTATAACCTTTTTTATAATTCTAGATTATTCTGTAAAAGTATAAATTCTGAATTCCACAAGCAATGGGATTAATTCACTACCTGCATGTTACGAATTGCTTCGAGTTAATAAACTTGACATAGTATTACTTTAGACTGTCGTGACAATATGATAGGAAGCAGTTTGTCATAATTAAGCATTTTATCAATTATAATATTTCATTATCAATTAATTAGGAAATATATTTTTGTGAAAATCGTTCGGTGAGTGTATGGTGAAATACAGGGGTTAAAACAAAACAATGCTTTATTCCAAGAAAAAACAAGGTAAAATTAGCAAAAACGCCGACCGTAATAAACTCAAAGAAGCAGATTAGTAATCTCTAATTTAACCTTTTAAATGGCCATTTTTGTCTAATCATATTATATTAAAATATTTTGAGATAGCAACTGGCATAAGAAAAGTAATTCATTTAGCTTATTAAATAAATTTAATTTAATTTATGACTATAAAATAAGGCTTACTATTTTGTGACAGATAAGGTATTGAAGCATCTAAATTACTGTCTAATTGAAAAAATTTGTCAGAACTTATTCCAACCTGTCCAACTTCATACAAAGATTGATGAATTTGTTGGGAAGAATATTTATCACGGTCCTAGAAAGGGTTAAAACAGTAATTTCACTTACGGTGAATATTTAGAGTTCGTTTTTCTCCAATTAGCACTCCAAAGAGAAAATTGAATACCTTTAAGAACTTTTCACCTTTATGTAGTTTCCCAACAGGGTATGGAAATGTCTCGAAGAATCTCAGATCTCAACTCCTAATAAAGATATCGCCATGATTCTTGTTTTGTCTATAAGTTTCATTTTTGTCGCAAAATTACCAAAACAGGAAATCATTAACTAATTCATTTAATGTCCTTGTAAAATATCAGTAAATTTATCTTCCTTACAACGAAACTTTCTAAACATTTAAACAATATTACGAGCTTGCAATAATATTAAAGATTGAAACGTAAACAAAATATGAAAAAATAATTATTTATAAAAAAGAGTTTCTGATAGTGTAGTTTAGAAAATTTTCATCAAATTTCGTAGAGTAAAAACAAAAGAAAATCCTAAAAGCTTAAAGTGCCAAAAAAAACCAAGATAAAGAAAGTTAATCAACATGAATGTATGTATACACTTTCCTAGATCTGTAGAAATATCTATATTTTTCCTAGATCTGTAGAAATATATCTTCCAGTATATTTGAATATAGTATTTGAATTAACATCAAAGGCTGAAATATATTAATAATATCATCTAAATGATATTGTCAGAGGACCCCCATGCCTATCTGTCATTACTTTTATCTCTCTTCTTCCTCTTCAGGGGCGCTTCAGCCCAGGGTGGACCATGGCCTTCCCCAGAATCGAGTTCCAGGCTGCCAGGTTCTTGAATAGACTTCGCCAGTTATTAACTCTGAGAACTTTTAGATCTGTTTCTAGACACTCGATCCCCCGGATCTTCGGTCTACCCCTTTTGCGGGATCCAGATGGTTTAGCGTCGAAGATCTTTTTTGTGGTTCGGTCATCTTTCATTCTAATCAAGTGTCCTGCCCATTTTAGTCTTTGGATTGAGATAAATTTTATTATGTCAGGTTCTTTGTATAGATTGTAAAGTTCCAAGTTTGTTCTTCTTCTCCATGTGTCATTACATTTCACACCTCCTAAAATACTTCGCAATACTTTTATCTCTAGAATTTTTTAAAAACTGTTTTAAGGATTTAAATGAATGAGATAGCATATGTAAAAAATTATGAAAACAATTTTTTTTCCAGTCATCTAGACGTCGAAAAGCTTTTTATCAAAAGTTTCGAAATAAAAATAAATGTAAGAAATTGAGAAGAATATAATAAAGAAAGAAAGTCACCATGAATGAATTTATTATTAATAGGGCTCAAATTCCAAAGTATTTAAAAATAATTCTGTTCTTATTTTACTGTCTATATTATTTCATTGACCCTTGAATTTCAGTTATAAAAATTAGTTTTTACTTTTCAACTTATTAATAAAACCATTTTCTTTTAAGTTATGATTTTCTTGACTGAAAAATAAAATAATAATATTGAACATGGACATTTTATTCCAACTCAACATTTTACTAAGTTATGTCATCAAATATACACAGCTGAGACAGACAGTAGTTAATTAGGTTACAAGCGAAAGATTTAAAAAACGATATCTATATCTATAAAAAGAAATCCACGTGCAAAGAAGTTTTGACCTCAAATATATAGAAAAAGCTAATTAATTCTGTCTCCAACAATGATAAAATAGAATATTATCTTTATATTGAGAAATAGTCTTATTATCTTATCTAACTTAACATAAAACTGTGAACCTTTGATAAGGTCTTTGATGATATATTTCAATATTATGCATTTTGGACAAATTTTCGACAGTCGATTGGCTCAAAACTATAGTTGTAATCACAGACAGAGTTCCGAAATTCATTGATCTTGTTCACAGTCTTTACGTTTACGAATTATCGCATTTATGTGCCTGTAAAAAACAGACGATTGACAGACAGTCAATTGTTCGATATATTTGCTTCAAAATTTGATATCTATATTTTAGATGCTAAACTTATTTACCAAATGTTATCATACTAGCTCTTTGAGTTTTGCAATTATCAAGTTCACTTGTATTTCAACAGTCAAACTTCTTTTGACTGAATTTCGATCAAAACTGTATTAAAATCCACAAATTTGGTCGTGATTCCATGTATCAAATTTCAGTCATCCAGCACAAAACGTTTTTGAGTTATCATGTTCATAGACAGACAAATAGGTGATTGCTTAGTTAAAGAATTACATTAAATCATTAAATAATATATACTGCATTTTACAAAGTTTTACATTTAAAGAAAATGAGCTTTGAACATAAGTAGATCTTTCTATGGCCTAAGCATTCATGATTGTGTATTACATCATTCAGTGATGGATAATAGTTTTTTCCTTACTTTCGACTAAGGATGTCGCAGAGCACCTTCATAATTCACATCATAAAAAATGTTTACATAATTTTCAGAAAATAAAACATCAAGAAGCTATCTTGTCATGCATGAATAAAAACCAAACTTTTCACTGCAAAATTGTGTGTGTGTGTGTGTGTGTGTGTGTGTGTGTGTGTGTGTGTGTGTGAAAGTTAAATGTATTTCCATTTAATGAGATTCTATTGTGAAATTATTAGTTTCCGATTGCATTAGTAAAAAAAAAGGTTTATAGATGCCAAACCGAGTGTTTTATCCAAAACTTTATCACAAACTCCCTAATAAAGATATTACACTTCCCTCTCATAAACATTGAATCAAGCTGTTAATGCCACGAGTATCCAAATTTTTATTTTCTGTGTTTGATCCATAATAATTGTATGTTTCATAATATAATAAAGAAACTCCTGTATGAAAAGTATAGAATTGGGAGTCAATAATTGTTAAATATCTATCTTTGGCATTAATCTAGCTTTTTAATGAATTTAGAGTGCAATTTTTTGTATTATTTTGGGGCTGGGAGATAACTAACTTCGGAGTGTAATTCATAAGCGAGTAGCAGAAAATCAAAACGTATTTTTAACGTCTTTTTTCCGACCGATTGAAACTAATCACTGTGTTATCATGTTTACCTCTACTCGGAATGTAAACCAAACAGACTTTCCTCAGAATGGACTTCGTTCAAAATTTGATAAAAATGTGCAAACTATGTCTAAAGACCGCATAGCAGATTTCGTCCTTCTACCTCAAAGCGATATTGAATTATGACATACATAAACAAACATACTAATTCCAAAAACATGTTTTTCGGACATAGGCAGACCTGAATCGTTAAAATCTCAAATTCGAATTTTTAACAATTACAACACTTTGTCTTTGGATATTTCACGTCATCCGGCAGCGATTTAAAATTATGAGGTCAGTTCCAAAATAGTGATGATTTAAAACGCGCCGTTAATATAACTAAACTTTGGATATTTTGTATATCAGAATACGTCTCCCAAAAGTAGAATCATAAACATGATTAGATTCCTAATAGATCAGGGAGAGCTGCTTCAATTAGAGTAACTCTACTATCTCATTTTTTTGTCGTGTCCGTGTTTCCACGGAAAGGGGGTGCAGTAGCTTCTGAGGGTAAAGACCCCTGAGCACCCTGAGGGCAGAAGTCTGCCTTGTAGCTCAAATGAAGATGACACACACATTCACTTGCACAACCCCTTCTTATAGGGGAACACATTCACACGCTCACAGACAGAACACAGAGCAACAACCATGCCCAAACCGGGACTCGAACCGAGACGCCCAGATCACGGGGAAGACACGCTATCCCTGTGCCAGGACGCCGGCCTACTATTTCTTAGGACACCATTTAATACAGCTCATACTTTATCCATAACTTGTTTTCCACCCCCCTCTCAATATTTTTAACTCTTTTGTGCATTCCTACTGTATATTACTATGCTCATTCATCCAGTTTCTTGTACTCAAGAAGTTCAGTCTAGCATTTATCATCACTTGTTATGTTGTATTTTCATGTATTTAGTCATTTCTCTGTATCTTTCAAATTCATTGGTGTGTACTTTTTTTGCTAATTAAGTCCACCTACATCTATGCCAAACCGGAAAGGGGCCACATGAGCTCTAGAAACGGAGGTGTGTGGTGTTAAATGTTAAATATCAGAATTAAAAAAATATATAAATAGAAGATAATAAAAATCCCAACTTTACTATTTGTTAAAGCCTTCTAATAAACTTGAGAGAATTTTCTCTGCGAAACTTTCTCGTATCACTTCCTAATGAAAGTTTATTCCTTTTCGCCCTTGTATAAACTATAAAGCTTGTATAAAACTGAGAACCCCAGGAGTTCTCTTAAGGTATCCGACTACATTTGAAGGAAAAATTTTGAAAAATTGGATTTTTAAAAAAACTATTTAAAATTATGGTTTTTAGATGTGTTGTAAATTATGTAACAAAGCATTATAAATACAACGCATTTATTTGAGAATATAATATATTTTGAGAAATAGAATGTATAGTAAATTTTAACGAACTTTAATCACAATGGTTAACACTCTACACAAAATTGTAATGCAGCAATCCTATTTTTCTTTTTACACAAGTTATAGAACGCAATGATGAATGAAATGAACCAAAATCTAAGAAAAATACTAAGATATAAGGAAGTTAAGGGTAAAAACATACGTCTATATGTCTTTTTTTTATATATGAATTCACAACTTCACTTTTCTAAAAACGCCTATAAACGAAAAAGTATTTCACCAACACCCATTTCATTGTCCATATTATTTGAAACATGCGATAAAATTTTTATTTAAGTGCTTTATTGGTTTTTAAAATATCATGTTAACCATGTTTAATTTTTATGAATATTGAAGTTTAGTGAGAAAATTGTAGTTGAAAACAAATTTTAGCTGAAAAAATATGTGACCGTGGATAATAGATAATGCCTCCGTTTTCCTGAAAAAAACTAAACTGTTTTAGAAAAAGGAAAGTCTGAACTACAAGGAACAACAATAAAAATATAATCGCCAATGTGATCGATAATCAGTGTTTTTAACGTAGTCGGATACCTTAATTTTATTTTCAGAAACGTTCTTTGCTTCATACTATAAGGAGAGAAAAAAATAGAATGCGAATTTTATATTCATGTTTTGGCAGTTTAAAACCAAAATTTGACAAAAAATATAACTTTAATTACAAAATCCAATAATAAGCTTCCTTTAACAAATCACTTAACATTTATCATAATTCTGCGTTTTTGTGTTGTCATGATTGAATGTACAGACCTACAGATAGTCAATCATTGATCGGATTTCGTTCAAACTTAAATACGGAAACATATTTTAAGTATTACGACTATCCATCAAGTTTTATTTATTAAGCTGTTTCAGATTAATAGTTATTGCATTCCCTTAAATTCAAATAGATAGACCTTCTTTGAACGGATTTCGTCCGAAATTTGATACAAATCAACATATTTAATGTCAGGGCTGCATAATAAATTGCATATGTCTAATTCAATGGATTTTTGAATTATCGTGTCCACAGATAGACATTAATTTCAAAAACGGCGTTTTTGAGTCTTGAAGGAAGGGTCTTTCTGATTAGTCAAAATATCGAGGTATTGTTTTTTACAGTTATAGTAATTTCATATCGTCATTTTACCGGCAAGAAAATAAAAATGTTCATTAGATATATTTTTAGCAAGTTATATGTTTTGCTTGCTTTCATAATTTGGATTCAGAAACAAAGAAAATACATAAAACATGTTTTTGGAAACTTTTGTGATAGTTAAAGAACTAATAATCCCATGTCCTTTAATTTAAGCTAAATTAAAAATGCAAGTGAAAGTAATCTATATATGTATTTTATTGTATTGAAAAACTAAGTAGCTTTTGAATAATCTAAAGAAAATAAATCATTAGCATATATGTTTACAAGAAAAAAAAACCTGGGAAAAAATTAGCAATGTTCCACTTATTTAATTCTTCAATACCCTCTAATAGTTCCAGATTATTGTCAATAATTAATTTAATATCAAGCAATTATTTTCTTGTTTAAATTTCTCGTGAACAAAGAGAAAATATCGAAATCCTCTAAAAATTTCTCCCGAAATTTGACGAACACCCTCATTTCGGATCGTAACCGCCCCCCCGCCCCCCTTAAAAAATAATGTCAATCCATCTATCTTCTCTCACGAATGAAAACTCTAAAGTAGAATATGTAAAACGAATTACATTTCAAAGCTGTCTTTCAACATAACATAACATAACGCCATCTTGCGCCCCCGGTGCCTATAACATTAAGTTATCTAACAGGTTAGAAGGGCGCAAAATGGAAGGGAAAAAAAAGGAAGAAAGAGATAAAAAATAAAGAAAGATAGAGACGACAAACCATCCAGGTATCTCCAGAGAGAATCCCATTGATGTCGAATCTTACTCGACTGCATTCAATTTTTTGATGAGGTAATAATTACATGGGGGAACAAAAATAAGTTACACATTTGAAGTTATATTTTCGGCTGACTATGATAGGAAATTTGGTCTCAGCTATTGCCTAGTCCTGAAGAGGTCTTGGTATTGATGGATATGGTTTATTAAATACCAAGTATACCAAGACCTCTTCAGGGTATTCTTGATATTTAATGAACTATTTAATAGCTGTCTTTCAACAAAAAGAATTGCCTGTTTCTTAGTCAATGCCAGTAAAAAACACAATTAATAATGTCAGAAATTAAATCACAAACAGTTGTGTTTTTACTGAATTTCGAACCGAATTCATTAAAAGATTGTCTCTGTTTGCTCTTGTGTATTTGAACAAACGACTCAAAACGACATTTTTGAACGACTCAAAAATGCTACTACCTAGGTTATGAAATTGATACGAGTTCTTCCAACCGAGAATGCAAATTCATATCAATTTTTGAATACATATATGTAATGATGATGATGTCGTGTCCGTGTATCCGCGGAAAGGGGGTGCAGTAGCTTCTGAGGGTAAAGACCCCTGAACACCCAGAAGGCAGAAGTCTGACTTCTAGCTCAAATGAAGGTGGCACACACATTCACTTGCACAACCCCTTCTTATAGTAGGGCTTATTCATACATCTCACAGATAGAACACAGAACAACCATGACCGAACCGGGACTCGAACCTAGGAAGCCCAGATCACGGAGAAGATACGCAACCCTTTAACAAGGCGCCGGCACATGTATGCAATAAAATAATCTAATTAAAATCCTAATTAATTTCTGGGGCCGCTGTGGCCTGGTGGTAAGGTCTCGGCTTCGGAACTGGAGGTTTCAGGTTCGAGACTCGATTCTAACGAAGAACTGTAGTTTGAGGGGGTCTCTTGCACGTTAAATCTGTCTGGCCAAACGTCCTCCCGTTGGTGTGGTGTGGTGTGGTGTGGAGAGGGGGGTGCCAGTTCAGGTGTCGTTCTTGTCATCTGACCGTGGTTCAAAATGACGAGGTCCATCCCAAAACAGCCATCGGGTTGCATTAAAACGGGACGTTAATCTAACAAAACTAAACTAAACCTAATTAATTTCCTAATTTTTATCTTAATTTAGCCCATATTAACTTCATTTTAAAAAGTTCTCTTATTTTCTTATCAAAGTCTCAATTTTCATTTAATTATTTTAAACACTCGCTCTAGAAAAACTGATGACTTCAGCATTTTCTCACGCTTCAGAGGCAGAGATAAAAATCCCTAATCCTTACTACATTCTTTTAAAGGCACCTTTCCTCAATCTATACTTGTCAAAAAAATCCCTATAAAAATCTCATAGCAAAATCAATAAAGGGAAAACTTCCGTTCTTCTTTTCATCTCTTTTGCTTTTGTATCACGATGTAAACTGACACAGCTTTAATGACCGTTGTTTGTTGTACAAATTATGCCACTCAGAAACTTGAAATAAATCAAAGTTAAAGTATATTTTA
>JAPMOQ010062520.1:660604-725775 GCA_026543055.1 Argiope trifasciata
GAGACACGTTGCGATCAAATAAATTGAGAAACAAGCTAGCCCTGTAGAAACAGCTCCCCTAGAACCTAAAGAAAGGATTAAGGATTATTTAAAGTCGATTATTTATTATTATTTTTTCCGTATCTTTCTCAGTCTCTCTCTCTCTCTATCGTTCTTTCGTTTCCTTCTGCCAGCGAAGGAAGTGAATCTTTAACTGGAAGAAACAAGAAAAGGAATAAAAAAAATAAGCGTGCAATGAAGTGAAGTGAAGTGCATTCAAAATGCATTTGCATGAGAAGGAACTCTTCCAAAATTGAAAATTGCGTTTTCCTTTGTTTACAGAACGAGGAAGAAGGAGGGATGTATATATATTTTTCCGAAAGAACACTCGTTCTCATAGTTCTTCTCCCACTGTTTCGCGGTAAACACATCAAGTATTAAAAAGAACGCCATTTCAAAAGGCTTATCACAGTAAACACATTATTCTCTCTTTTCATCTTAGTACTGTTCTGTTTGTCTTTCTTTCTTTTCCGCCAAATTTTTTTTTGTTTTGTTCCCCTCCCCCCCATTTGCTCAATGAAATACGCATTCGAGTAGGACAAACAAAAATAATTTCTTTAGCTGGTATATCCAGTCTATACTCCGACTCGCAAGACGCTAATGCACTACGTTTCAATTTTGAAGGATTATCTTCCCCCGAGACGTTCGAGAGAGAAGGAACTAAATGCCCTTTGTCGTTAAATAAATGTCTCGGAAAACGAAGAAAGAAAGTATGAAATTCTTTTCGACAGCCGAGTAGGAAATGATTTGAAGCACAATCAGCCTCAAGTCATGAGAGTGGCGCTTCTAATTAAGGTTTTCATTTTTGCAGCGGTTTAAATCCAATAGTTCTCAAAGAGCGTTGCTTTTCTTCTCGGAAGAAATGCTGGTCTTCATATCCCTAATGTTGAAATAATTACCAGCCCCCCCCCTCCCTCATTAGTATACATGACTAAAATGGAAAAGTGATGAACCAACTTCACAATCAGAAAAGATTCGTGTTGCCTTTTATTTTTTCCCCCTTTTAGATGGAATTAACTACACACAGATGAATAATATTGCAATTTGTATGCATATTATTTGAAATTAATTTATAAAAAAATATCATTTGAATTAATTTAGGAAAATATGAAGAATTTGTTGATAATAGGAACTACTTCTTCAAACAATACCTCTCAAGAAAAATCCCAAATTATTGAAAATTTAGCAATGAATAAATAGTTCGTAGTTCATTATCATCATAATTTTGATTCCTTTTTTCAAAAAACATTCCTGATTATTGTAAAATTAATCCAAAATTTTATGTATTTTTCGTGAAAAAAAATTTCAAAAATAAAAAAAGTATGATTATGTAGTCTGGCTTTATAAATCACGCCATGTATTACTCAAATCTTATGAGTGAGAAAGAAGGCAAAATTAACCTAAACTTATCCTATTGCTAAAATTATCAAAGTGTAAACATGGCATCCAAATATTTAAATTTTTTATTCAAATATTCCCTTTCTCACCAATTATTTTTTATAGTTTATGAAAGTCGGAAGATTAACTTTAATATTATAAATGCGATGAGAAATTTGTATACATTTACTACTGCTTTGTATTTGTCAAAAATTATTAATCTTTCTTTATTAAAACTTCTAGATCTTAATATTGAATTGGCTCTAAATACAGTGATGATGAAGACATTCTATCAACCTTTTGAAGGATTTAGCTCATAATTTTATAAGAATACACCTTTTAGACTCTAAACCTGAGTACCAAATTTTTTCTATCTAGCTTTTTACGTCTTCCATTCTATCCTAACAGCCAAGTATATTTCTTCTAATTGAATTCAGTTCAAAATTTGTGAGAAATATAGAAATTTTTTCAAAAGTCTATATACTAAATCCGTTCATCCAGCTAATTCAAAGCGTTTTTGAATTATCGCGCAAATAAAAATGCAATCATGATGTAAAAAATGTGTTTCTTTCTCAGAGAGCTCTGAAATATGAGGAATAGTTAAAATTTCGAGTCAGAATTTTTGACATTTACAATATTTTTTGTATAAAAATATTGTAACTATTAATTATGAATCTCCTCTGTTTAACATTCTCTAAACGTTTTACAAACAAGGCAACGATATTACAAGGACTCGGTTGGGAAGTTTTTTAATATCCACTGCACAGCCTTGAATACGATACCTTCAAACTTTTCATTCATTTGGATCCATGTTCTTGGCCAGAGAAAAGTTCGATTCTAGTGAGGATCTTTTAAAAACCAATGGCTTTCTATAAGGCTGATATTCTCGAACTGCTCCAACGTTAGGACAAATGCCGATAAAATTCTGTTTTAACAGTGGCAAAAAAAGTCAGTAACAATTTTTTGCCAAATTATAAAAAAGATTCAAATATTAAGTTATGTAATCACATGCTATATAATTTGACGACTGAAATCGCCAAATTGGCGAACTTTTTTCTTCTCGCTTTTTGACTGCTTTTACCACAAACAAGAACCCAAATGCCTCAACATGAATGATAGTTATGCCGAAATTGTTGGTCGGTTGTTTTATTGGCACAAGTATGCTGTTTTATTGGCACAAGTATGCTGTTTTATTGGCACAAGTTGGTGATTTTATTGCAGGGTAGGACATACTGCTCCAGACGTATGGTTAATAAAAAAATTCTAATACAAACTAGAATATTCTTTTTAATAACTAATAATTACAACCTAAATAATTTTAGTAAGAACAAATGATGCAGTCTACTTTCAAACTAAAACTAAAAGCTGGAATTTCAAACAAATTTAAAAATTTAGAGTTTAAATGTAATGATAAAAACCAATTGCTCTAATAAATTTAAAAAGATTTTTGTCGATATTTTCTCCCATCAACTGGGGCATATTAAGTGATGAAGAATTTTAAAAATTTAATCGATGATAATTAAAATCATAACATTCAATATGACGAATCGTTAAAATTACTTAGTATCTTGAACAGAGAGGAAGGAGCTCGATCACCAAATAGGAGATATTTGTGATTTCTACGAGTATGACCGATGAGGAATTTACTCAATTCGACATCGAGTTCACGCATTGGATAAGAAGGCCAGAAAGTAATTGTTGATTTTATGCTACGCAGTTCATTATTTATTTGCTTATTCCATGATTTTTTATATAACAAATGAATATGCTTTGAATAGAAGTTCTTATTGTCGGAGAACAGTATTTCATGCAGCATAAACATAAGTTATGCAGAAAAGTAATGAATTGATACTATTTTCATTTTCTTTTCATTCTCTCATGCATTGCATGTTTTAATATTGTATTTAAAATTCATATTTTATTAGAGTGTCCCTGTAGTATCTCCCTTATTTCTAATATAAAATGAATACATTATATTTACTGCTTAAGATATTATTTATTTTGTTGTATAAGAACCCTTTTGCTCTATTACCTTCTTCAATCTCTCAGGAAGCCTCATTTGTCATCTTTTCAAGATTGTTGAGTTTTTGTCTAGAAATAATCCTTGAGGGGCGTTTTTATTTCGCTGGATGACTTAAAGCACTTATTACGTAAAGAATTTCTTAATGATAAAAAGAAGTAATTATCAAATGGGATAAGATCTAGAGCAGTGATGGGGAAACTACGGCCAGCGGGCCAAGTCCGGCCCGCGGAAAGGCTTAATCCGGCCCGTTTAAGAGTGCCGTCGTGAGAATGTTTGAACTCATTCTTACTTCTTAATGTGACGACCCGCATAAAAACTATCTGCGGCGATATTCAAAGCACAATAGTATTCTGGACAAATCCATCCGACCCAAACAGCTGACTCCTCTTCGCTCGAAACTTCCAGACACTCTCGCATTTTCGATTCATTGTTCTGTTTTTCCGAAAAAACAGCAAAATTACAGTTATTATTATTTGCTAATCAGATCTCTAAATCTGATTTTTCTCATATTCCAAGAATACAATCTTTAAAATTCACTATATCAAACAATAAGATTAAAAAATACGAAATTAATTTGAGAAAACTATCTTCAGAATTTGAAAGGAGATTTCAGGACTTTAGAAAAATGGAACCAGAGTTTAGTATTTTTGCGACCCCATTCAATGTTAATTACGAAGAAGTTGATGCAAAATTTCAACTTGAGTTAATAGAACTGAAGTGTAATACTCTCCTGAAACAAACTTTTCATACAGTACCATTACTAGAATTTTATAAAAATTTAAGTCCAGATAATTTCCCAAATCTAATTACTCATGCAATGAAGATAATGACAATGTTCGGCTCATCTTATATATGCGAACAAATCTTTTCAACAATGAAGCTTAGGAAAACTTCTTTTAGAAACAGAATTACAGATGAGCACCTTTCATCAGTTTTAAGAATTTCTGCTTCGCAAATGGAACCGGACTATGATGAAATTTTGATAAAACAGTCTCAATTTCAATTTTCTCATGCACCATCAACCAGTAATGACACCAGAAAATAAAGTGATAATACTTCACATCAAGAACTACACTAAATTCATTTTATATTTTGTGCTTATAATTTTCTTGCCTTTTGCTTTTTTACTATTAAAATAATAAGTGTATGTAATAATATATGTATATGTTTATAGAACACATAAATTTTTTAACGATTAAGCATTATTCTTTGGCCCGCTACGATCGTCTAGTTATTACAAATGGCCCGTCTTAAAAAAAGTTTCCCCACCACTGATCTAGAGAGTATGCTGGAAGCGATAAAACCTCTCAATCAAACTGTAAAAACTTCTCTCTGACGACTAATGCAATATGTGATGATAAAAAAATAATGCTTCGTAAATACATTAATTTTTACCAGGGTGTTTTTTTTTTTGCTACAGCAGTTTTTAATTGAATAAGTAGATGACAATATTTCGTAGAATTTATTGTTTCACCTTGATGAAAGAGCTTGAAGAAAATTACGCCATTCCAATCTCACCAATTGCACTAGTCCCGGTTTTACGACAGTTGAGCTCTGGTACAACTGAAACCGATGACATCAAGGGCTTATAGATACACCAGCATGTTTGCACAAGCAGATGCAGATAAGGTCATTCATATCGTGATGAGAAAGAAATTTTTGAGACAACCTAATGTATGAATTAAAATTAGGCTCCTTTAACAATGCAATATATCATTAATATTCGTATCTTCTTCATGTATCATTTACGGCCAAAGCCCGAAGTCGGCCAGTTCCCGAATGCCAATGATAACCACATTCCAGACGAATCTGCCCCTATTAGGCACCTAGAATCGTCCTTCGGAACAAAGGCAAAGGAATGGTGGCCCTAGTTGGGCTATAGTCTGAAGGGTGAAGTTTTATTGAGTAAGGATCTCACAGTACCAGAAACCTCCTGGTTTCTTATGAAAATTTTCTCTCCCTAAGGAGAAAACAAACAAACAAAAAGATAATCATATTATCAACTGCATTAGTTTATGACAGAAAATTATCAGTATCATTGTTACGGCCAAAGCCCGAAGTTCGGCCTGTTCCCGAACTGGCCGGCCATTTCGCACATCGGCCAGGAAGGTCCGCTCACTTGGGGAAGAAACTGGCCAAAGTCGCATAAACGCTATTCATTTCCAGTACATCGGACATTGGCCACTCACCCCGGCGATGTGAGATTTGGCAGCCAATTCCGGAACTGGCAGAACTTCGAGCTTTGGCCGTAACATATTGAATGCTTTTTTAGATACAAAACGCTATGCATGATGTGGATTAAAGTCCTTCTACCCAAATGAACTTGAGAACGTTACAGTTGTTGCCATAACTTAATGTCTAGGTATATTAAAGTGATCTTACCTTACATAATGAAATAAATTTCATTTCCACCTCATAGTAAACAGAGGAATCAACTTCCTTTCTCGAAAACGGTACAAGATATGGAGTGGGAAGTCATTATAATTTTCAAGCTTTGTTCAATCATCAACAAAAAAAGTGAAACACCTGTGTATATTTATTTATTTGTTATCGCATATATCTTTATAAAATTGATGAAGATGAAAATGACTCTAGGGGGCAAATTTATTGCACTCAAAAAAACTAATTAACCGAGTTATTTATCATCGCGAAATTTTTCCACTAAATCTATCTTTTTTTTTCTTCTAATTGGTCGATTTACCACCATAAAATTATCCTCCAATTTAAATTTTATTCGATTGTGTTTTTCGAGACTTACAGAGCTCTGATAAATGACTCTTCTTATGCCAAAACAAAACAAATAAAATACCGAAATCAAGATTACAATACTTACTATCACTCATAATATATGTTCAGTTGTTATAGAATTTATTTTAACGGTTGGTGTTTATGAAAAAATGTAATAGTAGTAGCCTTTTCAGGGTGACATTTCTTACAACTGTAAACTGTGATTCACTGAAAATCTCTGACGGCATTCTTGTTTTGGACAAGCCAATCAAAATTTTTTAAAAGTTCTTGTCAGTGGAATGGAATTGTTATTTTCGGCAACTGGAAGTTTCTTTGTTCAAAGCGTTGATATTTGTCAACTTCTGCAAAAATAGATTTCACGTCAACATTAGAATTTGTGTTAAAAATGAGCTAAAAATGTTGAATGCCCAGAAAGATCTCTAGTACTTTTTCTAATAAACAGAATTTTTATACTCCATGCTCTATCCCTCTCACTACCCCAACAATTGCATTACGATACTTTCGAGATCATTATGTAATCCCATTTCAATTCGTCCGTTCACCGTATAGTTATTCAATCTCGAAATCAATACTTTTCTAAAATTAGATATTTTGGTACTTTTCCGTTTCCGAGGGTCATAAACTGTTGGTGATTTTTTTACGATTATTTTTGGCGATTTGGCAATAGTTTGTTGAAATTTCCATATTGTATTAGCTGTATCTCTCTTAAATCTGTTGTAACTTCATGAATACAATATTTCTTATAGTTGTTATTGAAATAATAGCTGTATTCCCAATGAAATCTCTTGTAACTTTGTGAATATAATATTTCTTATAGTTGATATTGAAATGAATTATATTATTCGGTCATTGACCTCTGATAATGATTTCGTCAAGATATCCATCGAATTTTAGAAAAGAGTAGTTAATAATATTATCGAATAATGATATCACTGATCACATAATTATTTATACATCAAATAATGATATTAGTACTTTAATTATGGACGGCGTGGTGACCTGGTGGTAGGGTTTCGGCTTCGGAACTGGAGGGCTTCAGCTTTGAGACCCGATTCCACCAAAGAACCGTCGTGTAAGGGGATCTGTTGCACGTTAAATTCATCAGATCAAATGCCCTACCTCTGGTGTGGCTCGGTGTGGAAAAGAAGTGCCAGCTCAGATGTTGTCCTCATCATCTGACAGTGGTTCAAAATTACGAGATTCGTCCCAAAATAGCCTTAGTGTTGCTTTACAACTAGATATTAACGTAACTAAACTAAACTTATAATTATGAAGGCTATAGGGGCCGTGAAAAGTTATGAATAGTCTAGAAATAAGGTCTATAGGATAAAAATAAGAATTTAAGAAACGCATTGAAACTGGCACTCCCATATGCTTAAAAAGTGATAAAATTAGACTGCCTTGTATTTTTTTAATCAAGCATTATTTCTGTCTGTTTATTACAATTTTCACTATTAAGTACTCATCGTTAATATGACTTTTTTTTTCCTTCCGATCAGTCGTTAATTTCTGAATACACATTCTTTACCATCTAAACCAAAAACGCATGAACTTATTGCAATATGAAAACTTTAGATTCTGAATCACTGTTTTCGCATATCTTTTGATTGGTGAATTATGAGAATTCTTTGTGTAGAAAATTCATTTGATTTGATGAATTTGAAACAATTCATCATGAATTTGAGAAAATTCATCCCCTATGAAAGAAATATCATCTTTATTTATTTAGTTACTGTTAATAATAATGCATTTATTTATTGTTAATAATAACTCACAACACACATTTTTAATTATAATTTACACATATTTTTAATTATAATACATACAATTAATAATAATGCATTGTAATGCTTTTATTTGTTAATAATAATGCATAAATATTGTTAATAATAATACATCATATTGTTTTTAGGTATGATATTGTTAATAATAATACATCACGTTGTTTGTAGGTATAATATTGTTAATAATAATACATCACATTGTTTGTAGGTATAATATTGTTAATAATAATATATACAAAGTTCAAATTTTCGAATAAAAATTTGACGGCAGACAGCTTTATTGCAAAGGATTACGCGAGTTATTATCACCACAACTTTTCATATTCAATTCGTTTACAAAATTCTTTTGCAGATATAGGATTTTTATCTTTTTAATATATCGAAAATGCGTAAAAAAATTAACAACCTATTTTTATATCTCCTGATTATTTTAATAAAACTTGTAAGACAGTTAAATTTCTATATATCCATTTTGTGTTCCAATTTAATTCAATATAGCGGCAAATTTATACTCGTTTAGTGTTTCAAATTTTCTCCATTATTCCTTTTCTTAATATAAAAGAAAATTTTACTGAAAGAAAGTATCATATAAATTCATATTTAAAGTACTGAAATAGTAATTATTATTCCTAAATGGCTCATGACCTACTTTTTAAAAATTCGAACTTTTATCGTGTCTTAATTTATTCTTTTGTATTCTAAATAATTTCTTTAGAACATCTTAATATTTTAAAATTTTCATTATACTCATTACATTAAGAACCCTGAAGTTTAAAACTAAATGAATTTCAACTAAAAATCCTTCTCCTTGTTTTAAAGATATTTAAGGAAATTAAGATAAGAGAGTATGACGCTCTGAAAAATATCTATTATTTTTTCGTCAGGAACTTCTTGCCGCCCTAAAATTTTTATTGCAATAAAAACCTGCGTAACATTGCCGTTCTTATTAATTTATTTACATTTTTACGATCAAAAACTGTCGCCGCTCGTTTATTGAAACTAATGTAAGTAATTTTAAGATAACTTTTTTTCAATGCAGGAAAATCTTATGTGAAACTTGGCAATGGTTTTCACGTCGAAAAACAGGATTTCAGAACATTTTCGTCATCTTATTTTCGACATATATGCATTCTACAGTAATTCTTTCTCGAACACGTTTTAATTTTCTTTTCATTGAGAAAGATAATAGTAATAAGAAATACTTTTTTCTTAGGTACATCCCAAAATATTACAGTCATTACTGCCATACATAATCGACTTGCATGTTTTTCGAATTTAGTGCTTGTTGTGGAATTTTGTGATCCTAAAATTCAAAGTATAACTTCAAAAAATAATCCAAAATTAAGTGTGGAGTTTTCTCATATTAAATAAAAGACTCATTTTAAATTCACTTCATTCTTGAGTGATCTCTTAACCTATAAAATTCCAAAGAGGTACACCGTTGCTCGAGAAACGTCAAGTGGAGGTGCGTTTCCTTCATGCGCCAACTACCTATCCTTCTCTGCAACCAAAGTCAGTTCTGATTTTCAAACTACATTGGGCAGCCGACGACAGTTTCAACATTACATTGCGTCTTTTTGCCATCTGACTGGAATATCAATATCCAAGGCTAAACAAAATTGGTAGATCACAAAGAATATATTTCTGGCATTCCAACAGGAGCCATCCATGTAGGCAAACCCTGAACAGAAAGTATTTTTGAAGATCGTATAAAATTCTACAATAGGAATGCCAATGTTCTGAACGCAGGTGGAAACAGTTTTGATGACAATCCTAAAGCCTGGTAAATCCTAACTACCATGTAAGAATGAACCAGTGGAAAGGATCCAATTCTTATCACTGGTGGATCAGACATTATGGTCCAAAACATCATGACATTATGGTCCAAATACAGATCTAAAATAAAATCTCCAAGTGGTTATGAATCAGGAGGAATAAAAGGTTCCATCCAAATCGTGCATAAGACGATCAATACAATAATGATCGTAACCTCATTGAAGTGTTCATAAAACACACTAAGCATTGCTCAGCAGAAAAAGCACACAACTATCAGCTGCAAAAAAAAGGGAAATTATTTTTAACAGAAAATAGCAGAAAGTGTATTCATTGTTTTGTCTATTACATTGTTTACGCTTCGTAATTTAGTTTATTATTTTAAACAATAAAATTTCTCTTATCAACAACAACAAATGTGATTATTTGAATATTATTTGTGCAAAAACAATTGAAATATGATCAATCATTGTTACGACTACTAAGTTCACAATTGAATACATTCTAAGAATGAAGCACAAAATATTGAATGAGGTGGAAGAAAAGAAGAATCAGTATCTAATTAAATTTTATAATTATTGGTTTCTAAATTTCTTTCAATTAATAACTACGCTTTTCAGGGGAATTTTAAACTAACGTCATTAACTGAGATTCATCATGAATAAAATTTGTAAAATTGTGTCGAGGAGTAAAATTTGAAAATATTTCATTTCGTTTAATGCGTGTGGAACTAGATTCCTTCTTTATAAAGTATTTTTGGCAAATTATCCTTTGAATTCCAAAGTGTAAAAATTAGATAAAACAGGGGAATTGAATGTAAAATAAAAGTTATACTAGTATTTAAATAGAAGAAAATAAAATTATTTGCAAGTTTTGTTACTATAGTAAATGCCTAAAATTGTAAAATTTACTGGACATGATAAACCCTGTAGATGTAAGCCTATGTTAAAAAGTATATAGTATATAAGCGAGAAAGAAAATATTAAAAAATAAGATGCAAACGAAACTAATATGCACAAAAAAAGATGAAAAAAAAAACTATTTAAGGAATATAGTTTTCAGAGAACGCACATACGCATTCAATGTTTTGTAGCGTAGTGAAGAAAATAGAGCATGAATTTTGTACGCCCTTTTGTCAGTCGATTGAAACTCAAAATCCCTCACTGGGCTATAATTTTAATTATAAAACGACGTACAACATTCAATGAAAAAAATCTCACAGCTATGTAATTTGTTTGTAAATTTTTTATCACACCTTTGCGAAATTGGTATCTATGGAAATGGTTCGAGAAGATGGGTTTAATCCAAACTATACATTGATTAATTAAGTTAACATTAATTAAGTTTTTCTATTTCAAGGTTTTTTTTAGATGATGATGATTCGATTTATTGTCCAGAAATTAAACGCAATTAAAATTTTGTAAAACTTATGAATTAAAACGACGAAAAATAACAATTTTTAACCTAAAAACAAGCTGAGGTTTATTTAATATGCAGTTACTGATGGGGTGGCTCTTGTTGCCTATTATGCTGGAAATTATATCTATATACATAAAAGATTTGCTGGATCGAATTATTAAAAATCTCGATTTCATTTATGCCAAAATTTAGTGGCAATAATTAATTAAATATGACAATTAATTCAGTTAATTCATAATTATTGTGTGTGTGTGTTTTGTGATAAAATTCTCGCAGGACAATTTGAAATTTAAAGCAGCAGAGCTTTTTTAAAATATTTTTTGCGTTTTTCATTAAATAATATTCTGATGGAATTATATTTTTGTTAAGTTAGACATTTGGATCGACGAACCATATTATTGAAAAGCACGTGCTATCTTAGCAAATCTTCATAAATAATTTTAAAAATCAGCAATCTAGAAACACCCAATAATTAATCTAAAATCATAAAACTAGCAAAAATAAGAAATACTCATTTGAAAAAAAAATTTCAATGCATAAACTCTTCGAAAAAAATCATTTGAAAGAGCAAATGATAATAAAGAACATTTTTTCCAATTTAAAAAAATCAATAATTTTTTTAAATTTAAGTTCTTGTATTATTTTTTTTCTATTTGTTAAGTTTTATACATTTTTTTTACTGTTTGCTTCCTGTTTTATATAATAAATTTGTATAAATCAATAAATGGTCAAATGGGAGTGTCTTTTCCTTTATTTTTTCATATACTAGCACATTATAGCCCATTTTGTGAACTATAATATTTTAGTACACGAAAAAAGCGAGCTAAAAAATGGAGTTAAGTTAGTCGATAAAAGCTGGTATGTTAACTACTGCAATGGGGGGGGGGGGGATTAAGTGTGAATTTTCAATGCCTCCATTTTTTTTTAAATGAATTCTTAAAGAATTGGTCCACAAATTGATACAAACGTACAATGGTGGATACAAAACAAAATACCAAATTTATCTAACTTATTACGTTTTCAAATTTTTTGTCTGTTTATACTTGTGAGTATAGCATTCAAATACTTGCAAATAGACCAACATATAGTCAATATTTTGAAGAACTGGGTCCAAAATTTCACCAAATATTAAATTCTAATAATGAATCTATATGATTAATTTCCTCTATTTCATCAAGGTATTTGCATTTTTGAATTATTGCATTCTTATGGACATGGATGAATAACTTTCGTTTTGCAAATTTCGACCAAAGTTTTATGTTAAAAAAAAGTTACATACCAGATTTCTGACCTAGTGTGTTACATCTTAGCGCCATTGTGCTCAAGGACCAATAAATAGACATAATTTTCATAAAAAATATATTTCAGTGTCAAACAAATATGAACATTAAAGATCCATTGAAATATCAAGATCAAATTGATTGGTTATTCCTTTAATAAATATTATATACAAAAATTAAAAGAATAAAAAATATAATTTTAAAGAAAGAATTTCATTCAGTATCTAAATAATCTCAAATTTTTTTTTTTTTACATTCATGCGATTTAGTTGTGCAAAATAATCTTTTTCACTGTAGAAGGTTAATATGCTATCTTTTAACTCTTATCTGTGAAGAGTTAAAAATAATAAGTTTACTCAAGCTAAAATTATGTTGCACAATTTTTATATAAAAATTGCTATAGTTTCAGAAATGTCATGCTTACGATACGATTCAACTGATTATTACGAACATTTTCCGTAATAACCATTATTTGGTAGCTGAGTAAAAATGAAAATATGTTGGCTTAAAACAATATAGTTTCAACTTTCAGGATTTGGGTAATATGAGGTTTCAGTAGCAAAAATAAAATGACTGCTATCCAATTCCAATGCCATGAATTTTTTCTCGAGTTACCATTACAATGTATGTTTAACTAATTTCAAGATCTCTTCATCAGCTTCTTAAAGCTTGGGAAGACCACTTCTGCAGTAATTTCTTAAACAGTACTTTTAACAACGAAAATAAGGCGTTCTAAAGAACCCTAAACTGCAGACGTTCTACACTTGCATGATTATATGTGGAAATTCTTCTGACTACACGCAAAGTGTAATGATTTTTTAAAATTTTAAATGTAATCAATATTTGAATCTTTGTTATTGTTTGTATTTCAAAGAAATCATATTTGTCTCCTATTAATTTGTTAACTATTTTTATTTTAAAGGGAAAAAAAACTGCAATAAGAAAATTACTACACCTTTAAAAAGATGGGAAATAGAACTAATAACTGTAGACAAAAAGTTTATCATCCTTTACATAAAACGAGCTTTAGATTGTTTTTTCATAATGAAGAAAATTTGGTTTACAAATTCACATTCTTCACTGATTTTTGAAAATTGTATTTGTTTAACGTTATGCTGTAGATAAACTCCTACGGTTTTTTTATTTGTTTCAGTGATACTTCATTATCACATATTTTTTTAAAAAATGAACAGACGCATCTTATACAATAAAATACAAAAATTAATTTTTACAGTCCGTTTTACAATAACTTTTTATCTTCCGCATTCTCTCTTTTATAAAAGTCATGGTTGTTGAGTTATGTCATTATACTAAAACTATAAAGAAAAATATGAATGGTATTTTCAGAATACCAGAATAAAAATAATATATCTTAGAAGAGACTGTTAGCAAATCATCTGTGTAAAGTTGATTTCAGTTCGTTCAAATCCTCAATGTAGTTTCAGCCTGCCGAAAGATATTATAGCTGAAATGCATGCATTTTACACTTGAAAGCTTAAAAATAAAATATTTTTATTCCATTTCCGCAGTGAATTAATCTAAAGTCTCTTATAAAGACCTCATTTGCGACTTCAGGGCTGTTTTTGTAGCACATGGTCATCCACTGTATTTCTTTTCGATTCCGAAACATTAGCATGCATAATTTTGTTTGGCAACATCGCTTGAAATTTTCGGAAATAGAAACATCAACAAACTCAATTGAGAAATTCTGCACTTTCTGTCATAAAAGTACTTTCAAGATTTATCAGTTATCTCCAAAGCTGATAGTCACATTTTAATATTTATTTTGTCATTAGTAAATATAGTTTTATTTTTAACTTAAATTGAAAAGTACCAAATGCATAATTCATGAAATATTTAAAGGTGTTAAATGTCAAACATGCTTATAAAGAATGAATGATAGTATTTTATTGGCCTAACAGTGATTTATCTATATCTATTTCGGTATTATTTTCTAAAAGACGGCAGAATTTTCTTTCTTCGTTGTATTTTTTAAAGTAATTTTTAACTTTTTAGCTCTTAAATGTGAAATTTTATGTTGCCAATAATTTTAGAGCACCAAAAATTTCATCTTTATGATTGCATCTGAAAAATGTTTGAAATATCAAGTGTAAGCAGTAAAGATCAATTTTTAGAACAGGCTAAAGCTGCTCGTTTAGAACGAGCTCTAGAGAGAAAACGAGAACAAGCTACTTTAACTATTCAGGTAAAGCTCATAATCTTAATATAATCACTATGTTCTAATCAGTCTATGACTGATTCTAAGAATTATCTAGTTTCAAGCTTTTAATAACTAACAATGGTTTATCTAATTTTATGCAATAATATAAATAATTTGCTATGATTATGCATTGCATGCAGTATAATGCATCCACTTTCAAATAGCGAAACTGTTTCAAATATGTAAATTGCTTTGTTAATGTTATTTTTATAACTGTTAATAATAATTTTTGTTCTTCATGAAATTTTCTGTTAAAGGTATATTTAAACATTTATTATTCTCCTGATTATTTTACTGGCTTTCACCTCCAACCAAATTATATGACTTGCCATCAAACCTTGAGTAAACATTAGATTATTTAATGGTTATTGGTTGTTTTACTAATTCATTGATGGGGCTAGTCAATGTATTACAGAAGAAATCCTGAAAAACTGAATGTAACAGACATATAAATAAGCCATGCTCTGTTTATAAGACTTCATAAAAATACTCTCAAAATATCACACTTTCAACTTAAAAAATAGATTAATCATGCAGGAAAATACTTCCCAAATGTCTTTTTATTATTCAGATGATTATTTAATAATATTCTTTTTTAAAATTTCTTCTTTTTTGCTCATGTACCCATTGTCATAATAAGTAGTATACAAATTAATTTTAAAAAATTCAATTAATGTCATTGAATTTTAACTGTTCTTGACTATTCTTTTTTTAATAGCATGATTATTTAACAAGATAAAAAAAATTAAGTAATATATTATCTCATGACTTAATTGTAAGCAAGATATCATTATTATAAGAAATATAAAGATAGTAAATTATAATAACTCAAAATAAATAATTAATTTAACATTTATAATTGTATATAGTTAATAGTTATTAAAATTCTGTATAACAGTAATAAAATAAAAAAAATCTATTAAATTAACTATTTTATTGATATTATTATTTGATGTCTCTTTTTGTGCATAAATGGTCGAAGAGAAAATATTATATAAGTTAAAATATATTTTGAAATTGCAATTTTGTTGTATACTGTATATTTTGAAATTATAATTGTAATTTGAAATTGCTAATTATTATCTAGTGCTTTGTAAACATTTTTTTTAAGTCAAGAAATATTTTTAAATGTCCAGTTTTTCTTCTAAATTACGTCTCATGTTTTTAAAATAGATAGCTAAAGCATTCATAACCAAATTATATTCATTACTGACAATGAAGTAATTATAAGTTTGTCTTAAAGTGTTATAAAATCAAGTGTTATAAAAGCTAAATATTTTATATGAAACATGGATAGTAGAGCATTTTGATTTTATAGATTTTTCTTTAAATCAGAAAAGCTAGAGGAGAAATTTTCAATTCTTCAAAAAAGGAATAAAGAGGTTCTTTCTTTACAAAAGGATAACAGTATGATAAAACATCCATAAAATTACAAAAAAAGGGTGGAGATATCGTTAAAATATTTAATTAAAAATATTTTGTGTCTTTTTTTTTGTCTTCTCTTCCCCCTTTCCACACTTTCTTTTGAACTATTGCTTGATTATTTTTCCTTTAATATATTATAGTCATTGTGATTAATAACAAAGAGTTAATATTTATAATAACTGGTAATTAGTAATTGCAATTAGTCAGCAGGATTATCTAGTTACTAATTTTTTATTCTTTATTAATAATTACCAACTAATGTTAAATGTAAAATATATATCGATAATTACTATACAATATCATAGCTGTAATCAATTTAAATGCTAACTTTGTTATTATTCATTAATTGAGATTCAGATCTTGTATATTTTGTTAAGTACTTTGCTAAAAAGCATAAATGTGATATTATCATCAAATTTTGATTGAAGAATGACAATTGAAGTAAGACAAAAAGGATAATTAATACTTAAAGTTGATGTCAAAATTCCATTAATCAGCAATGTTATTAGTACTCCAAAAATATTTAATTACTTGGATTTTATAATAGTGTAAATACTAATTATTATTATCACTACCATATAACAAAAAAGGCAATGTCAAGTATATTGACCGATAAACTTTATTATGAGAAATAAGATATATACATAGTACAAGAAAAGCATATGGGTAGAATAGAATATGATAAATGCTGATATCAACTTTAAATTTAAACAAAATTTCAAGTCATTCTTTGAACATTGTTTTTCATAAACTAAAGAAGTTATGGTGTGTTGGCAGCAGAATTGTATTCTGAAATTGAAGGTTACTATTTCAAAGCTTTATTTTATATCTATTTTGTCTACAGTCATAGATTTTGACAATATAAGAATTCAGAATTAAAATTGTGGTAAGGCTTGTGCTCCAATCCCCTTGCTATTATTTAAGATTACAATTTACATTAAATAAATTTTGAGATTATCCTAAAGGTAAGATAAATGCTTGTGTAAAAATAAGGACAATTCATGCATGTTAAGGTTCTTATTAGCAAAACATGCTTGACGAGATTGAAAGTTTGGACTGAAGATTTCCAATGTGAACATCATTTCATTGTGTGACTGTGGCTCAAAGTTTATCCAAAAACAGCTCTCATATAAATTCAAACTGTAATTTAATTTAATTGAGTTTGACAAACTGAGAAATACATTCCTCATTTTGAAATCTGTGATAAAAAAAATATTAATTCTATTACTATCCATCCATATTCCATCACCAGTTGATAATTCTTTCTTCATTGATAAGAAAGCATTACATTTCTGAAAGGAGATAAGGTTGTGAAATATAGTTCTAATACTTTAGTGATGCAGTATCTGCACTAAGATGCACATAAAAAAAATCTTTTGAGAAATATATAAAAGAAAAAAGTATGAAATGAATACTTGATGCACAGAAGTGCTCTTCTAATAAGCCATTAGATAATATAGAATTTTTTCTTGGATTTGTAAACATATAAATTGCATATTTGATAATACTATCAAAAGATCCTTTTTATGACTAATATTCCAGTTATAAGTAATCATAGTATTGGGTTATAATTCTTATTTCATAAACCCGTAGATTCAAATTGATAACAGTGCTGTGATGAATGCTTCATATTCACCTGAAATATGATTAAATATGTGCATCTATGAATGAAAAGTATTGTTCATTCAGTCTACTAATCATGGCATCTATAAAATTTCATGTATAAAATTACAGTGTGCTGTTGAAATGTATTCTGAAATCTTGAAGCAAGTAGGATCAGTTAATTGATGTAAACCTGCATAATAGTAGATGTAGGCATGCATGTGCAATGCAGCTTGTAACTATATTTCTGCTTGAGTATAGGAAATAATTCTTAAAAGAAGCAATCATTTAATGCACCATTGTGAAATTATCTTTCTACTTAAATGTTAAATTTATTCTGATTTTGTTAGTGAAATTCTTGTAATTCTTTCTCATTGTATTGTTAACACAGTATTACTCTTATTATATTATTTTCTTCAATTTAAAAACTACTATTTACTTTTACTTAGGCATATGCTCGAGGATATTTTGCTAGGCAGAAGTTAAAAGATGACATTAGAAAAGAATTTGATGAAATCATCAATGATTTCACAGAAACAAATAATTTGCCTGCAGGTATGTTCACAAATTCATGTACAACAAATATGTATGTATACTTGAAATAATTGAATGCATATTTGTATTATTGTATAAATTATTACTAAAACTGAAAGACAGTTATTTTAGTAGTTGCTGTAAGTTTCATTGTTATTATTTTTATGATAAGTGGTATTAACAATATGCTATTAGCAAACTTTAATATTAATTGTATGTGATTCATTATGAAAGGACCTATAAGCATGCAACTATTAGTAACTAATCATTGGCATGTGGTTAATACATAAAATATTGACTGATAAATAATGATTTTATTTTGACAAAATTTAACTTCTAATGGCAAAATTTAATTGAAATATTTTTTTCATTAAATGCATTAGTTCATTATAAGAACAAGTACTTCTTAATTATCAGATAATATGTTTGGAACAAAATTGAATGGTTTATCATTGGCATTAAAATGCTGTTTATCCAGTTGTCCCAATAACAGTCTTTACTTTGTTCAATTTATAACTTAATGCCATAGATTTAAAATTGCTATATTACTCCCCTGTGCACATTTAATGATTGAAATCTACTTTAATAAAGCTTTTGAGTTTGTAGCCAATATGGCAAAGCAATTCAACAAATATTTCATATAATTTAACTGAAAAGGACTCCTTTCACAGAATACCAAAACAACAAACAATGGCAAATCAAGTAATCAGTTTAAGTAATTCCAGAAATAACTCTTTAGTGGCTTTATTATATTTTACTTCAGCCAACTTACTTTTTTCTATTGGTGTCTTTGCATTGAAGAGGCTTCAATTATATAGATTTCAACTTATTTAACTATTGATTTTGTTTCTGATGTATGATAATAGAATGTGAAAATTTTCATCTAAATTTATGTTTGCCTATGATGGGTGTCAACTCTACTGTAAAGTATTTCAATTTATTGCATATTACAATTATTTGTATAATATTTTAAATATTATTTGAATAAAGTGTTAATTTGTATCAAATGTGAGACATTTTCCCTTGCCCTTATTAAAATTTCAAAATCTCATTTTTTTAGCCATTGACATGTATAAAATTATTAGAAGACTTATGTTTGTTATCAGTGAAGAAAATACAGATAGAGAGGTGTGTAAAGCATTTTCATTAACACCTATCCTTTTATCAGCTTTTATGTATTGAAATAATCTATGAATTCATTTTATTTTTCAGAGATTTGAAAAAGTTTGTAGATATATCATTGCCAGCATTGATGCAGACTCATTAAAAGTAAGATCATTTAATCAAAAATATATATTTAATTTGATAGCTAAAATTTTTTAATAAATATATTGAGCTAGAGAAGGAGGAGAAAAAAATCTTTATTGTATTTGTAATTATTGAAAATACTTTTATGACAGAGAGAAGAAAAAGCTTTGTATTTTTTTTTTTCCTTTGAATTATTTTTACATAACAAATTCTCAATATTTGTTTTTTCTTGCCCTTAGAAAAGTTATATTGCCGTGGCCTTCAACAAAGACCTTGCTGTTGCATGGATACATCATTTAAAGACATTGCTTTGGCACTGTTGTACATATTTAAAATCTTTGAAAGTAACTATACAAGCAATATTTTTCTATATAATACCGACAATATTTAGATAATTTATGTTCCCTTTTATTATGTATATTTTTATCTATATTATAAGGTATTTTGAGTTTTAACCACTTCTTTTGAAAACTTTGAATTATTTAAATTTTGAATGTAAATTTGTTATTGAGTTGTATGATGGAATTTACTCTTTATGCCAATTTGGAAATCCATACTCATTTGTTTCTAAGTTTATTCTCTTTCCTTCAGCCTGAATGGTCTCAAGATGCAAAATCTATGATGTTATATCTTCATATGCTTGTTTCTTTTACGAGCATTGGTACATGGAAAGTTCTAAACAATAAGCAAGGCAAGTAAATTTTACCAATTACTACTGTGGACAAAGCAGTTGGTTTTCTATCATCTAGAATAAAGTATTTGTCAATGTTTAAAACTGAATGTTAGAAACTATCTTATGAATACTTTAAATTTGTTCCATTTTGTTTTAGATTTATGGTATGTTTATGCTAATAATTCCATTTATATATCTCACATAACTTAGTATACATGCAAGGCCAGTCTTCTTAATAAAGGGGTCTGGGTGCAAAAAGCCATTTGGGGACCTAATTTTTTGTGAAGTAGAAAAACAAGCCCATGTTATTAATGCATATTTATTTAATGCATGATTTTGTTTTTGCTAATACATCAATTATTTCAGAAAAATTGCAATTTCCTCTTTGATGCTTAATATAATTAGCATTTAAGCATTCTGAACTCATGCTTGACCAAAGATAATTCTTAATTAATTTTAATTTGCTAAAAGAGTGTTCACCACTTGCTACAGTAACTGGCAATGTAAAGAAAAATTTAAATATAGTCAATACATTTAAAAATAATTCATTATAGTTGTTATTTAGTATGTATTGCAATATGTCTTGTACATAATTTATATCTCTTTCATTTCTCTCCAGAATTTCCCATCTTTTTATCGATGCAGAATATAAGCAATATAAACATTGCAATACTCTCCCCCCCCAAAAAAAAAATTACAATATATATTGCTGGAAGCAGCATCACAAATTAATAAATTAAAGGAGTGTGATAAACAAGGCACATAAATTGCATACAGGTTTAGAGAAAATATTCTAGACTGTGCACTTTTATATTTCCCTTTCATGTTGGTACCTTTGTCATATGCTTGCCCTCTACAATTCATCATATCTAACTTAAGTTTGTTTAATCTTTCCAATAGAGTTTTTGTTAGTCCTTCACCAGTCAGATAGTTACTTCATTAATCCCTACAAATGACTCATTTATAGTTAATCTTTTCATTTCAAAATTCACATATCTAATAATTATTTAAGTTTGTTCCTTATGGAAATATCAGGAGTGCAATCTATTTGGATACTGTAGTACCTGGCTGCTTTTATATCATATTTAATTTTGTTAAGGATTTCATTTCCAAAAGCAGCAATAATTTGCTCTTGTGACCTATGTGCTAAATGTTGCACTGTTCTATTTTTGGAATTTATTATTTTGTTTGTATGTTCTGCTAACACAGGATTGTATTTGCTTAATAATTCAATAAAAAAAAATTCCATTATTAGGCTTCCCTATCATTTCATGGGTTCCTCGAAGTGGAAGATTGTTACATGCTGAAAATAAAATCACATCTGCAATTCTTTGAAATAGAATTTTGAGTTACTTATATTAACTTCATTTGTTTTGCCAATTGTTGAACATAAATTTAACCGTTGTAGTAACTCTTTCCAAGCCATAAATGAATTAATATCATAACTAGAGCGTTCATGATCTTGGATTGCATTTAACAACGTTCTCTAGTTATTATAGCCACCTATAAATTGTGTAGTTAGGTCATTTCCACTTCTTTTGAGAAACAGTATACAACAAAAACAAAATATGAAGTCTTGCGTCTTTGAGTAAATTAACCAACTGCAAAGTATGATTTCAACATTTGGCACTTTTTTAAAGTAGTATGTAATAGAAAAGGGAGTAACTTCAGTATTTTTAGTAAAAACTCCTTTATGTTGCACAGATCTGTTTTTAACACACAACATACTAAATTTACCAGTTATAATACATGGCCATAACAGAGGATCATTTATACTCTTTTGATCATATTTGTCATTGTCATTTTCATCATTATTTTCTAATTCAGTCACATTTGAATAAATGCAGGATTCTTCAACAAATTTCACCATTTCAATTGTTTTATTGCTGAACTGTGTACTTTGTGCAGAACTTTCTTCTCCAGTTGAAGTTTGAATTACAATTTTTGAAGCTGGGGGAATTTCTTTGCCAGAATTACTTTGTAGCCAAGAAAGCAAATTTGCTTGTAACTTTTCAAAGTTTAGCTTTTTTTTCTTTTCTGATAATTTTCTTTTTTGCCTCCCAGAAATATATTTCCTTGGTGTGGACATTGTTATATCTCGCAGTATTAAGTAGCTTGTAGAATGAATGATCAAATTATTTTATGCTATAAGTTATTAACTAATAGGTGTGGTAAGTGATTGTAAATCTACTTACCTTATATTAGCAACATTTTGCATACTTGCACAAGACTATAATATTTATTATGAACTTCGTATATATCTAAATCTGGCAACTGTGAAATTAAAACTTTTTCCTTAAAATAAAAAAGTTTCATCCTGTTCATGGCTGGTTAAGTAGTAATGCAATATGCATGGTTAGGTTATTGATCGTTTAAACTGTCATTTTACTTTTTGTTTGAGCAACTTAATATGAACAAACATACATGGATGCATGCATAAAAAATATTACATTAAATGTAGAAAAAAAATATACAGCGGATGATTCACAAATTCTTCTAAACACAACCTCAGCACCTAAAAATTGCACAGCTCTGTCTTAACAAGTCTGTAGTGGATTTCTTTATTCATAAATCAATCACCCATCCCCTTTTTTAATTGGTGTCCTCACGATCATTACCAGCCATGTGGGATAAAACTTATATACTTTCAGTGCGTGTGAAAGTTATTATTGTTCAGAACATTATTTTAATTTTGTATCACAGTGGGGCCTGGGTGCATTGCACCCGCCGCACCCTCCATATGGTAAGGCCCTGTATACATGTGTATACATTAATTCATTTATCTTCAAATTATTCCATATTAAAATTAATTTCTTCATTCACATTATTATAATTCATCAGCATCATAGTTTACTTCAAAATGCTGAGTTGGTAAATTGTGTCCGTGAAATTGGAGATTTTTCAATATGGTTAATATGAGATGTCTGCATTTTCTCTTTAAGTTTGGCTTAGAAGTATGCATATTTTTTCCCCTTTTGTACAATTTCTTATAGTGGTGATGAGATAGGTATCATAATATGCATTTTTAAGTTCAACCCTGATCTTAACTTATTTTTAAAAGAATATTTAAGCAATATCTTGTTAAAAAATGTTTAAAAGATAGTTTGATTTTTTTATTTCAAACTTCAAGTTGAAATAATATGAATTTAATAGTAAAAATAAATTGTACTTCTTCTTTACACATAACTTAAATCAGTTTGCAAAAAATGTGTATGATTTTTGCTGTTTTTTGAGGGAAAAAAAATATCTTGCTTTAGTTAAAAAATATTTTTTTCTCCCTACTTTGAGAATTATCTAAACATTGAAAAATATTTATTGAAATTTGAAAATAAATTGTTTGATTGTTGATTTTATTTTAAAAATTTTATTAAAAAAACTTGATAAACATTTGAAACATATATTTGTTATATGTATTTTCTTTTAAAAACACTGTTGTACCTCCTGCTATAGAAAATGCATTGAAAGGCTTTTAATATTTAGCAAATTAATAATAGTAGCTATACTTTATTGAAAAAATTCAAAGTTATTAAATAAATGTTTTGTGTTTTTAGAAGTGAAGATAAAATTGAACAAATCTTTGGTTTTGTTTTGTTGATACAGATTATATGCCAGATCGCATAAAAAGTTAAATGTTTACTTAGAAATAAAAAATTATTATTAGACTTGCAATATAGTTCCTTATGGGTTTGTTACATTTTTATTGCATATGTTTTTTTTAAATAATTTGTTCATTCAAATTACAGATTCAATTTGCACCAAATTTTCAAGGAATTGATTGCTCCACAATAAATCAATGACCAAAGACATTAGATTTCACAAGATCTGGCTAAAAAATATTTTCTTACAGGTGAAGCTTTGAAACCTGCAATGAACCAGCTGTGTGCGAACATCATGGGTCATTTGGTAACCAAAGGCCTCTATTCTATTTTGCAATCAATTCTGTTGAAAGGTTTAGTGAGGGTGAAGCCTTGCTTAAAGAAGGCAACTTTGCTTGCTATCACAAATCTCTCAATTCGGTAAAATTTGCCTTAAATTCTATTTTTCGTAGTTGAAAATTTCATAAATTAGTGTATATTTACCAATAATAATAAAATATGTATGATATTTGCTCATAAAATGTTTATGCAATGCATTTAAAAAAATGTAAAGCTGGAATCCTTTCAATATTTTGTTTTAATCTCTTTTCAAGTGCATATTCATGTTTTCTAATTTTACTTACCCTCCACTTGGCATGTGTTTGGTTGCTTTCTATTTATGCGTCTCAGTTTTTAATATAGAAAAAATAAGACATTTCTAAGAATTAGGCTATGTAGATAATAGTTTCCTATTTTGTTACATTGTAAAAATTTTATCTGTATTCAATACATCTGAAATCCATTTCAGATGTATTGTTTTCAATCAGGAAATGTTTTCATGAAGATATATTCGTATTTATGCGAGATAAAATTAAGAAAATTTCAGATTCCTTGTAACACACACATATAATATTACAAAGGAAGATGAAATTTACTTGCTTAAAATTCACCAGAGTATTATTTGATTAATTTATAAATCATGACTACAGTTATGAAAAATTAACTACAGTTTTATTGCTCTTAATATCCCTTATCAAAAATAAGTTCTTTCCCCCTTTATCATATCAATTCTTGTTGAGAAATATAATAACAGATATTGTAAGAAAATTTAAAGACATGTAAACTGTCATTAAGTAATGAATATTTAAATGCTTCTTAAAATAACTCCACCTCTTTTTTATAAAAATAAGTAAAATTATGCAGTAAATTTCAAACATAATCACTACCTATGCATAACAAAGTACATTAAATTTATAGCATTTTATTTAGAATAGAGTCGAAGATTTTATCGTATATTGTATTATTATCATTATTATTATTAGTTACCTAGCTTTAATGATAACCTGGCAAAATTATAATTTAATTATCTTGCATAATTTTAAATGACATTATTCATAATTTTAAATGACTTTATATTTCCTAGAAGAATTTAATTGTTATATTTTCTTCCTGCTTGATTTTAAATGTATTCCTTGTTTGTTTGCTTATTACTTACCTGTTGTAAAATCCAAAAGATTTTATACTAAATTAGCTTGTTCAGATGATGTAATTAGTATCTATTATTTATCTATAATTATTATTTATACAAAATTGATGCATTATTTTTGCTAGTAATAAATATTTCTATATTGTTGTGCTTTCAGTCCTGTTGTGTCTTCACAGTTTACTAATAACTTGATGAACTTATTTCTGCTGCATATCTTGTCAGTACCAGCACTTATTCTTCATTTTCATAGTATGGCACCTGAAGTAAGTTTTGTAATATTGACGTTGTAATTTGAAATGTAGAATTGCAAAAAAATTAAGATTTTTCTTTGTCTTTAACTAATATTTCTACATAAATTATAATATTAGAAGCTAAAAAAATCCCAAAATATTAGTTTGGCTTATTACATTTATGTAATGAGTTTATTCCTTTTAAAACTATATACTGTATTAAACTGTTTATATGCATAATTTTTTTATCAAATTTTTGCTTATTATTTTAGTTGTAAAATTAAAAAATTTGATATTGTTGCATTGTGAGTGGTATAAGGTCTCTAATAATTCATTAAAAAAATTGTTTCTTTACATATACTATAGTTTTTGGTACTAAAAATAAGAAATATCCATATATTAAAAACTTTTAGAATTTTAATGTGCTTTTAATATAGTGTTAACTCTGTAGTCACACTCTTAGTTTGGTAGAATCATAAGTTTAAGGCATAGAAAGATAAAAATAGAATGAATACCAACTGCATACAAATAACAAAATCATTTTATTAAACTTATTAACATTTTTCAATCTTTTAAGAAATGTTAATATATTTTAAAGTTCTTTAAAATGATATTAATGTTTTTTTTTTTTTTTGACAAATTTTTTATAATTTTAGATTGAATATGTTAGGAGTATGAAGAGTTCTAGTTGCTTTTTAAAATTAAGTAAATCAACTGATTGGTACAAAAAGTATAGTTTACAACATAATTTTTCTTTCTAATGTATCGTAACTTTTTCCTTGCTGATGACACAGATGCAGCAAAGTGCATTTTCAATTTTGTACAATGAAGTTACTCATTTTTCCAATTTCATTATTGGTGTTATAAATTGTTGATGAAATATATTAGATTATATTAAATAATTAATATTATTCTGAATAATATTAAATTTTTTTATTTCATTTTTCCAGAATAAGTAAATAAGTTACTAAAGGATTAATTCTTACTTAAGATAAGAATAGAGCTTAGGTATAATGATGATCAATAATTACTTTTGGAATTAGTGGGATCTATTTTAGAAATTTTTGGCAATAGGCTGTACAAAATTTCTAGTTTACAAAAACATTAATTTTTTTTTTTTTTTTTTTTTTTGGTTTAACATTGAGAATATTTTGTAATTAAAAACCTTTGATGTATTATTTTTAAAAATTAACATGTTAAAATTTAATCTAAATACTAAAACATTAGGGGACCATATAAAATTAGAGAGAGTAAGAGCAGTTTTTTTTTCATGGGACCAGTATTGTGAAAATAATAAAAATATGAAAACTGCATGCACTTCACATTGCGAAGTAGTGTTGAAAAAATTAATCCTTTGAACATGGAAAAGTAATTAAAGGCATAATTATTCACTTTATACAAGGAGTGTTTTATTGTTCCTAAGATAAATATGTATATAATTGTTTTAAGTTGAGTTTTCTCAAAAAATTAATCTATGTCTTTTTGCCATTTTTACTTTTTTTACTGTAGGTATTTTAACAATCAAAATTGAAAAATAAATAAAACGTCAAAATGATGCTCCATTTTGAATGGTGGATTCAGGTCGTCATTTGAGTGCAAATGGTTAATATATGCTTATGTAATGCAAATGTACAGTTTACAGTTTTATTTATTTTAACTTTTTCTAATTTTTCTTATTCTTCATTTAGTGCTTGGCAATACTTTCAGATCAAGGTATTTTTAAACATTCTTTGGATTTACTTATATCTGAACAAAATGCAAGGATTCTTTTCAATGCTCTTGAAGGGAACTATGCTCTTTGTCTTATTGGTATGTTTCCTAATATTTATATTTTGCTTAATGAATGGAATAATATCTTTAAAAATAAATAATATTTTACATTTTATTTTTAAGTTATCAAAGTAGTGATATGTATTACTGTAATATAACAAAAATTCATTTTATTAAAATGTTTGTTTATTTGCTTGTTTTAAATTTTACTATTAACATTTTCCATGCAAATACTTTCATTATCTGTTTAATCTGATGTTATTAATTTGATACATTCTATTTTATTGATCTTTTTTTCTTTTTTTTTTCTTAGCTAATTTAATTCATTTGGCACATTCTGATCTGGAAGTAAGTTCCATTTGTTTTTGATTTTTTGACATGAAAACTTTTTTATGTAGGTGGTGGGGTTAAAGTCTATAAATAGTTTTTCTTTAGTTAGTTTAAAATAATATTTTACTTTGGTTTAAGGTTTCTTAATTTAAAACTATTATAACATTATATTTATTGTCTGCTTAATTGGATTTATTTCCAAATGAAGCATTTTAAATTTTAATTAAATCATTAAAAAACATTCTCTGATTCTTAGTGTAGAATTGTTTACAACATGGCATCAAATGTTAATTTTATGTAAAGTAAAAAGTAATATAAATTCAAATAAAAAGGATGGAAAAAAAAGGATAATCATGAAAAATATTCCAGTAAATAATTCTTCAGATTTTATAATGATCATCTACAAATTATTGTGTTTACAGAATATTTCTTAAAATCTGTCAGTGGAGTTCAGCATATCTCAATTAATTGATTTCATATAGCTCCCCCTCCCTTTTTTCCCCCATTCTGATAAGTATATAGGGCAGTTTTCAAACTCTTTTTTTTAAAGTACATTCAGTGAAAATTATGCCAAGCAAAAACATATTTAGTAACTTTTTATAAAACAAAAGTACTGTAATTGGTCTTTAAATATTTATGGTTACATGCTATTAATCTTTAGTAAAAATGAAAATTTTAGTAGATTTTTGATAAATAATTAGTCTACAAAAATAATAATTTCAATCAGATAGGTTTTATTTTACATTGTGTTTTCTTTGTGCCTGTTATTGTATTCAAATATCATGCACTCATTTCTCCCCCCCCCAAGCAAAAAAGATATAAATACTTGAAATTAGCAAAGGGGAGTAGTGAAGTCTTCATATATTAATTAAATAAACTTAATCTTTCTTCACACCTTGCTAAATCAAATATTATATTTATGTCTTAAAAGTGAATATCTTCAACACAGAAACAAAAAAATTCAGATTGGAACCTATAATAAATTAGACCCTAGTATACCAATAAGCATCAATATTTTCATTTTGTTTAATACTCTTTTTCTGCTTATTAGTATTAAATAACTAGCTACTTTCGTAACCAACAGGTCTTCAAAAATTAATAATTTCTAAAAATTACACATTTTGTGAGCTTAATGGTTTCCTCAACAAAATACTTCTGCATGAAATTTGCACATAATTCTGTGGTCCATTTCTTGATAACTATGATGCTTCTGCTATTTGTTATTTTTAATTAATTATATCTTAAAATATTTTATTAATAATAAAAATGCATACGAAACTTTAGTATTTTTACTCAGCTTTATTTTATAATTCAACCAATGAAATATTTATTGCAAAAAAGTGTGTTATATACCAGCTTAAAATGTAAATGTTTATCTTTTCAAAGATTTTGGTTTAATATTAAAGATTTAATTTTCATTGATTTTGAAATTATCATTGTTATTGTAGGATCATATAGCATTACTGAGTCATGATTTACAAGGAATATTGGTTATATTTTATTTTATTTAAACTACATAAAAATAAATTCATAATCACAGTAAATTCTAAGACTTTGTAACTACCTTATTTTAAATCGTTTCCATGTATTCTACTCACTGTATACATAAACTTTTTAATAAAAATCAATCCCGTGATATTTGTTCACTAATAAAAATGTAACATATTTTGGTTCATCTATTTTCTAAATTTCAAAACATGGTATCTTCAGTTCTTTTTCTTTTTATGCATCTTGTAAACTACATGATATTAAACAAATTATATTTTTTAGTTTTTAACAATGGAATATAAGCTATTAATATTTGATGAAACAATGGAAGCTATTTAAACTTCAGGGTAACAATGTAATCTATGGTTGAAAATTTGGCAAAAAATTTTTTATGAAATTGCCAAAATTCTGGAAAAATTTGCAAGTTTAATTAATTTTTATTAAAAAAAACTTTTTAAATCTTAAAACGATAAAAATTATTTTTGAGTGATAATGTTTTTAGAAGTTATCAAAGAAAAATACTATAATTCAGTTTAATTTTTAATAAATTAAAAATTCTTTTAAAAAATCATGCCTGGGTGCTTATTTTTACCCTCTGTGATATATATGTGCCAACTTTGGTAGTTCTAGATCAACAGTCTGTCCTGTAGATTACCACCACACACTTAATTTTTGTTATTAGTATAGATATATTTTGCTGTAGAATTTTTGGCTGAATATAACCATATTTTGTTTTTGTTTCAGAATCTCCAAGCAAATTTATTAGATTTTATTGTAAGTAATTTTTATTTTTTATTTTTTACATATATACATTTCTATAATCAATATTTTACTCACCTTAAATCTATTTTAAGTTTGCTGTTTCATATGCCTGATTTAATTTTTTTTTCAGAATGTTATTACTAGAATCATGGAAAGTTGTCAAAAATATGTTGTAAACAAACGATCTAATTTAACTCATTGGCATCCTGTATTAGGATGGTTTGCTCAAAAAGTAGACCATGGGTAAGACCATTATTTTCATATCGAGATTTCCCCTTAAATATATATATATATATATATATATATATATATATATAATTACTGTGATGTTTTATTTTCTTTCTTCACTAACTCCAATAAATGGATCTTATATTTCCATTTAGAATTTATACTACAGATTGATTAAATATTTTGGTTGCCTGTGCTTTGGTAATGCAGTGTTAAAATATCCCCAATTTTGATGTTTGCTTTGGCATATTTATAAATTACAGTCATTAAGAATATTAAACCCTGATTTATCTCTACTGAAAACAAAACAAACAAATCTCTACTGAATTGCTTTCATTTATGAAATTTAAATTACTATCCCTGAAGTAAAATTCTAAAGTATTAGCTGTAGGGTAAATGAGCAAATAGTAAAAAAAAAAAAAAAAAATCTAAATATTAAATATCAAAAGGTACTGTTATTTATTTATTCTTTTTTGATTTAATAATTAGATATATATTTTATTTTATTTGATATAATTTGAAAGCAGATCATTAAACAAATAAACAAACACAAATCTTGAAAAAAAAATACTTAAAATATTATTTATTGACAGATCACAGAAGATTCATACTGGCTAATAGCAACAATGATGTCTAGATTCAAAAACATGTTAGAAATAATTATTTAACCTCAAGTGAACTCAGAACTTATTTGTGTTGTCAAATATTCCAGTCATAAGGGTTGAGAAGTAGAAACTGTGTTCTATAAAAACGCCTAGATGGTAGATGTGCTTCCCTGTATAAACAGCAATATGCCTCTTTGTGTAGTCATGAAAGATTTTGATACAAACCTTGTCATCATAAATTGTTTTCACATTTATATTAAAGATTGTATTAAGCTGAATTCTTTACAATTAATTATTTTTAACCTAGTAATTTTTTGGTATTGGCATAGTGGGTGTAAATTGGAATAAGTACTAGAGAAAAACTGCTGAAAGCAACTATGCAGAACTACAGAATGTTGCATTGTACTTCTTGTATATTAATAAAGTTTTTCAAAATTTTATCTAGAACTTAATTTAAAAAAAATATCTTCCCTCATTATTTTCAAAATATATTATTTCTCAAGAACACTTTTTACACCATTTTAAAATGAGATAAATAAGCTTTTGTAGTGAAACCATCTTTAATTTCTGTGCAATTTTTTTTTTCTATTAATAAATTTTAAAAATTATTCTAAGCTATTTTTCTTGTTTTAAATACTTTACTTACTTAATATTATATTTTTCATTGTTTTAATTACTTTGATTTATGGTCACATTTGTTATGATATTAAATATGCTTTTTTTTTTGCTTGTCATAGCTGCAATTAAAAACAAAGTGATAGACAGAATGTCATCTACTGAAATGATTTCAATAAAAAGTTCAAATAACTTTTAAAATTTCCCCTCTATTTGTTTCTTTTCATGACTTACTTTTTTTATTATGCTTAGATTATTTCAAATTCATTTCATACCAACCTGCCTATGAATATATATATATATATATATATTATGTACTTCTTATAGCCTTCATGAATCTTTGGCACTAGTGAAAAAACAAGTTCAGCTTCTCTGGAGTGGACCTATGATAAAAACGATGTTTTCACATCTTGTGGAATCTGTTTTGACAACTCCTCAGCCATCTAGTCCAACAAACCAAAGTGCTATATCCCCTATACAGAATTCTCCTTTTAAAACGAGTAAATATTATCTTCATTTCTTTAAAATAAAATAAATTTGTACTGACATTTTGTATTAAGAAAACTGATATGAAAGAAATTATTTACTTTTAAAGCAATAATTATTTAAAATTTCCTTTTTCTATTATTCTCTTCCCTTATTGTTCACTTTTGGATTGAAATCAACTATTAAGCAAAAGGGTTTGCGACATATTATATCTCCATTTCATTAAATGTAGCATTTAAAAAAATTCCTGCCTGCTAGTAACATTTTTTGACAATATTTAATGCAATTAATTTAGTAATAAAAAAAACTGATTCTAGATTGCTGAGTGACTCTCTTTGATTAAGAATTGTTTATATTATTCTTTCTTCATAAATCTAATAAAGTATTTATCAATAATTATTAATAAAGATATTTATCATATATTTTTACTAGATTCTGAATGCAATTATTATTCTATAAAAGTCATAAAACTATTTTAAGTAAATTAATAATATATATTATTTATGTTCATTGATAAGAAAATTTAGGAAGAAAAATCACATAAAATTAGGAATTCTCTGAAAAGAACTAGTTATATGCAAATAAAAGTATAGTAATAAGCAGTAAAATTAAATTAATGAAAAGAAAATTGCAAATGAATTTAACAAAATTCCAAATGATTGTTAGATCCATTTTGCACTATCATGTATTTAAAAATGTATACTAATGAAACTACATGATGCAGTTAACTTATTACAATAGTATAGATCTTTACTACATTGATATTTTTTAAGGACAATTTCATGAATATATTTGGCAAGATTTTTTCTTGCCTTTAAAATTTTATTTTCTGTTTGATAGATTATACAAATGGCAAAGTAAAAAATTCATTTGCCAAGTTAATAAGAACATTTTCACATTTCAAATTATGTAATTTTTTTTTAACAATATGTGTATCCAATTGTTTGATCAATAATTTTGTGCTTTGAAAAATTAGCTTTTAAAATGAATTATTGTACTTTTCATTTGTATTAAAATCTTTAATGTCTAGATTTTTTTTAAAATCCATAGAGTTTATTTTTTTGTTACTTTGAATTACCTTTTATTCGTTTCTGACGTTTCTCATTTTTAAATAATTTAGTATAAAGGGATCAATTGCCTGTTCTTAGTATGCTTCATAGGAGCCCATTTTTTCTCTTTTGATTTCAACTTGGGTGGGGTTTGATCCTATATATATTTATGTATGGAGAAAGTTTATTGTAAATATTACAACAATATACTTTGAAGCAATATATAAAAAACAGTAAAAAACGATACAATTACATGTATTGTACAACATAATAATAGCTCTTAACTTTTTTTTCTTCTTTTTTTGCTGTATATTTGCATCATTGTGGTATCTCTTGTTTGTAATAATTTTACTTGTATATGGTAACAACTAATTACATGCACATATTTAATTGGAAATGAAATAATTTAATACTATTTGTATTGTAAATTACATTAATTACATTAAATTGTATTGTAAATTACATTAATAAAGTTGCTTTAACATAATGGTTATAGTTCTTTGAATCATAATGTTATTGTTTTCTTGAAATTTATTTGTGTTTAATTTTTTGGTATTCTTTATGGAATTATTTTTGTCTTACAGATATATTTAAGAAAGCATTAGAAAAAGCTTCCTCTAGTCGTTCAAACAACATTCGTTACAGAAGGTTAGGTAGTCCAGAAACTACTCTAGTTGCCTTAACTTGTAATTTGTATGAGACTGCCCTCTCAACACTTACACAGATGAAACTAGATATACTTACAGGTAATGTTTATTGAATTGCCATATTCAATTTTACTGTTTTTAAGTATTAGATTATATATGTGTTATATTTAATACTCTACACTATGCATTAAATTTAGAATTTTTCTTCGATTTGCATTAAGCGCAAAATTTGTTTTATGTGTACTCATTTAAGTATCGTACATTTACTTATAAATGCATGCATATTAGTGAGAATTGTCAAATTTTAATTATAAAATTTTATAGTAGTATATGATCTTTCGGTTTTTCTTCCATGTAGTTAATATGTACATACAGATTTAAATGTTTCTGATGAATTATTAAGCAGTTGAATAACATATTTTTATATCATATTTTACCAAACAGTTGTTGTTTTTCAATTTTAAAATATTACAATACAAGCACATAAAAAATTTTTTTTTAATTAAATTTTTGTGCAAAATAAAGATATAAATTAAAGTTTTGCCTCTTTTTGTAGGCCTTTGCTATCAAGATATGGTATTACCAAATTTGTGGAAATTCATCAGCAGTCTTGGGCCTGGAAATGGATTAAAGGCATTTTTAGATCATTTAGCTGTTACAACTAAAACATGCAGTCCTGAATTTCAAATATTGGTTTTATTTTGTGACTGTGCTACACATTTGATCACGTATGTATTGATCTAGTTCATATTGAAATCAAACTTCCAAAATTGTCAATTATTATTATTTATTTTTGGAGGAATAACATTTGTAGGCTATAATTTCAGTTTTATTTGGAATGTTTTGAAGCATTTATTATAAATGTTATAATTAATAGTGTTTTTTTGCAGTTATATTGCGGTCAATTAGTTATACAATAACTGAAATTTTTACTTTTCAAAATTTTAATTTTACTTATTTTGCTTTTTTCTCTAAATGGACTTTAAATAACAATATTAATTTGATTATAGATTTTGCATTGTTATAAAAAACTACAAGAGATTTTCCTTTAAATTACACACACACACACATATTAAAAAGGCAATACTGAAACAGTTACTATATTTTTTCATCGCATAAGTGTTTACTACTTTGTTTCTGATAACGTTTATTAGATTATTGTAGTAGTTTAAAAATCTAAAATTTCTAAATGCAAACAAGGAAATCTCTGTAATGAAATTAGTTATCCTTTCTTGCACAATAATCCCTTACAAAGGAAGAAAAAATTCACAAAAGCATGTCATAAAATGGGAGAGAAAAGTTTTTATTCTTTAATTGTTGGCATTTTTGCATTTAAAAATAAATAAATAAAACATGTATTATAAATTGAAATTAAATATTTTGATATGCATGATAATCCTGTAGATAATAACAATAATTAATCTTAACAATTAAGATAATAACAATAATAATCTTAAAGAAATTAATATAAATATGGAACAAGTATTACCAATTATTGCTGTAAATTGCATTCCATTAAACTTTTGATAAAAGAAGATAAACTTAATTTGGTCTTCAATAGAAATTTTCAACAGAATTTTTGATTTTTATATTGAGAAGTCTATGTATTCTAAATCTTTTTACAACAGTAATAGTTGTTACTTGTTATAATAGTTTGGGTAATAAATCTTTTTACCAAACTGAATGGATGACATTAACAACAATTTAAGGCTTCTGTAACTTAAAAAAATATTTCTCCAACCTATTATTATTATTTACTTAAATTTAATATGTGTATGTGTGTGTTTTTTTGTCATTCATTTATATTTGTTTCAATAGAATTTTAGATGATGTTGAACTGTATGAACAACAGAAACCATTCAGCTTAGAGGATTTAGTTTCTATATCAGCTTTCCTGAATCAGTTAGTTTTTAAACTGATATGGTATAATCTTATAGGTAAGTTTCATTTATAACTTATTATCAATGAAGTGTAAGTATTTTAATTTCTCTAGTAAAACGAGGTCTATGAAATTATTTCTTATAATTTTAGATGCTAAAGCTGTTAAGAGCAACACTTTATTACAATCTGCCCATACTTTGCTGATGTTATTGTATAAAAGAGACTGTAGACATTCATATACACCTCCTGACCACTGGCTTATCAAGTAAAGTATATTATTTCAATTTATGCATGGTTTTCTACTCTGTTTCTTCCGATACATTCTTCTTAAATTATAAAATAAATAGTGAATAACATATTTGTATTGCATCTTTTTAGAGAAATCAGAGTTAGTACTTTTATGAGTGATTTAGAAAGGGGTAAAAAAGCAGCTCAGGTTCTTATGCAGAAAGTACCTCATATCATTCCACATAAAGAAGTAAGAATTATATATTTATATAAAAACAAAATTTCTGATTCAACTTGGTTTGTTTAAATTCTTATTTAGAACTGAATGTATCTTTTTATTATTTAGAGAGTCGTTTTGTTCAGAAAGTATGTAAATAATGAAAAAGAAATTTTGGGTTTGACAGAATCTGCATGTGCTTCACCTCAGAGTACCCTAATAACTGTGCATAGATCCAGGATTGTTGAGGTAAATTTTGTATTTTTATTTGCTAAGTCATAATTTTCATTCTTTTTCTTCTTGGATATTTATTTATACTTCCCCTGCTATGTCTTTTTGTAAATAATTTTTTATAAAGTTCATTCTAATCTTAATCTCTTATTTACAGTTTTCAAATAAATTAAAGTGTGCATGATTTTTTAGGCACATAAATAAAAATCAAATTAAGATTGAAATCTCCATTTGCTGTTACGAGCAATAATATATTAATTTCTATATCGTCAACCGATGATTTTTTTGAATTCAACAAAGTAATTTTATAGCATTGTAAAGTTATATTTGCCCTTTTAATATTTTGATTATTCGCATTATATTCATGATATGTTATAATTGTGTCTTTTCAATATCACAGTTAAAAGATGAAAAATATACTCGGAAGTCAGTGAATTTATACCTTATTTTTGTTGATATACATATATTACTTCTTGATCTGTGTGTATTTGAGTGAAATAATGTAATTGCTCAGTTTTTTGTAGAGAAATTAAAAAGTGGCTAAAATGCAGCTATGCCATCAGGATCCAGTCACTAAATTACAGATTTTATCTTCTTTATTATATAAACTTTGAGTTGTTTGTTATGTGAAACTAAAACAGTATTTCAGAAAACAACATAATTATTTTAATTTATCAAACAATTTTGAAAAAATTTGCATTTTAATTTTTTTATTATTTTATAGAAGCAGTTATGTTTAAAACTATGTGTTCTGAAATTGATAACTATAATGGAATCTCTTTCTCTTTAAATTTTTACTTCAAAGGTTATTATAGATTTGTAGTAGAATTAAGAGATAGCATATAAAATATCAGATGGAAATATTTGAGCATTCTAAAGCATTTGCATTCTTTTGTTTTTATTGTAAGCATATTCTCGCTATCTTCTTATTTAGTGTAAAATAGTTACTTTGTAATAAATTAATATATTTATCCATTGTTGAGTAGCACTTGTTTTTCTTAAACATTTGTTGAATAATTTTTAATATTAAAATCTGATTTCAGGATGGTTATCAACAATTATCAATGCTTCCTCCGCAATCACTTAAAGGTGTTATCAGAGTGAAATTTATAAATGAACAGGTATGTTACTTTCTCTCCTTAAATTTTTGCCTTTCAACTTTATTTATATCATTTTTATATCTGCACATTATAAAATGAGCTTAAACTTACATTATAAAAATACTTCAATATACATTCTTTTTATCTGAATTAAAAATTTGGGAGTTTAAAAAATAATTTTATATATGTGCTTAAGAAATTATTTAATTTACCTATCAGCTACTTAAATGTAAATGTTAAAATGTTTTCTTAATCGTTAATTCTTCCTTTCTTAAAAAAAATTGTTTGACTTCATGTGAAAGCTCTAAATTTTCAATTTTTATCTACATCAAAATATTTTTTTCCAGTTGTTATTATTGCTTTCTTTTTGCCAACTATATCTTGTTTTTGTAAGTAAATTTAATGACTTATTTTGAAGATTTCGTAATATAAGTTTATTTTAATTTATTTTTTTAAAAATAATTTCAAATTAAAACAATTCTATACATGAATTCTGAATTTAATCTTATCTTGAAAAATACAAATTCCAATTGAGAATGTTGTACACAATTTTCATTTTGATACTCTTTTTATGTAGAATGTACTTGAGTGGTTTTCCTATCTGAGATAAATCATTTTTATTTATTTGATTTTTTTTTTTTTTTTTACTATATTTATTCAGGGTCTTGATGAAGCTGGCATTGACCAAGATGGTGTTTTCAAAGAATTTTTGGAAGAGACAATTAAAAAAGTTTTTGATCCATCCCTAAATTTGTTTCGGGTAAATTTTATTGCAAGCTTTATATATATATATATATATATATAATATTATTAACTGCATAAGCTTCATTCCATGTATACTGTTTTCTAGTATTCTTTTTTAATATCACTGATTTGTAGAAATGTGATGATATATTTTAGGCTACTAGTGAAGAAAGACTCTACCCTTCACCTACATCAAATATCCATGAAAACCATTTATCACTTTTTGAATTTGTTGGCAAGATGTTAGGTAAAGCTGTGTATGAGGTAAAGCTTATCATTTCAGTTATAATAGTATTCTCTAAAACTTTTATTCTTTTTTTAAATGGAGATTATGTAATGAAAAGTCATTTATGTAAACTTTTTTTATTTTATTTTAGGGGATTGTTGTTGATGTTCCATTTGCCTCATTTTTCCTTAGTCAGGTTTTAGGTCACACCCATAGTGCATTATACAGTTCAATAGATGAACTCCCTTCATTAGATCCAGAACTTTATAAAAGTTTGACATACATAAAGGTACTTTATTGTGTGTGTTTTTTTCGTGTATCTTGCAAAACCAAATATTATTTTTGACTAAATTACCAAAAATATAAAACAAATTCAATTCTGAAATCTATGGAATCATTTAAAATCTATTAAAATTTATAGATTTTGCAGTTTTTATTAAAACTTAATGGCTTGTTTGACCAATAATTTTTTTGTAAAAGTAAATAATTTTTAATTGACTATAGAAACATATATTCTTAAAAAATGTTTTCAAAAAATGGGAAATAGATTATTTTTAAAAAATTGTGATCTAAAAAGTAAAAATATTTTGGAAAATAGAAATTTTTCCTCCATGATTTTTTTCTTTTTTTTACTTCTGCTTCTTTTCTTTAAAATTTTTTTGTTTTCTAAATTATAAAGTAAAATAATTTGAATAATTTATTAAAATGCTCTTTCAAAAATGGGATGCTCTTTGAAAATTTATGTAAGTTTTATTGATTAACAAAGATATCTTTGGGCTTCTTAACTTAGTTATATATTAAATGGCAACAATGCAAAGAAATATTTAGAATTTTATTCTCATAAATTTAAAAATATTTTATGAAACAATGTAAACTTTAGTTATATTTCGGGGGGAGGGATAAGTTTTTCTTTAGGAAAGAAAGGAGAAAAAAAAATGCATAATCTACTACATTATCTGAAAGGCTACATTTAAAAAAAATTTCAGAGTTTAATTAGCTTTTGCTTGTAATATATAATAGATATAATATTATTAAATTTTGTTGCTGTCCCATTAGTCATTTATTTTAATTCTTTTAAACAAATACCTAAACCAAATACTGTGTTTTCTTGACAAATTTGAGGAAAAAATATGAATTGAATTATTTTGAATTTAGGACGATAAAGAATTTAAAAAAAATGAGTTCAACTGTTCAAAATTAAAATATTACTTTTTGTATTTGTAATTGCCCTGATGGTTTCTTCTAATAATGTCAAAATTTTATATATATAGCATTATACTGGCGACCTCCATGACTTAGATTTGACTTTTTCTATCGATGAAGATTGCATGGGGCAACTAGTCACTCATGAACTTGTCCCTGGTGGTAAAGCTATTCCTGTTACAAGTGAAAACAAGTAATTATTAAATACATTTAGAAAATGATGTTAATGAATATTATTTTAATGTAAAACAAGTAGCATAGAGGGTTTGCCATGATCTACTTTATTTATGTACATTTGTTATGCATGCAACAAAACTTTCCTTATAAATAAATACAACCATTCCACTTTCAATTTGTTTTTCCTTTCATTATGTTGCATAGAATTCATTTAAATGTATTAATCAAGTTTGTTTTTCTTACAGAATCAGCTATATACATCTTATGGCTCATTTCCGCATGCATGTTCAAATCCATGATCAAACCAATGCTTTTTTAAGGGGATTCCGTTCCATTGTGAATCCTGATTGGCTTCAAATGTTTTCAACACCAGAATTACAACGATTGATATCTGGTGATAATACTCCAGTGGATTTAGTAGATTTAAGGTAATCATATTGTCTTCTTAAATTATTTGTGTTTAAATTTTAATAAGCATATTGCCTTTTATAATTTGGATAGTTATTTCTTATGTCATTGCGAGTTTTCCATATTTATTTAAAGTTAAAATAGTTGCTTTTTTACATGTGTAACAGAAAAAAGATCTTGTATTACTAATAGGGGCTGTGGTGGCCTGGTGGTAAGGTCTCGGCTTCGGAACCGGAGGGTTTCAGCTTAGAGACTCGATTCCACTCAAGAACTGTCGTGTGAGGGGGTCTCTTGCACATTAAATGTCAGGCCAAACGTCCTCTCGCTGGTGTGGTGTGGAGAGGGGGGTGTCAGTTCAGGTGTCGTCCTCGTCATCTGATCTTGGTTCAAAATTACGAGGTCCATCCCAAAATAGCCCTCGTGTTGCTTTTAACGGGACGTTAATATAACTAAAACTAAAATTTAAAAAACTTGTGTTAATAATATTAACTTAAAAATTTGGAATCATGATTATTGATGAAAAAGTGTTTCATTCACATATATAAATTGATACAATTCTTAATACTATTTTCCTATGTGGTCAGTTTAATGGTAAAGAAGATAATTGAATGGTAACTCTATTGGATGCTAAGTCAGTAATTCCTGGTCTTCATCACAAAAATGAAGGATCCTATATATTCAAGAATCTTAGCAATTTTTCTGTTAGTCCTGAAATTTCGATATTTGTTTTAGAACATTCACAGAAGCTATAAAAGGGGAGGTGTACAGATTGATGAAATTAATTGAATTTAGAGAAGGAGAAATCAAATAATTTTTTGAGCCTTGATCCCAGCTAATTCTGAGTATTTTGTGCTGTTACTCATTAATTATTTGCTATTTATGTGTTACTGATTTCTGTTTTGTGTACTCTTTGTCCCTATTTTGTAACTTTTGTTTCATATAAAATATAGTTTGTTATTCTTTATTGAACGAGATTCATTTATTTTTGTTATCCATTAATGAGCCTTTGTAAAAGTTGTTCTGAATTGCAGTATTCACAGATTTTTTCGTAACATTGATGTTTGGAGTCGAATTTGCAGAGTAATCTGCTAGTAAGAACTCAAATGGAGATAGTTGAGAATAGTTCAATCTAATTGCTTTACTAACCAATTTCAAGAAAACAATAGAAACTGGATATGAAAAGATGGCAAATATATTAGTAGCTGGGTATGAAAAATGATGAATATAATTAAAGCTGATTACAAAGAAATGGCTAATATAATCCATGATAAGAATGAAGAGATGCGAGTATTCATCATTACTTAATTAAAGATAATTTTTACAGTAGTTTTGGAAGAATGATTGAAGACATCCAGCTTCAAATGAGAGGGGATCGATATTATCAAAAAGGGATTTAAATATTTAAAGGACAAACGAAAGTACAATGAGGGACAGCATGTACTGAAAGAGTACCAAGTGATTGCTAGTAAACCAACTAACAACCATCTTGCAAGACAAAGATATTTATTTATTAAAAAAAATTTGAAGAAGCATCAAAAGTGTTTGCACTTAGTGAGTGGAAAAATGAATCGTTTTGAAGGATTTATTTTTGATATCCCACGTTGGTTATTATCCCATAGGTAGATATAGAGGTCAATGTTAATCTTTTCAGAGCAGACTTGACTTAGAAAAGAAAGGAAAATCTTGTTTACACTAGTCCTAATATTTGATTAAAATTAAAATTTATTAAAGTTATTATTGTATTGATTTATTGTTTGCAATTTGTTTTAATCTGTGGTTTATAATATTTATAGAAAACATACAAAATATTTTGGAGGTTTCCATAACAATCATCGTGTGATAAATTGGCTTTGGGATGTTCTTGAAAAAGATTTCACTCAGGAAGAGCACAGAATGTTTTTAAAGGTAATTTGAAATTGTTAATTATTGTTCTCTGTCTTATTGATTTGAATCAGTCAGTGTATATAATTATATTTATGTTTTTATTAATTTGTTTATATATATTATGTATGTGTAAATCCTGTACATGTTTATGGTGAATTTAAGCGTTTATTTGAATGAAATAGTAACTACACAAAAAAGAAGTCTAGTATTTCAGTTGATCTTTTTTTTTTTTTTTTAACATTTCTTAAAGTATGTTTGTAGTGTAAGCAAATCTGGAAACTTATTAACTTGGCCAATTAAGACCAGAAGAGAGAAAGATTCTGTAAAAACATCATAACATGTATTCTTTTATTAGTGTTTTCTGAAAGCAAACATTAACAATGTTGCAATATAAACAATGAGGAACTGAAGCATTGACTCTAACATAACTTCAGTTATAAATATTAATCTTATTTTTCTCCAGCTATTCATTTCTTTGTAGTTTATATTTCCTCATGTCTTAAATATTCATAAATTGGCTGTAATTTCTGGTTTTAAATAACAATAATGGGAGGGACTGAAATAGAATTAAATTGAAATGAGATCTAAAATTATTATTTTACATACACAGAAATCATGTATCATATTTGAATTATGTAAATCATAAAGTGTAACCAATAATTTTGAGAAGACATGCAAAATGAAATTAATTTTATTTTGGGGCTGCCTGTAAAAAAAAAGCACGTTAAAGTATATTTATAAAGATAAATAATGCTTTTGATTTAAAATTTTTAAGATTTAAGAAACTATTCTCCCCCCTCCTTGCTTCCCCCCTTTGTCTGGGAAAGCAGCAATAGTTTAAGATAGTATTTGCAATTAGTTTTGGTTGGCAATAAGAATTTGATAAATTTCTACTTGAAATTATACCATTATTTACTTAAATTCTGAAGAAGAGAAAAAATAAATTTTAACTTTTGAAACTACTATTTGGACAAGTTATAAATCGTATCTAATTTGAGGATTTTAATATCTCATAAGACTAAAAAAAATCAATGATGTGTTTATTACTTCAGAATTATATTTAACATAATACTTGAAATCTTCCTTTATTATTCTTTTAACATGTTTAAAGCTCAGTAAAAAAATGCGTGCACAAAATATTTAATGGAATAAAGTACCTAAATTCAAAATAAAAATACTTCAGGTCATTTATATCAAGTATTTAAATGATGTATTAATATGAACCTGAAACTCTTTGCAGTGGTGAATTTTACTTAAAACTTCCAAAAAGCTAATTTTATTATATTCTGTTTATATTTTAAGATATATGGCAATTTGAAATTTATCAAAATTATAGAAGATTTTTATTAAAAAGATCTAAATTTTTACCGTATTTTATTCCTTTATTATATGTTCATCAAATAAGAACTCTTGTGAAAAATAGCATCAATGTTATATAAAAAAAATGTCATAAATTGAATTTTGCTTTGCATAAATATTTGATTTTGTGAAACACTTGTAAGGTTAGCTATATCTGGTTCCATGCTGTCAACAAAATGGTTTTTCTTTACTGTATGTTCTTTTTTTAAATGTGAATTTTTTTTTGTTTAACAACAATAAGGTGCATTGTTTTCTGTTCAACTCATTTTTTATATTATTATTTTTGTTCTAGTTTGTGACCAGTTGCTCTAAGCCACCTTTATTGGGATTTGCACATTTAGAACCAGCATTCTCAATAAGATGTGTAGAAGTCAGTGATGATCAAGTAAGTGCATGTCTCTGTTAAGAAATTTACTTTAAAAACAAGAATTTTAAATTATTTCTATATTTAATTGGTAATATAAGGGACAAATCAATTGATAATATATTACCTTCTTCAAATGTACCCTTATGAACATAATAAACATTTTTGAGGATATTATTCACATCTTTTTGAATCAATAATATATTGTTAAATTTGAATTTATTATGGTGGAATATCAACTCATTATTGAATATTAAGGTTTGATTTGTTATTTGTGAAAGATTATGCTTGCCAAATTTGTGGAGGCTGACATTTTATAGCACTCTAGAAATTTTGGAAATGAAATTTCAATTCATGTGCCATCTCATCACTATTGGAAATTACAAGAACCATTCCTATTATTTTTATCAGTTTTAAAATATAATATTAATTCAATAAAATGAATCTACTTGAAGAATCAGACTGGAAAGTAACAGGTTCATGTTTCCAATCATGAATATAATATAGATTAAATTCATACCTGTGATCTTTTATGTTTGTTTAATAACTCTTACTTGCAATTCAAATGCTTGTTAAGATGAAATGCGAAAAAGCCATTTTGAAAGATGGCTTTTGTTATAAATAAACCATTCACAAACAATAAATAAAAGGATTGCTGAATAGAATTTCAGAAAGGAAGAAAAAAACATTCAAAGGTCAAGCTTATTTTAAACTAACTATTCCTGACACATTATGATCACAATAGTATAGTAATATAAAATTGAAGATGGCAGAACAGACTAATTTTATGGCTGTACAAACTTATATTGAGATTTTTTTTAAAGAAACGTCCATTTACATTTACAATAAAATACATTTTTTTGTATGCTCTTAATCTTGTATCTTAATAGTTGGTTCTTTTATTCATTGGTTTATTTTCAATTCCACTTTAGTTATTTTGCATGTACTTTTCAATTTATTATTCTTTGAAACAGGGTCTCTTACTTGTAATAACTAGGTTATAGTAATGTTCACATAGTAATCATTGCTGTATTATTCTAATGCAGGACACAGGTGATACTGTTGGGAGTGTTCTTCGTGGTTTCTTTACCATCAGAAAGAAAGATCCTGTTAATCGCTTACCAACTTCCTCTACCTGTTTCAATCTTTTGAAACTTCCAAACTACCAGAAGAAGAGCACTCTTCGAGAAAAATTGCGTTATGCTATTAACTGCAATACTGGTTTTGAACTCTCGTGATTCAAAAAAGTTAATGTTTATAAATCCTTTTACGGATATGCACATTTTATTAATGCACTGTACATAGTTAAATGTTTTATCTTTGACGTTTTATGCAAATTAACTGGGATCACGCATTAACATATTTTAAAGTTTTCTATTTTAGTAAATATATTTTTTAAAAGACAATAGCATTAAAATATTTTGTTTATTTAGTTTAGAAAAATTGCCAAAGACAAAAAGTTTCTTTTTAATTAATATATTTCATATACTAGGTAGCTTTAATTAATTTTATTGATCGTTAGAATAGTTTCTTTCCTTCTGAAAGGGAAAGATACTTAAATAAGTGTATGTACCGAGAATAAACGATCAATTTTAATTATCTTTTTCACAAGTATATTTGACAACTGTTATAAAATTGTGTTTTGCTGTTATGCAAAAGAGTAAAATGTTATTTATTTAGTGTTATAATTATTTCATATTACATTATATAATGCATGTTAACTTGTATTAAACCTAAAAATCTTAAGGTTTTTCAGATGTATTATTATATTTTTATCTGTGACTGCAAATATCTTGATCTCACTTTTTAAATATAAAAGTTTACTCTTTTCTTTTTTAAAGTTTCTTGTGGTAATAAGAATTTGTAAATATGTAAATTCTTTGTGTACATTTATTGTTACCAAATAATCAGTTTTAATATGTTGGTGTTTCAGACTATTAAGTTATTATTATTTGTTAACCAAAATGATTCTGTATTTGGGTGTAAAGCATTTATTGACAGAGTAAATATATACAAAATATAAAGGTTGCAACTGTTGCACCATAGACATGTGTTATATGTTTTTTAAAAACACGTTATGAATTAAGTGTTCTTTTGAAACCTTTCTACTTCATTGTTTTATTTGCTTTTATAAGCAATTTTTGTTTCAAATATTTATTGAAAAAATGTTTTGTGTGATATTTTATTAGAAAATTTTGAATGTTTTTTGGTGTTTCATATGTGGAATGAAACAAATCATGTGAACGTATTCTTCATAAGTTACATTTCATACTATTTCTTTTTTTAAAACGTAATATTGGGTGAAACTTCTTTAATAGTTCTATATAATATTTGCAAATATATGGAATAATTTTTTTTATTTAAAAAAAATTGTTAATTCACTTGTTTTCTATTATAAGCATTTCTGCATTGATAGATAATCATATTACAAGTGTTTAAATAATAATGTCTTAAAAGTTACATTGAATTATCATATACTTACATTTAAAAAGGAAATTTTCGAGGATTGTCCAAAAAGGAGCATTTTTGTTGTGTTAACTGCATTCAAATATACATATACACAGTTCTTGCAAATTTCCATGATATAGTAGAGAAACTTTTCTCTAACATTTGCACACAAAAAAATTCAAAGAAAGTTATAAATTTTCAAAAGATTTGTTATGTCATTAAATTAACTTTTCATTAGGAAAAAACCTTTTTGCAATGACAATTTTGCTTTCAAAATTTTTAAAACATTATAATTTTTATAAAAAAATCTCCTTTCATCGATTAATAAAGATTTTTTTCCTGTTGGTAAGTTTAAGAAATTGGTATTATAAAATCTTCACTTATTTTGGTTTATTTCTAAAAAAAAAAATCCCAACAGAAATATACAGCTTTATTTTTTTACAGGAAGTTAGAATAAATTACTAGACCTTTTATTAAGTATTTGGAAAGAGCTGTTCTTTAATATTTTCTATTTCAGATATTTTTTTAAATATGAAATCTTGGAAGTGCATGAAACATTGGTTGACTTCTCTTTTGTCTGACTAACTGTATGTTGTGGGTATGATAGCATATCACTGTATGGATATAGTCATGGCCTAATTTTTGACTGTACTCAATTTTATAGAATATTTTTGTGTGATAAATCTTTTAACAGTAAATATTTAGAATAATAAACATGGTTTCACTTAAAATTTTTGTTCTTGATTGATTTTAAAAATTCTTCTCATATAATTCTTTTATAACAGTCAAGACTCTGTAATAGGACACAAACAACTTTAGATAATGAAAAGGAATATAGAATGAGACTTCAAAAAATTCTTAAATATTAAAGTAAGTAAGCGATCTTGTTCAGAATATTATTCAATGTCCTTTGGTTTTGATTAATGCAAATTGCTCTTGGGTTGAAAATAATTGTACAGAGCTGTAATAATATGTTCTATATTTAAACAGAACTTTAAATATTCTGACTTTAGGGACCATGTTGAATTAGAGTAGCATCATATGTTTTAACAAGTAGGTATCACAGGTGCAGGTTCAAGATGACACAATACTACCACAGATTCACATGGATTTTGTCCAATTCACTATGGATCAAATTTAAAAATTAAAAATGAATATTTTTTTTTTACTTGTAATCCATGCACAGTATGTTGTAAACAACTGGTATAATTACTAATGAGCAATGAAAACAAAAGTATTTCAACTTTATATTTTATCAAATTTCTCCTGAAAAACTGGATAAATTGTTCTTTGGTCAATAATTGAATTCTATTTCATATAAAGCTGATAATGTTTTGATTGCTGTATGCAATACTTACATGCATTTTTATAATAGTAGCTTACACGTTAAGAAAATACGAAGGATTTTAAATCAATCTATATGACATTATCCCCAAAAAAATTATTTTAGAGGAAAAATGTGTATTTGTAGTAAATTTTTAATTATGATTTTGAAACATGGCATATTATTCTTTTCTAATTCTGAAGTTAAATATATTAGGCAACACTTAAAAAAAATATCTGCATTATAACTGTACTGTAAAATAGGTTTTTTTTTTTTCTTCTAAATTTGAGATAGTTGAATAGTCCTACATATATAATTTAAACATCACAAAGAAAATCATGTAAACTAAAAGCAAGTAATCATCTTGCATTTGTATCTAATAACTTTTAGAAGTTTTCAGACTCTGAGCAAGCCAAGCTGATTCCACAACATCCATATCACCAAACCAGTTCTGCATAGCTAATACTTTGTGAAAAAATAGGCATCATGCTGAAATAGCAAGGTAGCATAGAATTGTTTTACTTACTAAAAGTTATTTACAAGGTTAAATTTACAGTCATAGCATAATTTCAAACCAATTTTCTGACTTCCTTAAAATGGTATGGTTAAAATATTTTTATGAAGAAAATTTGACTTAAGCTACTCTAAACTAGTTAAATTTTTCTTTGTATTCCTAAATTTTTGGAAAAAAGTTCCCTTACTCTATATTCACATTTGTTTCTTGTCAGTAAAAAAACTAAGTTCACAAAATAACACACTAAAAAATAATTTATATATAAAAAAAATTTATTCCTAAAAGTTGAGTATTTGTTTACATGAATTTACAATCAACTATCCTAAATGGAAAGAAAATGTCCAGTTTGATCACTGCAAGTTCTGTTCATTCCAGTTACTATTCAAACTAAACAGGAACTCTGATGAAGTTACTCACATGTTTATCGATCATTGTAGTCTACTTGTACTAGAGTAAATTTTAAGGAAACTAAGAAAACTAAATCACTTGTGCCTGAAGAAAAATTTGAATCCAATATATGCAAATGATAATATAGAAGTTCTTAAATGACAAATTTAAACTCGCGATGATGTTTCACTTACACTCTCTACAGCATTGTGAGTCTTTTTTAGCTTCTTCTTTGCTTGAATATCAGCTAAGGTCTGTTCAATTGATCTTTGGTCTTTCTTTTGATCACTTGGAACTTGAAAAGAAATCAAAATATTAAGCAGAGTCGTAACTCCTTATTAAAGAGATCTAAATACAACATGCGTTGTCATTCAATTACAGATAAATGGAATTTAAAAAAAAAACATACAATTTATTTGGATAATTTCAAATTTAAGCCGATGAAACAAAGGTTAGTAGAATTAAGTCACCAATTTTAATTTATTAAAAAGCTATTTATTATACAAAATTTGCAATTTTATAGCTCAAAAAAAAGTTCTCAAAGCAATCTGATAGTAAACTTATATTTTAAACCAATAAAAAGAGGTTGTTTCTTCACATATAGATAAAATAATTTTCCTTCATGTCAAACATAACAGAATATTAAAAAAGAAATGAAATTTAAGTGTTACAAGGAAAAAAAGAAATAAAACTTACCAAAACCAAATTGTTTATTAGGAGTGGCTATTTTTGCTGCAGCTATACCTGCATCACGACCTAATAACTTTTCATATTTTGAAGCATAATTACTTGTTGGTTCTACTTCGACTTTTCTTTTCTTGCTTTCTTCAATTTCTTCTGACTTAAGTTTCTCCTAAATAAATAAAACCAAATAAAAACTCAATATACAAAATAATAAAGGAAATTATAATTAGAAACATTATAGGATTAATTCATCTATCCTTATAGTATTTTTAAAAATTTACTCTAAACAGGGATATCACAACACGAATATAAAACTGTTGCAAAACATTGAGCTATAGTGTGTCCTGAATTATCTAGGAATGCATCTGAATTTACACTATGAAATACTCACACAGTGATGAAAATGTAATACTAGCAAATAAATATCAAATGTCCTTCAGCAGCATTACTGGAGAAAATTAAACAAGTGAAAAAAGCAAAACTATTATTTGATACTTGATCTCAAAGATCCATATTTTAAGATCTACAATTAACTAAATGAAAACTTTAGTGGAACAAAACTTATATTTAATGCATGTTGTATTTAATGGTGTCAGTTTCATAAAGCAATGTGAATACTCTAATTAGTTGATGAGTACCTTAAAGAAAAATTAATTTTTGAAAAATATCAGCAGATTTATGTATATATATATAAGCATTTCTTGCTTGCAAGGAAGCTCACGGAATGAACTTCATAATTCCATATTCATTATGGAATTATATTCCATATTCAGTTATGGAATTATAGAATAAAGATATTCAACTCAATGACATCAGCAAATGCTCTTTGCCAATAGGACTATTGGTAACAGCTGATTAATCTGAGAAGCTTTTCACAGGAAATTTGTGTCATTTTTCATCTGGTCTTGTCTTAATTATAATCCATCAGAAATTTTTCTGCATCTCTTTTAGTTCAGAATTAAAAATGATTTGCTTAATACCTACAATTCTGTTTTTTAAAAATGGCAGAAGATGGATTTACTGAAGAGATTTTGAAAGGTCAAGGTTATTAAATTACCTACCAAAGTATTTGTACTGAAGGCATGTTCACTACAAATGCAAAATTATTCTTTGACACTTCTTGCAAGCCAAGAGAAAATATATTATCAAATGACAATTTGATTCTTAAAGATCTGCAATCATGTAGATGCTTTGTGTATAAAGTAGTAAGTAAATATAAAATAGTAAGAAAAACTCTTGAAGACAGTTTATATTCATTCAATTAACTGAGAAAAAAGCTTAATTTTATATGCTTTTTTCTGATTTGAAATGAGTAATTTTAGATGCTAAATAAATTAGTTAAATTTCTTGAAAGTAAGTAAATGGTCTATAAATATTATCATGCAATAACCAACATAAAAAATATACCATAGTACTATAAAAGAGTATTATTTCACAAAAAGTTTAAAGCTAATTAGTAAAAGAAATTGAATAATCCTTTAATTTTCAAGATCAGATTCAAGGGATTAAAATAACATGAAATGTGAACAATTAGTATGTTAAAGAAAGCACTTTTAAAAATTATGCATTATAATTAGAAAATGAAAATAAAAAAGTAATAATAACAAAGATTGCTGCAGGTATTTAGAGTACAGAAAGCATAGTTAACTCTGATTCACATATAAGTGGTTTTCCAATTTCTGAACTAAATACACATAGAATATCTCATTCTTTTCACTGTGTATGTGCATATCTTTGTAAAAGTTTTCAAGACCAGTTATCATCAAATATTTAATTTAATAGAATTATAAGCTTAAATAGCTATATTTACAATATTAATTTTTTTTTAAATTTGAAAGTATGCAACAGATTATGACAATTAAGTTTTAAAAAAGATTATGTTTTGATTGATTTAATATTTAGGTATCAAAAATGGAGGTTACGCAAGTAAACTTTTTAATTAATGGTATTTAAAAAGGTTTTACAAAAGTATATTGTGCTTCACTAGGGATTAACATATGAAATATATACATATAGAAGCATACCTTAATAACTATATATATATATATATATATATATAATACCTTTTGTAAAGCTGCTTCTTTAGCTTTTACAGGATCCCATTCTTCTCCATTTCTATATGCCTTCAATTCCTCTTCTGATGGTGCATATTCCTATAAATAAATTATAAGAAAACCATACCGAAAAAGAATATTCTCCAAAGAAAATAGAACATATTAAACATTCATCAAAAATATTGGCTGCTTTATAAAATTTATGACAGGTCAATACATTCTTTCTTCCCTTAGTTATTCCAAAATTTTCTGTTTAAAAAAGTAATGATACATTTATCTACTTTTATATACATATAAAAGTAGAAAAAAAAATGTCATTTTTTTAAAAATAACACTATTTTTTTTCAGCAAATTTTTTTTCACTTTATTGGTTATATATGACTACAAAGCAAAATGCATACTTTAAAAACTTATTTATTCAACATGAGAATTAAAACTAATGGGCATAAATAATATTTAATTTAAAAATATAATTAGCATACTTGTCTGTAATACCACATGGCAAAATTTTCTATAATATTAGAGTACCAAATTCGAAACACACTTACAATAAAATTATAATTCAGAAATTCCAAAACATCAATGCAAATAAAAGTTTGTGCAACATGAAATTGCTTGCTACTGGTACAGTAATCACATAATCATTCAATATTGTATTGTATTATATATATATAAGACAACCGAATCAAAACAATAACCAATAGAGTGGTTTCGTTTTAATTTTTGTTGACCAAGCAATGGGTTTTGATTGTTTTAATAATTGTTTTATGATTATATATATATATATATATACATTGTGTATGTATTATAAAGAGGTTTTATCTTAACCAAGATTTAAAGAGCTCATGTTAACTGCTCAAAAGTTTTTTTTTATAAATGAGAGAACAAATTTTCTTTTATGAATTTTTAAAATAGGCATGTAAATGCTTTTTTCAAATTATTAGATGAAAAAATTATCCATTCAGTAAGTATTCCTACATGAAATTCTCGCTTAGCTGTTTTGAAGTTTTACTATCTAAGTCATGTGAAATAGACAAAGAAATAAAAATTATTGAAATGTTACACGTTTCCCAAGAAAAAATTATAGCTTTTAATTATTTGATTTTCACTTTTGCAGAAAATGTTATTTAGCTTCAATCAAAAGTTTTTTTTTAATAATTTTTCTTGTGTTTTAATGACACACAAAAAATAGAAAATTTTAAAAAATAACCTAGTAAATTTTAAATATAAATATTTGCATTAACATAACATGTTAGTTGTACAATACTATTGATAAAATAAAAAGACATTCCTATATTTTTACTTGATTTGTAATTAAAAAGTATTATATTCCACTTGTTTGTCTTTACATAAAATTTTTTGGCATTTTTTATTTTTCAAAAATTTAAAAGTCCTACCAAAAAAAATTCAGTAATTATTTTTGTGAATTTCATTTTTTAAAATTACTTCAACAACATTTCATTTTCTAAAAAAAATAAGATTTATTATTTGAAATTACATAACAGCAATTAAGAATATTCATTAAAATTTTGTTTAAATCACTCGATCATAATTTTTTATTATAAAAAAATGAAATCCAGCATTTTATTATTAATTACATTGAATAATCATGGAAAAAATACTTTTAAAAAATCCTTTATTTATTTATCCTTTAGATAGAAAAGTTCTCTCTTTCAAGCCATTTTATCTTTTAGATAAGTAAAGAAATTATTAATAGGATATTTATGCAATAAAGAAAGCAATCTCAATATTAAATTCTAAAAAGAATGCAAACCCAAATCAATGGAAGTATATTACATAAAAGTATCATATAAAGAATACCTTTTTAAAAACCATAACATATCTATCAACTTCATCTTCCCCAAAAGCATAGGCACATAAACCAGCTATATCAGACACATCATGTCTAAATTAAAAGATATTTTAATTAAAATATGCTTCATTTAAACTAATTACATAATTTTTTTAAATATATATACAAGTTAATAACAATGAGAAAGTATCATACATAAAAGCATGCATGATTCAAGTAAAATTTATATATATATTCTTTTGTGTAAATCTAAATATTATAAACAAAACACAAAATATTTACAATTTCATACTATATGAATTTTATTAGGGTTATATAATTTTTGGTATTTCTAGTATTATTAAACTAGAATTATACAAAAATATATCCTCAATTTAACAAAGGAGCTAAAGGATGTTCTTTAAATAAATTGGAAATCTTTCAGGCTGTGTCACAAATAAGGTTTAACCACTAAATGGCATAACCGAGTTAATATAGTCTACTTAATACATAAATAATCAATAAAAATAATTCAGCAATTAAAAACAATTTCTCCTTTAAACAACTCAATTATTACCACTTGAATTGTGTTTCATAATATAAAAGTATTACTTGAATAAATTGTTTATGTCATAAGAAAACCACATTACAATAATATATTACAACTGTAGAAAAGGCCTAAGCTCAAACTTCAGCTATTTTACCCTATTTGCATATTCAATTTCTTTCAATTAAATAGAACATTTATGAAATTACATTTCAACACTGTTATTGAAAGACTGAAATCAATTAAAATGTAGATATCATGAATATCTATTTTATTATTGTTTCATACAAATTTACAATCAAATATTCTAACAGAAGAATATAACAAAATATTTGCTATAATAATAATAAAAAAAGAAGTAATAAATCTAAAGAAGTATTACAGTGAGTTGCAAATAGAAAATGAATTAAATAAAGATAAAGCATGTAAATGTGGATATTAAAACAGGCATTTAAAAATAAAAGTAATTTTTATTACATAAATTATGTATAAAAATAAATTACATGAATAATGCATAAAAATTCTTAAATTTGTTTTTAAGACAAAAATTGAATAAAAATGTATAACTACAAAAATTAATTATTGTTAAATAGTAAAGCATTAAAACTTACATAATATTTCGATAAACTTTATCCATAGGTGAGAATTTGTAATTTTGTTTAAGAGGATCCTGTATGAAATCATTAATAGTTTTTTCAACCTAAAAACAAGAAAAAACATATTTTGACTCGTAAATAATAAATTATAAAACCTATCATATCTTTTATTAATCTCACAGGTATCATAAGCATTAAGTTTTCTGCAGATGAATTTGCACAGAAACTGCAAAAAAGTAGTTTCTTATCAACTTTACACCATTACATTAATTTTTAAAAAAACATTATTTTTATGACCATTTGCAAAACTTGGCAACAATATGAAATTAGGAAACATTCTGATTTTATAACAGAATTATCATTTAGGATTAAATAATTGGAGCAATGAAAGAAATTCCTTTCTTCTAATAAAATAACCTCATTAGTCTAATATAAGAGTATCAAACTTTTGAATTATAACTACTCAATAATAAAGACTTTCTTTTTTAAAAATGAATTCCTAACCTTTATTTATTTATTTTTAATAAATTTTAGTTTCAAAATAATAAATGTTACAAATCTGGAAAATTTATGAAAGTCAAATATTAGTGAACTCTGTTTGGAATTTCACAGGCTTCAGAACAATAATTTGTCCAACACACAAACTTAATGCAACTTAAATTTGCAATAGTGAATCAAACAGGATTATATTGAAGTAAACTGAAAATCTGGACAAAGGGGCCCTGGATTCAGTACAATATTCACCATAAAAATTTCAAAAATCAGTATAGCATATTAACTACATCCCACTGGCAAAAATTAGTTATGAACATGACTATTAGCATACAATTAATGCAGAAGTATCTTAGAGTTTGTTCTAAAGTAGTTTTCCTGTAACATCAAAATAGGAAGTGAATTTAACTAAAAGAAATTGATTTAGAAGTTTAATATTAAACGTAAATTATTAATAAATAAATATAGTTAAATGAATGAAAATAATTATATTCAAACTATTTTCTAAAAGATGTTGGAAAAATTTTAAAAAGAAAAAATAAGAAAATTTTATTAAAATCTAGTAAGTTGCCTTTAAGATATTAAAAAATGTGTCATCAATAAACAGATTAATATTCACATAATTCAACAGCTTTTTATTTTAATCGTAATGAAATCAAGCACTTGACACAAAATTTTAATTATAGAAATAAAGAAAGAAAACAAGATAACCAGCATAAAATTTTAAAACTTTCCTTTTGTAAATATTCCTGTGTTTTTAAAATCATAACAAATAATCCCCCCCCAAGAAACTCTTCGAATATTTTTTAATTGTACAATTAATTTTTAAAAAACACAAAACTAAATAGAAAGAATTAAATAGACTAAAATTTAGTTCTTAAATAGAAATGCAGACATAAAAGAAAGACTAAGTAATAAGCAATTCCGCACTTCTCAAAATAACAAAACTATTAATTTTTTTAATATGAAATCACCAAATAAATACTTTCATTCAAAAAATGTTACCAAGAATTATTTTTTTTTAGTTTTAACATTATAACTTTTCATTCATTAATAAAAGTAAAGAGCTCCAAGTTCAATATTTTGCATGTTATTGATTATGTTAAATCAGTAACAAAAAAAGGAAATAAATACAAATTAAGTAGCTTAAAAAGTCCCAAGTAACTTACTTTCTCTCGAAAGCTAGTCAATTTAGCCTTTTGTGCAGCTTGTTGTTTCTCTAGTATTTTCTTTTGTTCTAAGAAGGAATATATCTGGGATATCAATATAAACTGCATAAAGATAACAAGTAAAAATGAGAATGAAAATGTTATGCATATAAAACATTTACACTTTTTTTATAAAATAGCAAGCACCAACTTTTGCTATTTATATTTTTCAAAATTATCAGAAAATCTCCCTATATATTTGCAAAATATATATTAATTAAATATAATCCATTAAATGTACCAAATAAATATAAATTCTATTAATTTATAATACAATTCTTACACTAAGAAATTAAAATATATATGGGTCGCAACAAATTTATGATAAGAAAGATGCTAAGGATTCGTTAAGGCACAAAGATTAAATTACATCCACACATTTAAGTATTGACCTTGATCAAGAATCTGGATTGTTCAAGAATTTTCAAGTTTTACTAGTTTGTGATACACTAGACAAATATTTTTGACAAAAAATTTCAAATATTAAAGAACAAAACAAAGCCTTTGTGAAAGACCTAAATATTAAAACGTAATATTTTTTATATTAAGTTTGGAAATTCAATCGTTCTTAACACCGCAATATTAATATAAAATTCATTATATGTATACAAATTTTGTTAGGATACTCAAATGCACTGATTAATAGTAAAAAAAAAAAATCAATACATTAATAAGTTCAACAAAATAATTTTTTTTAAGTTATATAAATTACACTTACTTTGCAATAATTTATTTCTTTCGCTATTTACGGAAGGTGGTTTTTCCATAGAACTTAGTATTGATCCTAGTAAATCACTCATTTTTCTAACAAATTGATTACGAACTTACAAGAACTTAAGAAATGTTTTAAATTAAGAAACTTCAAATCTGTCACAGAAAAGACAAAAAACAATCACATTTGCTTCTGTTTACAAAAGTCTGAGTAAAACTGCGCAGTTACAGTTATTTTGAAGCACAAATCTGTTTTGCTTTGCTCATGGATTTTTTCCAAAAATCTTGTTTTTGTTTTTATTAAGCATTAAAATTATTCAAAAAAAAAAAAAGAAATTTGCTGTCAATAAACTATATTAGTTGATGGAATTTACTTTTGGAAAACATGTCAAATTAAATGCTTCGAGTTCAAAAATAAAACTTTTAATCAACAAATATGAAGGAGCAACGAAATAACGGTATTACTGCTCTACTTTTTAAGTAGAATCTTGTTACGACCACATCAAAATTAAATAAATTTTCTAACATGTTTTAATATTACTTGGAAAAATCTCTAGATTTGTTTTTAATTCATCGGATAGCCTCTTGTCAAAAGTGTTTTGATCAAAAATAGAAAATATACCCCCTGCCCAAATACATAAAATAGTGCTAATTAAAAAAAGACTTCAGGCATAATAACATAAAGTCTATTCGATGAATGTTAAAAAATAAAATTACATTTATTATTATTATTATTATTTTGCTAAGTGCTAAAGAATGAAACCTCCTGTTTTCGTGAAAACTTTTATTTTTTGCTGAGACATTGCAACATAACGAAGAACCATTTAACACTTTTGGTTGAAAAATTTGTTAATACTACTTTAGTTAATAATATTTTAATCTTATTGAAATATTTATTGTAAAAGATCTAATGAAAGAATTTCAAAAGACAATGATTCCAGATTACTGAAATTCAAAGAAATTTAAATCACCCTAAAGTGCTAACCATTTTTTAAAGCTTCTTGCCGTCACATAATTCGGACAAATATATTAAATATTAGGAAAATTTATACTACCAAATCAATCAGTTATGAAATTCTCTTCTATAATTACCACATGTTTGCACAAATGACATGTTTTAATCCCGCATTATTGTAAAAATAATCATGTAAGAGACAGTGGAAGTAATTTGCGAACTAGGGAGTTCGAACATTTTGGGGCAAGCACTTTTTCTCTAAATTAATGACAAAATAAGACATAATAATTAAATTTATATTTAAATGCAAGTAAGTATTAATTATTTCAATAAATTTCTTCATCTCTTGATTTTCTAAATTTACATTTAGGTTCTAATTAGGTATTTTTCAACTTTGACAAAGTAATTACTTTGTTAAGGTTAAAAAATTTTAGTACTGAGATATTTATAAGAAAATGTAGGACAGTTATCCTGAGTTTAATTTATTGGTCATCAGGAAATTGTCAATTGGAATTGATAAACAAACATGCAAACATGGAAATTATAAATTGTAAGTATAGTCTAAAAAGCTATTCTCGATTCAGAAAAAAGAAGAGAGAGAAAAAAAAAAACATTTACTTTTGACAGTGGTACTCTGAAGAATATTAGATTTTATCTTCTTCAAGGTGAATAAGTTTTTATGCATTTTTTCATTGATTCTTCTTCATTCCATGTTCTAAGATCAGATTCAGTCGGTTTGTTGCACTAATTTAGGATGCTTCAAGATTCATATTCGTAATCATTGTCAAAGTGCACACAGAAAGTATTCAAATTCAAATCGATTGCTCTTGGATGCCATTTCATATGAAATGAATGAATTGTATGCTATTATAATGAAATGAGCATAGAAATTAAATTCAAATGATTTTAAAAAACTTTTCAGGAAAGAAAATATTTAATAAAAAAAGTATTCGGTATTTTCGCCCAAAAAAGGCATATATTTCAACGAATTCAATTATGTAAAAGAATTATTAAACAAAGATGGACATACAACGAACAGGAATGCAGGCAAGTTCCAAGTCTGATGAAAAAAAGCTAACGCGCACGAAGAAGATATGAATATAGATGTTTGATTAGAACGAGGAAAATGTTTTTTAGTTGTTTACTTTTATATATATATATATATATATGGTAATTGTTTTAAAACTTTCATTTAAAAGTTTTCTATCTATTAACTATGTTTTGGAGATCAACTGATTTTAAAATATGAAAAAAAAAGAGAAAATAAACCTCATCGTTTTTTTAACTATTGGCCCTTGCGTAATCTGATAATCCCCTGATTGTTTCAAACTGGTTAATAACTTAAATTAATTAAGAAAATTCGTAAGAATTTCTAGAATGTATAATTTGGAAATCAAGTTATAACTTTAGTTAGAGATAAATCGCCAAATGTTACAAAGTTTTGCATTATTTTCTTATAACCCTATTTTAAGTAGTTGAAACTATCCCTAAAGAACAATCTTTACCGATTAAACAAAAAATATTTTAACTTGTTTGGTTAGTTAAAAAAATAACGTTGCCCGAGTTTGATAATAACACTGTGATTTCCAAGCGAAATACTACAGCAGCAGCCGATAAACAATTCAAAAGCTTTACACTGAAAGCTGACTCCAAATTTTAAAAATATTTTTTTAAAAAAAGGGGATAAATAGGCAATTTGTTGCCTTCTCATTTTGAGACTTCAACAATTTTTTTTCCCTTCCCACTTTGAGGCTCCAAAAACCTCAAGCGAAAACAATATCATGTTCTCACACGATTTACATGCATTTTTAACTTATATGCATTGCTTTTTTCTCAATGTGTTATTTTTAAATATTCTAGTGTCACTTTTTGGAATCACATTTTATATAGACACTTTTGTAAAGTCTTTAAAAATAAAAGAGCGTTTGAAACTATACATTTTTGTCATATAGAGTGACTGGCAGAGGAAAGGAATTATATTCTCTGATTGCATGTCTTAAAATTGAATGTGAAATCTAATATTTTTATTATTATTATTAATAATAATAAATTAGATTCTAATTTTAGCCAATGGATATTCAATCCAATTCTTAATTCGGATCAAAATTTAAATCACATCCACAAGTCCTGTTGTAAAATCGTGCCTGAAATTTTATTCATCCAGTTTTTTGAGTCATTGAGTCAAGTGCACGTGAAAGGAAGGACAGACAGACTAATTTCTTCCAGATTTCATCTGTAGAACTTTGCTAAATGTTTGCAATTCTGGTGTAATGACCGCGTTTAAAATTTTAAGCATCTAACTTATTCTATTTTAGTCATTTTTATTTATTTATTTATTGATATGTTGAATATTTTTGTTTACAGATTGGCAAAAAGATTTTTCTTGTTTTGTTTTAGATTGCTGTTTTTGGGTCCAAAGCGAAATCCATAAAAATATCGAAGACGATTTAAAAAAATCGCCTTCGATATTTTAATTATTATAATTTGCATATGTTTAGTTTGATTATATTAACGTCCCGTTTTAAAGCAACACGAGGGCTATTCCCGGACGGACCTCGTCATTTTGAACCACGGTCAGATGACGAGGACAACACCTGAACCGGCACCCCCCTCTCCACACCACACCAACGGGAGGATGCTAGGCCTTACAGATTTAACGTGCAAGAGACCCTCTCACACGACGGTTCTATGGTGGAATCGAGTCTCGAACTTGAAACCCTTCGGTTCCGATGCCGAGACCTTACCACCAGGTCACCGTGGCCCCTATAATTTGCATATATACATAAGAAAAGAATAAAGACCGATTAAAGGGTCTTAAAAAATCTAGAGGTATGACAACAAAAAATAGGGTTTACTCACATTATATAGCATTTTACAAAAGATAATTTAGCAAAAATTATTTATAACAATTTTTTTTTCTTTATTTATCAAAGTAAATTGTATGGAAATCACATAATAATGTTAGACTAACTGGTTAAAGAATAATTTATGTATATTGAGAATTATCTTTAAAGGATGCTGTTCATTGATGGATCATCAATTATTGAATTAGATTGTGGAATTACTAGCACTGAACTACATAACCTTGTAAAGATTAATGACTTAATAAATGTAATGTTATATACATAGGAATGTAGAAACAACATGAAGTATTTTATGATAAATAACACAAAATTTAATTTTCGCTTCTTCATTGCATTATCCTAATTTGCGTTTTTTTCATTAACTGATTTTAAAAAAGTGAATTAATATTGCCCCAAAATACAATATCATGAAATGGATTTATGATAATTATGAGAAATGATAATATAAATTTCAATTCTAAGAGATTTTCCTAAAATGAAAAATGAAACTTAATCTTTCTGTCCAAAAATATGATTAAAAAAAATATGTTATTTTATAATGCTTGGAGAGTGTTTTCTCAATCTATAACGCTTTTTTGGGTGGTGGTGGGTCTAATGCCACTTGGTCATACTAAGCCCGAATTAGCGGAGCTCTTTCGAATTAAAGCAGAAGTGTACGCTTTTCGTTGTGAACGAGCGCCGTTAAGGTGGGTGTACGACTTTGCTCGAAAACAGAAGACACAACCCTTTTTAGGGGGCGTTGAACTCATTCATTCATCCGTAAGTAAGATTTTAGATCCAAATCAGAGACCGACCCATCCCTGATTCAGTACCCCCAAAAGTATAATATGTTATGGAAACTTGGAGGACTTTGCAGTCACGACATATTTAACGTGCCCCAACTGCCATTAGCCAACACAGCTGTCTTTGGCCGAGACGAGGACAGAACTCGGCACCTCTCGGTTACGGGACTGACGTTCTACCAACCAGGCTACCGCGGCTGCTGGCTTTTATTGTTTCATATTATATGAAATATAGAGAAAGTATTCCAATCTTTAAAAAATTCGAATACGAGATTATGGTGAACCTCCTCGTTTCAGACTTTGCATGAGTTCAAAAAACATATTTCTGAAAAAAGTCCATCAGTCTGTCTGTGACAAAAACAACTCAAAACACTTTGGCATGGACAGATGAAATTTGTTACAAGGTCTTTACATCATATTTTCAGACTTCTATCAGACTTTAGAGCAAAGTCGTTCAGATGAAATTTGTCTATACATCTGTTCGAATATAACATGATTACTATAAAACAAAGAGAACTGAATGAATATAATTCTGTATACAGATTTAACATCTGCCGAGCTGACACATATTAAATTTTTAGCTAAATCCAACAAGTGGTTGACTCTTTATTGGTCTATACTTTCAATAACTTGAAAACGCGATAATTCAAATTCGCAATGACTTAAATTTATGAAATCAGCCATGGGATTTTGTGAATAAAATTTGTAGGTTTGTGTCAAATTTTTGTTTCAATCGGACAGAAAAAAGCGCATAAAATATTAAATCGCTTTTCGGTTATTATTAAACTCATGCCCGAGATTAATCACTATAAAACTCGCCATCGCACGTTAGATTCAGTAAATATTCTAAAATCAGCCAAATTTTAATACTTCGAAACTACAGTAGGCCAGTGTCATGCAAAGTTTAACACCTTGATTAAAAAATACACGAGAAAAGTTTTGGGAGACCAATCCCATTGTTTTTATTAAAAATCCTTAACTGAGTTATATGAATCAGTTTCTTAAATAGGAATAAAAAAAAGGACACACACTCATTTGATTACACAACTTTTATTGTACACAACAATAATAAGTACATCACATCATAAATCTTTGAGTAGACACATAAATATTTTATATAATATTCTTTGAAACTTCACAGTTTATATTTCTATCTATTCGTTGTAAGATAAACTTAGTTCACTTGTATCAAAGGCATCGAAATACGAGAAAAATTATAGAACATCACAGTGAAAAAATTCCGAAAATTTCCAAAAAATACTTAATGCATACACATTCATATTTGTATGACAGAGAAAAATACTGTTTTTATTGTAAAAGTAGAGTAAGAATTACTTTTCATTAACGAGAAGGTAATTAGAACAATTTTCATTAAATAAGCTAACCTCATTTCAAAACATCTATAAAGTTTTTTACAAATATAATCGTTTAGAACTTATTTTTAATTTTATTTTACACAAGTATATCATTCGGATTAGATCCAATCTGAATGATCAGTTATCTGGATAATTTGAAACCAATAAAAAATTTGATTATAATAAATTACCTTAATGATTAAGGTTATATTTTTTTTCTTTCGTATAATTAAAGGATGTATTAAAGAATTACTACTTAAAATATTTTTCTAAACCTGTTGTTTCGTTACCTTTATAGATTTTTATGATGGGAAATTTTCTTTCTTTCAAATGATGCAGATGAATTTAAATCTGGATAGCGGGAATTCGGATAATTGGGGCGTTATAGTAAATCTTAAAATGAAACTTATTTTTTTCATAATTTCTTCAATTACTTTTTTTTAGCTTAAATACCTGCAAGTTTGAGCAGGTATGCAATTATAAAGAATTATGGATACATATAATGATAATAATGAAACTTTTCAAACATATATTATGTAATTTTGCAGCTTGCAAACAGAACTTTTTCTATAGATTATTTAGGCAATATTCTAAATGTAAATATTAACTAAACCATAAGCATGAAAACCGCTATTGATTTTATTGAAAAGAGCAGGATTTTAAAATGCTGCGAAGCCAACCAGAAGCGGGCCAATAAATAATAAGTTGTCATAAAAATAAGTATGATGAAAAATGAAAATTCATCAGATTTGTACACAATGAATTTATTGTAGTGGCTCTACAGTTACGAATACTTTTAAAATCATTCTCAAATTGTACTATTATTATTTTTTAAATTAAAAACATGCAGTTAATTTTATAATATTCTTGACGCTGAGTTAAGCGCAGATGACATTAATTATTACTAATAAATTTTAAACTTTTTAAAAAGATAATGTTAATAAAGTTCAAAGTAAGAAAATTAAGTCAACTTTGATGGATAATTTTTTAAAAAACTGTTATACAAGATAGAGAATTTGAATCTGATCTGGCATAGTCAATTGGGAGGGATAAAAATTATATTATTATTTAAAAAACAAAAGTGTGCACTTTATTTTAAACCATTTCTTTAGCGTATACCATTGCTGAATCTATTAAAGTAAGATTCCTTAAATTTTAAGTTACAATCCCAAATAAGTACATGAAAAGAATGTTTAAACATAAATTTTCTATTTCAATAGTTCCATCCATAAATCTTCAATCACCAGCCCTAATAACCCATAAGTTATAGAAGTCTGGTATATTCAATGCACTCTAAATATTTCTATTATGTTAGAGGAAAAAAATATTTTTAACATCCAAGAATTGGAGATACTCTGAAGATTCCCTTTGAAGAACGATTTCTCTAAAATCGAAAGAAAGTATGGATACATATAAGACATATACGAAGCAGAAAATTAGTTGATAGAAGTTGCAAAGATTTACATAGCGCTTGTCTCAATCAAATTCTTTAATTCTTTTGTAACCAAAATTGATTAATTATCTGGCCTCAAAATGGTTCAGTAACAAGCTGTTGCCAAATAATATTAGATTTATTTATCATCAGTCCATGTTTCATTAAAAAAATTACTTATCAATTTTAACATCATTAAATTTTTCCAAATGTTCCCCACACTCGGCTACGCGACACGCTTTCTACTTGAAATGAAAAATGGAGAAAGTTTAAAAACCTCTGCCGCAGAATATCTGAACCTCATTTGGGGAGCCACTGGCATATTACGCAGATTAATTTCGATTTCCTACTCATTATTTGGCAGAGTGCCAAGATGTGTTTTTTCAGTAGGGTAACTTTGTAGTTAATTTCGTCATGATTTACATAATTTATTTTTTCTGAAAAAAATTTGTTCTTTGGCTTTTGAATATAATTCTTTTTTCTATAAAAATAGATGTTAATTGCTCAGTTCAATTTTTTTAGAAATATATGATGGAAGACAATTTTGTTAGTGACCAGAATGTGATATAGGTTTTAAAAAGTAAAAAATGTTACGAAATTAAGTTTCAAGATATTATATGAAAAGCAAATTTTTAAAATGAGCGACACATTTAAGAATTCTTATTTTGATATCAGAAATTAAGATAGAAGTTGGATATGTTTTTATAGAGAAAAATAGATCTATAAAATAAATAAGAAGGGAGATAGATATTCGAAATCTATCTAAATTGTTCTTTTTTCTTTTTGTTAAGAATGCGTTCTTTTTCAAAACAAAGTAAAAAGCAACTTTTTTTCATCATTTTAATTTAAAAAAATTATTTTTGATATAATTATACTTAACAAGAATATTCAAAACTAATCCACAGAAAATTAGAATATGATATATCTTTATCACAATTTTAATAAAATTTTACCTAAATTTCACAGATTTTATAATGCTTTTAATCATTTATGATATTATTCATCATCTCTATCTTGGGTATATTTATAATCACAAATATTTATTGCATAGATGAATTAAATTTCATCAAAAAATGAATTTGTAAAATTTTGTTTTTACATATCTAATATATTAATTACATAAGCATATTTAAAGGAGAAAGAACAAGCTCAATTCAAGCAATGAAGTTTACAATTATATAAAAAAAATCAACCCTTTAAAAACTTTCGAATATCAGAAAATTTTCACATTCAAGTCACTATTAATACATTTTTATGAATAAGATGTGTAGAATATGATATATTTTATCAGTATGAAACTACAGAACAGACTGAAGCACATATAAAACTGTAAGTATAAAACTTGCAATGCATATTTAAATATATATGGAAGACAAGACACAAGCAGCACATATTCAACACCAATAATTTCAAATTCGATAGTAGTAAATTTCTACCTGCTAAGAACTATCTAACAATTTTTTAAATATAATATTTTTCTAATTATGCATTTATAACAGCGGAATATTTTAAAATTCTAATCCTAGATATTAAATACAACTCAAAAATTTCATCTTAGTTTTAGGCATATTTTTTGTTATTGCTAAG